>CM069443.1:83097291-83431137 GCA_035610835.1 Ophiura sarsii
TTCAAAATAATAATCATTTTTGCGAATTCAACACGATTAACCACGGTCTACCAATAATATCTTAAAAGATGATCAATACTTCCTTTCTATTCATTCTGGTAGACCGTACATAGGGTTCTATTGAAATTGATGGTTGACCGTGGTTGATCAATACAGTGCTAGAGTTAATAAGCAAAATGCCTCTTCAAAAAGCTGACTCCCCAGTTAGCTCAGTGGTATGTTTCCTGTCTTAGAATAAGTAGATTGCTGGTTCGAATCTCGATAGGTTCTTGTTTTTATGGTTTTGTTTTCGTTTGTTTAGTTTTGTATTTCATTTTGGAAATGTTTGTAACTTTTCATTTTTCCGGACCTTACGAATTGGTATAATATGTTTAATAATAACATGCGATTTATAGGTGATGTATTACGTTGTCAAATGGATATTTTGTGTTTGTTGACATCTACCTCTATACGAATATGAATCTTAATTATTATGGCGTCTCAATTAACATGCTTCAATTAAGAGTATATTAATCTGAAATAAACGGTCACCCCCACCCTATCACAATAACACAATCATTAGTTTATTTAATGACATTATTTGTTTTACCTATTATCTTATGAAATAAGTCTTTATTAAAAAGTACCATTTAGGTGCGTAATTCAGACAATGCCCCTTTAAATTGAAGACATTACTAACCCATTATTTTCTTAAATACACGATACTAATGGCACATTATCGCTCTCTAATATTGCCAAATATAAGATAATTTGGAACTTATTTAATGCAGTTACAAGGACTTATATGAATTTAGTACATTATTTTTACAATGCTTTAATACAATCTTGTTCAAAACCTGTTGGGACACTATACACGTGCGCATCAAATATCTTTCAAAATTAGTAAAAAGCTGTCAATTGAAAGTATGATAGTCAAAACTAGTTTATGTAAAGCTGCCATCCCTCTCAACCCCCCCCCCCCCCCCCCCAAACCAATGTTGGGGCTGATATATATAACACAGCCCGTTGCTGGATGATGCTTTTATATGGACCAACATTGAGTTTAGGGGGAGGGACCACCGTTTCACAGGACATGCAGGAAGTGTCCCAACAGTTTTGAACATGATTGTATTAAGGGAGTGGAAAAATGAGCTATAAAAAATACAAAAATCGCTATATCTCGAAAACGGTAGCTTCGATTTTAACCATTCTTTTTAAGAAATGAAGAACATTGCTTCTGTAACATTTCGAGTTGAACTTTATAGTCTAATTACGTATACACATTTAATGAAATACATAAATAACGTGTATTTTGATAAAGTGTCATAGTTTCAAAGTATCTAATTTACAGCGGCGAGTGTTTCAAACGATTGCATCAAGTGGCGGTGCGTCAAGGCGACGATAAAAAACCATGTTGTACAAACCTGATCAACTCATTTATTTCAAATCTTAATTGTTTAAACATTTGAAGTAAAAATTAAAATGTAACTAAACTGCCGCGCTGAGATTCGAACCCATGGACAGAGTCTGCGGTGTCAGTCGAAACCACTACACTAGTAGGGCAATACGTTGTACTAGTATAAGAAGATAAGGTATAACAATTTATCTTGTTAAACTAATATTCTTCTTCAGATGATTTAGTATGGAAATACACTTATTATTATCGGTCTACCACGGTTAACATTATATACACTTTCATACTGTTCAAAATAATAATCATTTTTGCGAATTCAACACGATTAACCACGGTCTACCAATAATATCTTAAAAGATGATCAATACTTCCTTTCTATTCATTCTGGTAGACCGTACATAGGGTTCTATTGAAATTGATGGTTGACCGTGGTTGATCAATACAGTGCTAGAGTTAATAAGCAAAATGCCTCTTCAAAAAGCTGACTCCCCAGTTAGCTCAGTGGTATGTTTCCTGTCTTAGAATAAGTAGATTGCTGGTTCGAATCTCGATAGGTTCTTGTTTTTATGGTTTTGTTTTCGTTTGTTTAGTTTTGTATTTCATTTTGGAAATGTTTGTAACTTTTCATTTTTCCGGACCTTACGAATTGGTATAATATGTTTAATAATAACATGCGATTTATAGGTGATGTATTACGTTGTCAAATGGATATTTTGTGTTTGTTGACATCTACCTCTATACGAATATGAATCTTAAATATTATGGCGTCTCAATTAACATGCTTCAATTAAGAGTATATTAATCTGAAATAAACGGTCACCCCCACCCTATCACAATAACACAATCATTAGTTTATTTAATGACATTATTTGTTTTACCTATTATCTTATGAAATAAGTCTTTATTAAAAAGTACCATTTAGGTGCGTAATTCAGACAATGCCCCTTTAAATTGAAGACATTACTAACCCATTATTTTCTTAAATACACGATACTAATGGCACATTATCGCTCTCTAATATTGCCAAATATAAGATAATTTGGAACTTATTTAATGCAGTTACAAGGACTTATATGAATTTAGTACATTATTTTTACAATGCTTTAATACAATCTTGTTCAAAACCTGTTGGGACACTATACACGTGCGCATCAAATATCTTTCAAAATTAGTAAAAAGCTGTCAATTGAAAGTATGATAGTCAAAACTAGTTTATGTAAAGCTGCCATCCCTCTCAACCCCCCCCCCCCCCCCCAAACCAATGTTGGGGCTGATATATATAACACAGCCCGTTGCTGGATGATGCTTTTATATGGACCAACATTGAGTTTAGGGGGAGGGACCACCGTTTCACAGGACATGCAGGAAGTGTCCCAACAGTTTTGAACATGATTGTATTAAGGGAGTGGAAAAATGAGCTATAAAAAATACAAAAATCGCTATATCTCGAAAACGGTAGCTTCGATTTTAACCATTCTTTTTAAGAAATGAAGAACATTGCTTCTGTAACATTTCGAGTTGAACTTTATAGTCTAATTACGTATACACATTTAATGAAATACATAAATAACGTGTATTTTGATAAAGTGTCATAGTTTCAAAGTATCTAATTTACAGCGGCGAGTGTTTCAAACGATTGCATCAAGTGGCGGTGCGTCAAGGCGACGATAAAAAACCATGTTGTACAAACCTGATCAACTCATTTATTTCAAATCTTAATTGTTTAAACATTTGAAGTAAAAATTAAAATGTAACTAAACTGCCGCGCTGAGATTCGAACCCATGGACAGAGTCTGCGGTGTCAGTCGAAACCACTACACTAGTAGGGCAATACGTTGTACTAGTATAAGAAGATAAGGTATAACAATTTATCTTGTTAAACTAATATTCTTCTTCAGATGATTTAGTATGGAAATACACTTATTATTATCGGTCTACCACGGTTAACATTATATACACTTTCATACTGTTCAAAATAATAATCATTTTTGCGAATTCAACACGATTAACCACGGTCTACCAATAATATCTTAAAAGATGATCAATACTTCCTTTCTATTCATTCTGGTAGACCGTACATAGGGTTCTATTGAAATTGATGGTTGACCGTGGTTGATCAATACAGTGCTAGAGTTAATAAGCAAAATGCCTCTTCAAAAAGCTGACTCCCCAGTTAGCTCAGTGGTATGTTTCCTGTCTTAGAATAAGTAGATTGCTGGTTCGAATCTCGATAGGTTCTTGTTTTTATGGTTTTGTTTTCGTTTGTTTAGTTTTGTATTTCATTTTGGAAATGTTTGTAACTTTTCATTTTTCCGGACCTTACGAATTGGTATAATATGTTTAATAATAACATGCGATTTATAGGTGATGTATTACGTTGTCAAATGGATATTTTGTGTTTGTTGACATCTACCTCTATACGAATATGAATCTTAAATATTATGGCGTCTCAATTAACATGCTTCAATTAAGAGTATATTAATCTGAAATAAACGGTCACCCCCACCCTATCACAATAACACAATCATTAGTTTATTTAATGACATTATTTGTTTTACCTATTATCTTATGAAATAAGTCTTTATTAAAAAGTACCATTTAGGTGCGTAATTCAGACAATGCCCCTTTAAATTGAAGACATTACTAACCCATTATTTTCTTAAATACACGATACTAATGGCACATTATCGCTCTCTAATATTGCCAAATATAAGATAATTTGGAACTTATTTAATGCAGTTACAAGGACTTATATGAATTTAGTACATTATTTTTACAATGCTTTAATACAATCTTGTTCAAAACCTGTTGGGACACTATACACGTGCGCATCAAATATCTTTCAAAATTAGTAAAAAGCTGTCAATTGAAAGTATGATAGTCAAAACTAGTTTATGTAAAGCTGCCATCCCTCTCAACCCCCCCCCCCCCCCCCCCAAACCAATGTTGGGGCTGATATATATAACACAGCCCGTTGCTGGATGATGCTTTTATATGGACCAACATTGAGTTTAGGGGGAGGGACCACCGTTTCACAGGACATGCAGGAAGTGTCCCAACAGTTTTGAACATGATTGTATTAAGGGAGTGGAAAAATGAGCTATAAAAAATACAAAAATCGCTATATCTCGAAAACGGTAGCTTCGATTTTAACCATTCTTTTTAAGAAATGAAGAACATTGCTTCTGTAACATTTCGAGTTGAACTTTATAGTCTAATTACGTATACACATTTAATGAAATACATAAATAACGTGTATTTTGATAAAGTGTCATAGTTTCAAAGTATCTAATTTACAGCGGCGAGTGTTTCAAACGATTGCATCAAGTGGCGGTGCGTCAAGGCGACGATAAAAAACCATGTTGTACAAACCTGATCAACTCATTTATTTCAAATCTTAATTGTTTAAACATTTGAAGTAAAAATTAAAATGTAACTAAACTGCCGCGCTGAGATTCGAACCCATGGACAGAGTCTGCGGTGTCAGTCGAAACCACTACACTAGTAGGGCAATACGTTGTACTAGTATAAGAAGATAAGGTATAACAATTTATCTTGTTAAACTAATATTCTTCTTCAGATGATTTAGTATGGAAATACACTTATTATTATCGGTCTACCACGGTTAACATTATATACACTTTCATACTGTTCAAAATAATAATCATTTTTGCGAATTCAACACGATTAACCACGGTCTACCAATAATATCTTAAAAGATGATCAATACTTCCTTTCTATTCATTCTGGTAGACCGTACATAGGGTTCTATTGAAATTGATGGTTGACCGTGGTTGATCAATACAGTGCTAGAGTTAATAAGCAAAATGCCTCTTCAAAAAGCTGACTCCCCAGTTAGCTCAGTGGTATGTTTCCTGTCTTAGAATAAGTAGATTGCTGGTTCGAATCTCGATAGGTTCTTGTTTTTATGGTTTTGTTTTCGTTTGTTTAGTTTTGTATTTCATTTTGGAAATGTTTGTAACTTTTCATTTTTCCGGACCTTACGAATTGGTATAATATGTTTAATAATAACATGCGATTTATAGGTGATGTATTACGTTGTCAAATGGATATTTTGTGTTTGTTGACATCTACCTCTATACGAATATGAATCTTAAATATTATGGCGTCTCAATTAACATGCTTCAATTAAGAGTATATTAATCTGAAATAAACGGTCACCCCCACCCTATCACAATAACACAATCATTAGTTTATTTAATGACATTATTTGTTTTACCTATTATCTTATGAAATAAGTCTTTATTAAAAAGTACCATTTAGGTGCGTAATTCAGACAATGCCCCTTTAAATTGAAGACATTACTAACCCATTATTTTCTTAAATACACGATACTAATGGCACATTATCGCTCTCTAATATTGCCAAATATAAGATAATTTGGAACTTATTTAATGCAGTTACAAGGACTTATATGAATTTAGTACATTATTTTTACAATGCTTTAATACAATCTTGTTCAAAACCTGTTGGGACACTATACACGTGCGCATCAAATATCTTTCAAAATTAGTAAAAAGCTGTCAATTGAAAGTATGATAGTCAAAACTAGTTTATGTAAAGCTGCCATCCCTCTCAACCCCCCCCCCCCCCCCCCCCCAAACCAATGTTGGGGCTGATATATATAACACAGCCCGTTGCTGGATGATGCTTTTATATGGACCAACATTGAGTTTAGGGGGAGGGACCACCGTTTCACAGGACATGCAGGAAGTGTCCCAACAGTTTTGAACATGATTGTATTAAGGGAGTGGAAAAATGAGCTATAAAAAATACAAAAATCGCTATATCTCGAAAACGGTAGCTTCGATTTTAACCATTCTTTTTAAGAAATGAAGAACATTGCTTCTGTAACATTTCGAGTTGAACTTTATAGTCTAATTACGTATACACATTTAATGAAATACATAAATAACGTGTATTTTGATAAAGTGTCATAGTTTCAAAGTATCTAATTTACAGCGGCGAGTGTTTCAAACGATTGCATCAAGTGGCGGTGCGTCAAGGCGACGATAAAAAACCATGTTGTACAAACCTGATCAACTCATTTATTTCAAATCTTAATTGTTTAAACATTTGAAGTAAAAATTAAAATGTAACTAAACTGCCGCGCTGAGATTCGAACCCATGGACAGAGTCTGCGGTGTCAGTCGAAACCACTACACTAGTAGGGCAATACGTTGTACTAGTATAAGAAGATAAGGTATAACAATTTATCTTGTTAAACTAATATTCTTCTTCAGATGATTTAGTATGGAAATACACTTATTATTATCGGTCTACCACGGTTAACATTATATACACTTTCATACTGTTCAAAATAATAATCATTTTTGCGAATTCAACACGATTAACCACGGTCTACCAATAATATCTTAAAAGATGATCAATACTTCCTTTCTATTCATTCTGGTAGACCGTACATAGGGTTCTATTGAAATTGATGGTTGACCGTGGTTGATCAATACAGTGCTAGAGTTAATAAGCAAAATGCCTCTTCAAAAAGCTGACTCCCCAGTTAGCTCAGTGGTATGTTTCCTGTCTTAGAATAAGTAGATTGCTGGTTCGAATCTCGATAGGTTCTTGTTTTTATGGTTTTGTTTTCGTTTGTTTAGTTTTGTATTTCATTTTGGAAATGTTTGTAACTTTTCATTTTTCCGGACCTTACGAATTGGTATAATATGTTTAATAATAACATGCGATTTATAGGTGATGTATTACGTTGTCAAATGGATATTTTGTGTTTGTTGACATCTACCTCTATACGAATATGAATCTTAAATATTATGGCGTCTCAATTAACATGCTTCAATTAAGAGTATATTAATCTGAAATAAACGGTCACCCCCACCCTATCACAATAACACAATCATTAGTTTATTTAATGACATTATTTGTTTTACCTATTATCTTATGAAATAAGTCTTTATTAAAAAGTACCATTTAGGTGCGTAATTCAGACAATGCCCCTTTAAATTGAAGACATTACTAACCCATTATTTTCTTAAATACACGATACTAATGGCACATTATCGCTCTCTAATATTGCCAAATATAAGATAATTTGGAACTTATTTAATGCAGTTACAAGGACTTATATGAATTTAGTACATTATTTTTACAATGCTTTAATACAATCTTGTTCAAAACCTGTTGGGACACTATACACGTGCGCATCAAATATCTTTCAAAATTAGTAAAAAGCTGTCAATTGAAAGTATGATAGTCAAAACTAGTTTATGTAAAGCTGCCATCCCTCTCAACCCCCCCCCCCCCCCAAACCAATGTTGGGGCTGATATATATAACACAGCCCGTTGCTGGATGATGCTTTTATATGGACCAACATTGAGTTTAGGGGGAGGGACCACCGTTTCACAGGACATGCAGGAAGTGTCCCAACAGTTTTGAACATGATTGTATTAAGGGAGTGGAAAAATGAGCTATAAAAAATACAAAAATCGCTATATCTCGAAAACGGTAGCTTCGATTTTAACCATTCTTTTTAAGAAATGAAGAACATTGCTTCTGTAACATTTCGAGTTGAACTTTATAGTCTAATTACGTATACACATTTAATGAAATACATAAATAACGTGTATTTTGATAAAGTGTCATAGTTTCAAAGTATCTAATTTACAGCGGCGAGTGTTTCAAACGATTGCATCAAGTGGCGGTGCGTCAAGGCGACGATAAAAAACCATGTTGTACAAACCTGATCAACTCATTTATTTCAAATCTTAATTGTTTAAACATTTGAAGTAAAAATTAAAATGTAACTAAACTGCCGCGCTGAGATTCGAACCCATGGACAGAGTCTGCGGTGTCAGTCGAAACCACTACACTAGTAGGGCAATACGTTGTACTAGTATAAGAAGATAAGGTATAACAATTTATCTTGTTAAACTAATATTCTTCTTCAGATGATTTAGTATGGAAATACACTTATTATTATCGGTCTACCACGGTTAACATTATATACACTTTCATACTGTTCAAAATAATAATCATTTTTGCGAATTCAACACGATTAACCACGGTCTACCAATAATATCTTAAAAGATGATCAATACTTCCTTTCTATTCATTCTGGTAGACCGTACATAGGGTTCTATTGAAATTGATGGTTGACCGTGGTTGATCAATACAGTGCTAGAGTTAATAAGCAAAATGCCTCTTCAAAAAGCTGACTCCCCAGTTAGCTCAGTGGTATGTTTCCTGTCTTAGAATAAGTAGATTGCTGGTTCGAATCTCGATAGGTTCTTGTTTTTATGGTTTTGTTTTCGTTTGTTTAGTTTTGTATTTCATTTTGGAAATGTTTGTAACTTTTCATTTTTCCGGACCTTACGAATTGGTATAATATGTTTAATAATAACATGCGATTTATAGGTGATGTATTACGTTGTCAAATGGATATTTTGTGTTTGTTGACATCTACCTCTATACGAATATGAATCTTAAATATTATGGCGTCTCAATTAACATGCTTCAATTAAGAGTATATTAATCTGAAATAAACGGTCACCCCCACCCTATCACAATAACACAATCATTAGTTTATTTAATGACATTATTTGTTTTACCTATTATCTTATGAAATAAGTCTTTATTAAAAAGTACCATTTAGGTGCGTAATTCAGACAATGCCCCTTTAAATTGAAGACATTACTAACCCATTATTTTCTTAAATACACGATACTAATGGCACATTATCGCTCTCTAATATTGCCAAATATAAGATAATTTGGAACTTATTTAATGCAGTTACAAGGACTTATATGAATTTAGTACATTATTTTTACAATGCTTTAATACAATCTTGTTCAAAACCTGTTGGGACACTATACACGTGCGCATCAAATATCTTTCAAAATTAGTAAAAAGCTGTCAATTGAAAGTATGATAGTCAAAACTAGTTTATGTAAAGCTGCCATCCCTCTCAACCCCCCCCCCCCCCCCCCCCCAAACCAATGTTGGGGCTGATATATATAACACAGCCCGTTGCTGGACGATGCTTTTATATGGACCAACATTGAGTTTAGGGGGAGGGACCACCGTTTCACAGGACATGCAGGAAGTGTCCCAACAGTTTTGAACATGATTGTATTAAGGGAGTGGAAAAATGAGCTATAAAAAATACAAAAATCGCTATATCTCGAAAACGGTAGCTTCGATTTTAACCATTCTTTTTAAGAAATGAAGAACATTGCTTCTGTAACATTTCGAGTTGAACTTTATAGTCTAATTACGTATACACATTTAATGAAATACATAAATAACGTGTATTTTGATAAAGTGTCATAGTTTCAAAGTATCTAATTTACAGCGGCGAGTGTTTCAAACGATTGCATCAAGTGGCGGTGCGTCAAGGCGACGATAAAAAACCATGTTGTACAAACCTGATCAACTCATTTATTTCAAATCTTAATTGTTTAAACATTTGAAGTAAAAATTAAAATGTAACTAAACTGCCGCGCTGAGATTCGAACCCATGGACAGAGTCTGCGGTGTCAGTCGAAACCACTACACTAGTAGGGCAATACGTTGTACTAGTATAAGAAGATAAGGTATAACAATTTATCTTGTTAAACTAATATTCTTCTTCAGATGATTTAGTATGGAAATACACTTATTATTATCGGTCTACCACGGTTAACATTATATACACTTTCATACTGTTCAAAATAATAATCATTTTTGCGAATTCAACACGATTAACCACGGTCTACCAATAATATCTTAAAAGATGATCAATACTTCCTTTCTATTCATTCTGGTAGACCGTACATAGGGTTCTATTGAAATTGATGGTTGACCGTGGTTGATCAATACAGTGCTAGAGTTAATAAGCAAAATGCCTCTTCAAAAAGCTGACTCCCCAGTTAGCTCAGTGGTATGTTTCCTGTCTTAGAATAAGTAGATTGCTGGTTCGAATCTCGATAGGTTCTTGTTTTTATGGTTTTGTTTTCGTTTGTTTAGTTTTGTATTTCATTTTGGAAATGTTTGTAACTTTTCATTTTTCCGGACCTTACGAATTGGTATAATATGTTTAATAATAACATGCGATTTATAGGTGATGTATTACGTTGTCAAATGGATATTTTGTGTTTGTTGACATCTACCTCTATACGAATATGAATCTTAAATATTATGGCGTCTCAATTAACATGCTTCAATTAAGAGTATATTAATCTGAAATAAACGGTCACCCCCACCCTATCACAATAACACAATCATTAGTTTATTTAATGACATTATTTGTTTTACCTATTATCTTATGAAATAAGTCTTTATTAAAAAGTACCATTTAGGTGCGTAATTCAGACAATGCCCCTTTAAATTGAAGACATTACTAACCCATTATTTTCTTAAATACACGATACTAATGGCACATTATCGCTCTCTAATATTGCCAAATATAAGATAATTTGGAACTTATTTAATGCAGTTACAAGGACTTATATGAATTTAGTACATTATTTTTACAATGCTTTAATACAATCTTGTTCAAAACCTGTTGGGACACTATACACGTGCGCATCAAATATCTTTCAAAATTAGTAAAAAGCTGTCAATTGAAAGTATGATAGTCAAAACTAGTTTATGTAAAGCTGCCATCCCTCTCAACCCCCCCCCCCCCCCAAACCAATGTTGGGGCTGATATATATAACACAGCCCGTTGCTGGACGATGCTTTTATATGGACCAACATTGAGTTTAGGGGGAGGGACCACCGTTTCACAGGACATGCAGGAAGTGTCCCAACAGTTTTGAACATGATTGTATTAAGGGAGTGGAAAAATGAGCTATAAAAAATACAAAAATCGCTATATCTCGAAAACGGTAGCTTCGATTTTAACCATTCTTTTTAAGAAATGAAGAACATTGCTTCTGTAACATTTCGAGTTGAACTTTATAGTCTAATTACGTATACACATTTAATGAAATACATAAATAACGTGTATTTTGATAAAGTGTCATAGTTTCAAAGTATCTAATTTACAGCGGCGAGTGTTTCAAACGATTGCATCAAGTGGCGGTGCGTCAAGGCGACGATAAAAAACCATGTTGTACAAACCTGATCAACTCATTTATTTCAAATCTTAATTGTTTAAACATTTGAAGTAAAAATTAAAATGTAACTAAACTGCCGCGCTGAGATTCGAACCCATGGACAGAGTCTGCGGTGTCAGTCGAAACCACTACACTAGTAGGGCAATACGTTGTACTAGTATAAGAAGATAAGGTATAACAATTTATCTTGTTAAACTAATATTCTTCTTCAGATGATTTAGTATGGAAATACACTTATTATTATCGGTCTACCACGGTTAACATTATATACACTTTCATACTGTTCAAAATAATAATCATTTTTGCGAATTCAACACGATTAACCACGGTCTACCAATAATATCTTAAAAGATGATCAATACTTCCTTTCTATTCATTCTGGTAGACCGTACATAGGGTTCTATTGAAATTGATGGTTGACCGTGGTTGATCAATACAGTGCTAGAGTTAATAAGCAAAATGCCTCTTCAAAAAGCTGACTCCCCAGTTAGCTCAGTGGTATGTTTCCTGTCTTAGAATAAGTAGATTGCTGGTTCGAATCTCGATAGGTTCTTGTTTTTATGGTTTTGTTTTCGTTTGTTTAGTTTTGTATTTCATTTTGGAAATGTTTGTAACTTTTCATTTTTCCGGACCTTACGAATTGGTATAATATGTTTAATAATAACATGCGATTTATAGGTGATGTATTACGTTGTCAAATGGATATTTTGTGTTTGTTGACATCTACCTCTATACGAATATGAATCTTAAATATTATGGCGTCTCAATTAACATGCTTCAATTAAGAGTATATTAATCTGAAATAAACGGTCACCCCCACCCTATCACAATAACACAATCATTAGTTTATTTAATGACATTATTTGTTTTACCTATTATCTTATGAAATAAGTCTTTATTAAAAAGTACCATTTAGGTGCGTAATTCAGACAATGCCCCTTTAAATTGAAGACATTACTAACCCATTATTTTCTTAAATACACGATACTAATGGCACATTATCGCTCTCTAATATTGCCAAATATAAGATAATTTGGAACTTATTTAATGCAGTTACAAGGACTTATATGAATTTAGTACATTATTTTTACAATGCTTTAATACAATCTTGTTCAAAACCTGTTGGGACACTATACACGTGCGCATCAAATATCTTTCAAAATTAGTAAAAAGCTGTCAATTGAAAGTATGATAGTCAAAACTAGTTTATGTAAAGCTGCCATCCCTCTCAACCCCCCCCCCCCCCCAAACCAATGTTGGGGCTGATATATATAACACAGCCCGTTGCTGGACGATGCTTTTATATGGACCAACATTGAGTTTAGGGGGAGGGACCACCGTTTCACAGGACATGCAGGAAGTGTCCCAACAGTTTTGAACATGATTGTAGGTGCCGATTTCATAAAGTCATCAATGTAATATACAAACGCACATGTATCATGATCGGTGAAAGATGTGCTGATTTTATAAAGTCATCTATGTAATATACAAACGCACCATATATCATGATCGCTGAAAGAGGTGCCGATTTTATAAAGTCATCTATGTAATATAAACGCACCATGTATCATGATCGCTGAAAGAGGTGCCGATTTTTATGAAGTCATCTATGTAATATACAAACGCACCATGTATCATGATCGTTGAACAACCTGGTCTCCTTGTTAAACTGCACTATATATGCAGTTTACAATTCGTCTTAAACTGCAGATATAGTGCAGTTCAAGAACCCGATGCGATTTATTCCGTTAGCGCCCTCAACGGAATAAATCGAAATAATACTGACAAAGTAGTTTAAGAATGTTGGATATCCTATATTTATTGTTTAAGAATGTAGGATATCCAATTTATAGTTTAAGATTGAGCCATCCTTGTTTTTACCTCCCCGACCACCATCCCCCTGACAGTTTTGGCATACAATAATGTATCAATATGATTTCCAAGGTGTCAAATCTAAAATACGTATACTGTACGTATTTTATATTTGTACGTATACTGTCATTCCGTTGAGGGCGCTAACGGAATAAATCGCATCGAGTTCTTGAACTGCACTATATCTGCAGATTAAGACGAATTGTAAACTGCATATATAGTGCAGTTTAACAAGGAGACCAGGCGTTGAAATAGGTGCCGATTTTATAAAGTCGTCTATGTAATACAAACGCACCATGTATCATGATCGGTGAAAGAGGTGCCTATTTTATAAAGTCATCTATGTAATACAAACGCACCATGCATCATGATTGGTGAAAGAGGTGCCCATTTTTTAAAGTCATCTATGTAATACAAACGCACCATATATCATGATCGGTGAAAAAGGTGCCGATTTTATAAAGAAATATATGTAATACAAATGCACCATGCATCATGATCGGTGAAAGAGGTGCCGATTTGATAAAGTTATCTAGGTAATGTACAAAAACGCACCATGCATCATGATCGGTAAAAGAGGTTACGATTTTATGATGTCAACTATGTAATATACAAACGCACCATGCATCATGATCGGTGAAAGAGGTGCCGATTTTATAAATCATCTATGTATTATACAAACGCACCATGTCCCGTGATTAGTACGAGAATGCGACCCTATAATTATGTGCGGAGGAAGACATTTAATTTACTTAATTTGAGGATACGGGTAGTTATTAATTTGTACAATTAAACTTGTTCTCATAGTTAAAAAAAAATTGTAAAAGATTTAGAACAACACACCAAATTTGTGTTGACTTGTGTAAAAAGTAACATAAAATTATCAACCAAAGTTCAATATTGTGGTGCTTATGTTAATGTGAAGGTTCAAGTTATAATATCAATATCAGCATGTGGTGAAATCAAATAAAAGGTAGATATAAATAATACACGTCTTATTGCTGTTTGTCTTTCAATGTTGGCAATATCGAAACTAGGGGAAAACAAAAGCTGATTGAATTTGTAACAACCCAACAAGTGTTAGAGAAACCATCATTTGCTTGATGCTCAATTGCTAGAAGGTGCAATGAGCCCGTTTCGTTTCATTTCGTTTCGTTCCGCAAAATATAAAAACTGTGTGGCTTGTTATAAAATGCGAAACGGGCTCACTGCACTTTCATAAAAGTATTAAACTA
The DNA here is from genome assembly GCA_035610835.1 of Ophiura sarsii. NCBI lineage: Eukaryota > Metazoa > Echinodermata > Ophiuroidea > Amphilepidida > Ophiuridae > Ophiura > Ophiura sarsii. Next base: position 83,111,884 of record CM069443.1, read on the forward strand.
GGGGAACATTATGCTGATTAAATATCTTCCATTGCTTGATGCTCAATTGCTAGAAGGTGCAGTGAGCCTGTTTCGCAATTTATAACTTTTGAAAAGTCTAAACGGGTGCGCCGTCCTTATACCGTCCTCATACCGAGCTCTCAACATTCGCTGCCGCTTTTACTCCCCCGCCAGGAGTTTTGAGCATGCTCAAAGCTCCGGTGGCCGGCAAAGTCCCATGAACGCGTTCAACGGACGGGAAACGGCCCATCGTGGATACCGCCGTCTGCACCCATTTTTCACATGATAAGGGCCGCTCAGCCCACACGGATACATGTGAGGGGCCCATGATACAAGAGAACATGAGATGATTGTGTGCCTTGTAAAAATATCATCTAAAATAAGTTGCAGATTTTCTAAGACCTGTACATTGACTACCAAGAACCAACACGGACGATGCATTGTCATGATTGTAATATATAGCAAGCAGTGGCGTACTAGAAGTGGGGGCAGGGTGGAACTTGCAGTGTCGAGGCCATGGGGGGCATTTGTCCCCATCCCCTCCAGACATATTTCCTGTCCCCCTCCAAATATATATCCTGCCCCTCCCCCCCAGTTTACAAAAAAAAAAATCAAAAAGGTAAGCATTTGACCAAATTTGACCATTTTAGCATATAATATCACATTTTGGCGCTCTGCGCGCACATTTTATCACCATATTAGGTATAGTTAAACAAAATGTTGCAATTTGCTTACCAATTTAGTTAAAATATGACCAAACTTGACAGTTTTAGCGTAAAATGACATTTTTTTCATTCTTGCCCAAATTTATGATGCTGGTGCCGCCACTGGGAATTCCCCCCCACCTCCTCCTGTCGGAAGGCTTGCCCCTCAAAGAAATTACAATCTCTATATATAGTAAGGTAGTGATTATGCCCCCCCCCCCCCCCTTTGATCACAGGCCTGTCCCCCTGATGCCCCCCCCCCCCAAAAAAAAAAAAAAAAAAAAAACCAATCGAGACCATAGCTACGCCACTGAAAGCAAGGAGCTACCAACCAATGAAGATGCTTTCAAGTTTCTGAATGACGGCAGCATGGCATGATTATCATGATTATAATACATATAATCTTTTTCAATAGCAACCCACATGATCGGCGAGAACATTACATTACAAAGTAAAATATCCATCCGAACTTATTCCATTCGAACGTGCAGAGAAATCGACAACCTCATTACTCATTACAGCGTGTCCCAAAAATTGGGTCCAAAACCTGTAGAGCTTGTAACTTAAAAAGTAGAAAACGTAGCTGCTTCGTATTTGAGGATTTTAAGGTAAATATACCTGACCTTTATTGGTAAAAAGGAGAGACCAATCAAATGGCAACTTTCTGAAATTACAAAGCTTTCAACAGAGCGTGGTTAGAACCCGTTTTTTCAATTTAGCAATAAACCATCTTATGCCTTAATTGCTTCTGCGTTCGTTGTGTGCAAGTTTTCCCTGCATCATATGTGTGTAATCAATCTTTATTCAAGCAATCACTGACATAAATTATTCAATGCGAGAAAAAAGAAGGTAGATTAAAGCCCAGGACAAAAATCGGAACCACACAGTAGTCCAGGTTTAACGCAGGGTTGAACAACAAACAAAAATACATCAAATAACCACAAAAATCAATAATGTCCAAACGGAACCAGGAGATACACAGAAATAGAGCGAAACCAGCAAAGTATAACTATGCAGGGATAGAGAATCACACCTTGAGGTAGGGTTGATCATCGCTTCCCCAGGCTGGCTCTTGCCTCGCATTCCAAATAGTGTAGCTGCACAAAAGGGCCAACTTGCTGAGTTCCTTCATGAATTGCTTTGATGGTTTGGCTTTGACAAAGGTGAATATTGCCTTGATATTATTAATATTATCTGGTGTGATTAGACCACGAGATCCAATTTCAAAACATGTGAGGTCACAGGTAAAGCCATTATCAGAAATGTCGGAAACAAGGTTTTCGTACTTACTGGATTTACGATCATGGTCTTTCTGAATGTTAGTCTCAAAAGGTACAGTCAATTCTATAAGGTGGATGGAGTTGTCTTCCTGATTGTGGATAACAATATCGGGTTTCAATTTCTCTGAAATATCTTATGTTTGGTAGGAAAGGGTTAAATTATAGGTAATTTGGATCAATATTCAGCATTAGAAATACCCATTGCAGTAACCTTGTCGTTGAAAATATACAAAAACAGAGCAACTGATACCATGCCTGGAAATAGCACCTGCCCATAGTGGGTAATTTTTGTGTCGGGAAAATGTACTCCGGAGACCGTCTGGCGGGTCAACAATTTCAAACTCACAGTGTAAATGTGAGAGTTACACTGGTTGGTGGAATTTCTGTCGGGCAGGTATTTTTGTGAGTTACCTGCCTGATCCCGACTGGCTGGTTGAAAAAATCTAAAGTTCCAGCCCTGCCTCTAATTCCTTTGATGGGATGATTGACTTAACGGCTGGTGTTCAATTTCGAAGAAATGGCTCTTGAACTGCTTCAAAGATGGCAGTGTCTTAGTAAGACTTTTTTTTAAAAATATTTCAAACCATCGTGCCACAGTACCAATACTTTGTATGAAACACCTTGCAATGTACTATGGACGGAATATGAGTAATTAATCAGTCACCAGATGATTGTTTTGCAAATTAAATGACCTGTCTTATCTTGTTATCTTAACTAAACTAACAACGTTGAACCTCTCATCAATTCAAAATTTGACATTGTCCTTTTCAATAGCACAAAACAAGGGTCACATCGTGTGGTTCAGAAAAAGACACGCTAAAACGTGATTATCATCGTAACACCATGGCTGACACGCACCTTGCGTATGATTTTGTGGTGATCGGGGCAGGAAGCTCGGGCTGTGTCGTAGCAGCTCGTCTATCTGAAGATCCAGATGTAACTGTACTTTTGCTGGAAGCGGGTCCTTCAGACGACCAATATCCAGCTATCGATGTACCCGCACAGGTGGCAACATTGCAGAAGTCTGAAATCGACTGGGGATTCAAGGTATATCTGTTATAATACAAACTTACAAGTTAGCATTGCTTGGTTCCTTTCCATAGCTATAGGCCCATGGTAAATTATCCAGCAGAACTACGGGATCTGGCACCTATAGCGGAATAAGAAGTCGACATTTTGAAGCGCTGAGCTATACTCCACAACGCTCGGCTGCTGAGCGGAAGCGTTGACCATCGTGTTCCAATAAGGAAGCGTCATTTTGTTGTTGTGGAGCTACTACGCGTACGCATGTGTGAGAGTCGACCGTAGTGGAGTATGCTGAGACATGTGACCGTTGATTGTTTGCTTTTCCCATGTTAATTAAGAACGTTACTAGTTTGTAAAAGTAGTGAACTGCGTGTTAAAATGTTCGTACGCCATTTCGTTGAATTTTGATTAATATTCTAGAAATGAGCTCGTTCTTTATTTGTGTAGGTCACCCAGAGTCAGTTTTCGTATATGCTTCGAATTACTGCTTATGGCACGTACTTGCGTGAAGGCTCATGAAAACAATAAATAAAAAAACAATTTTTCACCAAGTAGCGCAATAATACGGGCGTGTCAGCCAAAGGCCAAGCTCCTCATGTAGGATCTTTAAAAAACCTCAAGTAAATGCTTTAGCAGATCAATAGTATTGAAATTAGTATACAAATATGGACTGTTCATGAGGGAAATGGGGTGAACTATTGCCCCAAGGTGATCTGGAGACCGTAAGCCTACTATTTTCCCGAAGCCGAAGGCTGAGGGAAAATAGTAGGCTTAGGTCTCCAGATCACCGAGGGACAATAGTTCACCCCATTTCACGAATAAAGAGCAGTCCATATTTGTTTTATACAACGCATGAAAATATTTTGTGTGCGAATCAAACATGAAAAAGATCTTACAGGCGAGTAGATCCTCCATGCCATTATGACAAAATCGCATTTTTGTCTTTCAAAAAGTACTATTGACCGCCCGGTCAATAGTACTTTTTGAAAGACATAAAAGACCGGGAAGTGACGTCAAGCATCAAACTGACCAAACTATTTTGTGTTATCTGATGTAGTATCCACCAATCAGATGGCTAGAATATGTTCATGCGTTATATAATAAATTATAACCCCTCGGTTTATCTAAACACTTATAACAATTGCTTTTGCCACTCGCATTTTGATTAGAGCAATTCCTTATTCTTATAAACATTCAAGAAATGGCTTTTGGTTTTCATATATTCTACGGCAAATTGTGTCCATTTCGGCTTTTCCCATGATACAACAAATATGTATTGAAGAGGATTTTGTCCATAAGCAACTACTGGCGGCGCATCGTTACGAGAGTTAGCAATTTCCATTCGGCAGGCGTCTGCAGATGACAGACTTTCATTTTCATACGGTATTTGGAATAATTAAAATTAGTACAAACAGTAGTATTGGTTTAGTAATTCTTGAGATAAGACTTTAAAAGTTGGGAAAGGTTTCTTAAAAATCTGTTTTGTAATATCATGGCAAAACTAATAGCGGCGTGGAAAGTGTTAAGCTATGGCAGATGATATTGGACATTCTCCATTCAATTTGGCATTACCTTTGGGAAAATACATCTGGCGCTATCTGGCAACGAACCAGATTATTGCATATTTGAATTTATTAAATATACACGGTTGACAAAAATCACCGTGAAAAAAACCCAGAAATATAATTAAAGTTTATTTTTTAACTCCAGCAATTTTAAGCTATAAACGATTCGAGTTTAACATGACATGTAATAATTAAACGTTTTAAATGGCTATATTCGAGTAGGCCTACATCTTGTCCTAGAATAGTGAACAACTGTCGACATTCATCAATCGATGTATAATTATTATACATCCCATTCCCAGCCTAAAAAAATGCTTACATTTATATCTAAGACATTGTATTGTCATACTGTACTACATGTAGTACACCACTGTGTTATTGCATCATGAACATGCATCACCATTAGGCCTGAGTTAATTGGTTGATCCGATTGACACTGGATTGGAGTAGTCAGAGATTGGGGATAAACAGACTGGTCTATCGCCAGCAAGCTGGATCCGATGGACACCGGATTGGGGGTAGTCAGAGATATGGGTAAACAGACTGATCTATTTAAGATCTATATAATCGTGTTGTTGAATTTCCTCGGTTTTATTTCATTTTTTGAATTTCTACAGACAGTGCCTCAGCAACATGCAGCCAAGGGTTTCAAAGGAGATATAAGCATTTGGCCACGAGGAAAGGTAAAACTATTACCCCGTCTATTATCGCATAGAATTGAAAGACAATTTGTATACGTTATTTTTTGTCAACATTGACAACACGACCCTTTTCAAAATGGTATACAAAAATCTGACCACACAACCCAAGGATTTGTTTGAATTAAATGGAAGACATTAAAGCAAATGTTCGGAATATTTAATACACGAGACGGTGAGACCAATTAAACCGCTAAATAGTTTGTTGCTAGGCCTATGCCCACTATATTATATTATTTGTAGGCCTATACATGTACGTCAGTTTCATGTTATTGACAAGACCTGCACCCTTTTCAAAATAGTATACAAAATTCTGACCACAAGTATTTGTGTGAACTATATGGAAGACATGTAAACAAATGTTCGGACTATTTAAAAACACGAAATGGCGAAACCAATCAACACCGACATATTTTGTGGTTAGACCTACTTCCCTTTTATTTTAGCTAGTTTCATACGCCATCAATACGTGGTTTCGGCGTTTCAGCACTGGAAGCCGAAATGTACCGAAATTCAATCCCACAATGCAAAGAGCTTCAGGTACTAAACCACGTATTTCATGATTTCCTCGAAGTGACGTGAATGCAAATAATCCAGCAGTTGTACGTATTCCATTGGTATTGTTGGGGTTATAGCTAGCTGTTCCGTCCGATTGCTGGCCCGATTTTAAAATTAAAATTAATGTTTTCTATTCTACATGAAGGGTCATCCTAAAAAATAGTGGTATTCCAAAGTTTGAGTTGCATAACTCCAATGGTTCTTATTTTAGAAGCACATGGTGACATGAAATGTGCCCATTGAGTGATGCACAAATTGACCGGGTGGTTAAACAACTTTGGCAGTAATTCACTGCATTTTGGCTTATACATGTATATTGTATAAGAAAGATAAGAAAATGTATAGTTTGCCTCATACAGGCTACTCGTTGAACACAGGTACCAGCCACTTTTTTCCATAGACCTATAATAGTACTGTGGTTTAATAGTTAAATAATAGTGGTCTGTCTACATGTACCTTTGCAACTTAAACTATTTTTTGATAAATCAAAGCTAAAATTCCTTCCAGGTACTTGGTGGAACAAGCTGTTTGAACTACATGGCATACGTACGAGGTCATTCAGCTGATTACGACTCATGGGAGACATTGGGATGTGATGGGTGGGGCTGGAACGAAGTACTGCCATATTTCATGAAGAGTGAAAACAATACTTGGTGAGTATAGACCTATGATTAATTCTCATAGGGTATAGGCCAGGGGCGTAGCAAGGTACCAAATAGTGGGGCGGCTATTACTGGTAATTGAGCTTTGTGTACTATCAAAGCGGTGCTGCCTCCGAGCTGTGTTCGGATAGGGGGAGTCTTAAGGGGGGATGTGCCCCCCTCAGAAGTAGAAAACAAAATCAATTTTAGAACTCATTTGGTGCGATCTGGTGTATACTTTTGACCAATATTTTATCGGAAAGCCACCTCTTCATTTCCAATAAATATTTTGTTTTTTATCAATGCACGAAAGAAGTTGAGCATAACTGATATACGAGGGGGTATCATAAAGTTTTAGAAAACACACAGAAGGGAAGGAGCCAGAAACTTAATTTTGTTACGTGATCCTTCAGACATCTTTACTAAGTCCCTGTGCAAAGTTACACATTTTTCCTACTATTTATTACCTGTCCACAGACCGCCATTGTAGAGATCCTCAGATTGACCACCATTGATAGAATTCTCAAATTGCCTCAGATTGTGTTATTCCCAAAACAGCAATAAATAGTTTAAAGTTTTCACAGAAAGGGGTCAAAGGTCATTACAAACAAGATTGGTGACAATAAACTTATGGGTAATATGGGGTATACACAGATTGACCTCTAATGACCCCTACATGACCTTTGACCCTTTCTGTCAACACTTTAAACTATTTATTGCTGTTTTGGGAATAACACAATCTGAGGCAATCTGAGAATTCTATCAATGGTGGTCAATCTGAGGATCTCTACAATGGCGGTCTGTGGACAGGTAATAAATAGTAGGAAAAATGTGTAACTTTGCACAGGGACTTAGTAAAGATGTCTGAAGGATCACGTAACAAAATGAAGTTTCTGGCTCCTTCACTTCTGGGTGTTTTCTAAAACTTTATGATACCCCCTCGTATTCTTGATTTAAGTATACATGGTTTAAAAGCTCGAACAGGGGGGAGTCTTAAGGGTCTGAGGGGGGATGTGCCCCCTTCAGAATTGGATTTGTTTTCAATTTTCGAACCCAGTGTGTACTTTTGACCAATATTTTATTGAAAAGCAATCCCTTTCCCCCGTTTCTTCTCTTTTTTCCTCTTTTTCTTTTTTCCCCTTTTTCTTTTTTCCCCTTTTTCTTTTTTCCCCTTTTTCTTTTTTCCCCTTTTTCTTTTTTCCCCTTTTTCTTTTTTCCCCTTTTTCTTTTTTCCCCTTTTTCTTTTTTTTTCTTTGCAAAAAAGTGGGGCGGCTATAGCCGCCCCTGCGACGCGCCTGGTATAGGCTCTCCACCTACCTACCTCCCCCGGATGACTACACACCATCCTATCCTGGTATCTGTTTTTGAAAGCATGCGCGAGTATTATATTTAAAACATCACGAATCTGGTCATGAATGGACTTTTAAAATGATATTTCTTGACATTTGCAGGCGTATTGAGAGAAAAAAATCTGTTCACGAATCTGGTCATGAATCTGAGGGTTTTGTACGAGAGACAGTAGAGCGCGTAACGCGAGAAAATTTGCTATTTAATGAAATGATTGTGATAGCGAACTAACATTTTTGTAACGCACATGCGCTTTTCTTTTTACATCTTCAGCGAAAAGCATACCGACCCTGAATGCCATGGTGTTGGAGGACCATTGACTATTTCAAACCATGAGAGTTTTAGATCTGGCATTTCGAAAGAGTTCATCAAAGCAGGTATGAATATTTTAGTCTATTTCACCTCCACGAGACGGTGACGTCAATGTGTCATTCACTGAACGCAGCGAATGAACGCGAGTGCCATCCCTGGAGGCGCTGGCGTATGCACGCAGAGCACGTGTGGTCTAGCGGAATAGTTGCCGGTCTCCTAATCATAAGGTTGTGAGTTCTAGCCCCGCTGGTGCCAATATGTTTGTGTCCTTGGGCAAGGCACTTAGTCTACATTGCCTATTAGGGGGCCTCTGCTAACCTCCAACTTCGGAAGAATTCAGCGATATCTTGACAAGGACACTAAACATCATGTTGTCCGTGCTTTGATTTTATCTCGCTTGGACTATGCTAATAGCCTACTATATGGCCTCAAATCTCAAGATCTCCGCCGCCTTCAATCCATCCAAAACAAAGCAGCCAAACTCATTTTCTCTGTTCCTAGACTAAGTAATCCTGTACCATTAATGAACAAACTTCATTGGCTCCAAATTCAAAACCGGATACAATTCAAACTCTGCCTGCTCATCTATAAGTGCCTTAATAAATCTGCCCCAACCTATCTCATCAATGAAATTAGTTTAAAACCTGCTCTCTCCAGCGGTCCTGTTACCAGATCTGCCCAGGACAAAACCCTCCTTGTTATCCCTGCTTGCAAGAAGTCCATTGGTGACAAAGCTTTTGCAGTTGCTGGACCTTCTATCTGGAACCGCCTGCCACAAAGTGTCCGTGAAGCCACATCTGTCAACCAGTTTAAGAAGTTGCTTAAGACTCACTTATTTTAAAATATTTCTCTGTGTATCTCGTTACTATATGCTGTATACTGAATGTTGGTTGATTTTTGTTTGTTTGTGGTTGTTCTGGGGTTTTTTTTGCGCTTAGATCTTTCATTGAATAAGCGCGTTATAAACTCTTGTATGTATGTATGTACTATTTAGGGGTTATGTATATGTTTGTTCATGTTGGTTTATGTCGCAACTTGGCGCTGATTTTGCTGCTGCCTGGACGTTGCATTGTTTATTAATGTATTTGATATGTAATGTTGTTACAATTCAGCCGGTTGGCTGCGATGACAATACACTTTATTACGTAGACAGACGGATGAGATACATACGCGTGTGTAGGCCTAAGTGCAGCTGTAAAGTTACGTCACTGTCAAGAGGAAGGGAAATAGACTATACCAAATGTGCAGTGTTGTTTTTTCCATGTAACTTGTGCGATTTAATTTCGCTACTCAGTCACAATAGTCGGAAACTGAATATGCTCATCAGAGAATATTGAAAGTGCGTCTTTTTTTACTCATCTGTTTTGCATTTTACCTGCTATTTAGTGTGGGTTATTACTTCACATTCCATAGGGATTATATCATACATACAACTTACAGCTTTAACTTAATTATTTTGTATTTCTCATCATTCAGGAAAGGAACTTGGCTTTAAGGAAATAGACATCAACAGCGGCAATAACGTAGGCATATGATTGTTTAATTATTCATGAACGCTTTTGTGACAATGTTGGAGGAGGAGGAGTGCCCTCCTTTTTCTTGGTGGTTGATCTGTGTGTGAGGTGTGGTGTTGGAGGTGTGGTGGTGGGTGGGATGTGTGTGCAATTGCATTTATCAGATATGGTAACCACCCAAATTTGTTATTTCTCTTCGGTTCAGAATTAAGAACGCGGTTATATAACTTCCATGATAAACTTCATAAAATATAAATGCAAGTATAAGATATATCTGTATAATAAAACATTATTGCAATTTCTGTTATGTAATATTTATGCGATGCTGATAACATGATAATTGCATGAATCATTAAAATTATGTATATACTTTTATGAGGGAGAATAAATAAAAAGAATTAAAACAATACGGGATCATTATAAATAAAACTTATTACATTGGCAAATCCTTACGAGTCGCGATTACTACAAAATCAATGTTTGAATGTTGTAAATCGTTGACATTTAACATGAAAACGTTTGAAGTCTGTAATGATCATTTCTTTTACAGATTGGTTTTGGCGACTGTCCAGCGACGATTGGAAATGGTGAACGATGCAATACAGCTAAAGCGTTTCTGCATCCAGCTATGGATCGCAACAACCTGACCGTATTGACTAATGCGCATGTTACAAAGGTATGGTTAGCACATGGGAATCACTGTACCATGGTTATTACGCTTGTATCACACGAACGATACAGAGATAGGTCAATGGTCAATATTGTCCTCACATTTTTTGTACAGTGGTCCATTTGTAAAAATGCTACGGCTTTAATGAAAATGCTCTCAAATTGTTCGGATGGATGCAACAAGTCAAAAATAGAATAGTTTGCTATATCTGTAAGGTCAGCAACTATTAGTTTTACTAGGTCCAAGGCAAACACACATTAGCAGCTGACCTTATTTTTACAGATATAGCAAACTATTCTTTGTATGACATGTTGTAGCTATCAAAACAATTTGAGAATTTTACAATCCTTGTTACATTTTACCCTTTTCAGTTATTTTAAACAAATTGTAAGTGTAACCTTTTTTTCTTAGATAATCATCGAAGACCAAAAGGTAGTTGGAGTTGATTATTTAGTTGGAGATGAAACTAAAACAGTCTATGTCAAAAAAGAAGTTGCTGTTTGCGGAGGAGCCGTAAGCTCACCACAGGTAAGGCGCGCTTCTATTCTGCTTTCCTTCTTTTTTGCGCAATTTTGGTTGTTTGTTTGTGTTGTTTGACTTTAAAGTTTATGTTTTTTTGCCGCATGATGACCATGTTTGAAAATAAATCAGTCTAACTATTTCAACCCTCTCAAACATATTGTGAAGCTCTTTTACACCAAAATCGTATAGGATTATGCGGTCTGGGATTGTTTTAACCCTTACAGCCCCGTATCCCATGAAATCCCATTTCCCAGCCTGTCGGTTCCACCTGGCGCTGAGGTTTTTGGGTGAAATAATGGCCCCGGGCTACATAGCTGGGCGAGTACACTCGCCCAGCATAGCTTCACCCGTGGCTCAGTTGGTAGAGCGTTCGACTTCAAACCGAGAGGTCGTGGGTTCAAACCCCGGGGCGTGGCACCTCTTGTTGTGTGTGCTTTTTTTGCTTGAAACAAATTTCGTTGGAAAATCCACCGGGAGTGTTAGGGTTAAAGAAAGAAACATTTCTGAAATATTGTCAATGAAAACAAAACCAACATCAAAAAGACTGTTGAATGCGTAAGTTTTATGAAGAATTTAAGCTTAAAACAGTTGAATAAATACCCAAATACGTACATGTACATGCAAATGTCAAATCATGAATTAGTATGTAGATATGTATACATATCTTATGTCATTAATAATCAGTTGATTAATCCATCATGATATGATCCCTGTTGTCAGATTCTGATGCTATCAGGGATTGGTCCTCGTTCTCATCTGGAGAGTCTCGGCATAGAGTGCATTGCTGATTTACCTGTCGGGAAGAATCTTCAGGTCAGTGTTTTTATTTCGTGAACAATTCTTTAAAAATCTTTGTATTTCCAGAGTATATCACTTCGCAAAGAAACACATAGCCTGGTGGCTCCTCGGACATTTAGGAAGTCGAAGTGAACAGTTACGTTCCGAAGAAAATGATCAATCACGTAAACAGTATATTGCTACAATTGTTCTTGTGGTGTTTTTATATCAGGATCATCTGGCATGTCAATGGAAAGGAGCTGCTAACACTGATAGCGGTGCGCTGTGTCTTAATGACGCTGTTGATCCGAAACATGTGGAAACATATAAACGGGAACGCAAGGTAAATAGAAACATTTAACAAATTACTTATGCAAGGAAACACCCGCGGTAATAATCCTCGAACCTGTAACAAGCGCGCGGTGCGGGCATGTACAGCCTGCACGCATAATGCAATATACATTTTGCGTATATATTTCGCACCCTCGCCTTATTTAAATCCATGGCATATTCAAAACTGACCGTAAGGTGCACAACCTATTCCTGAGCTCTGCGTATTGATTTCGCACTCTCGCCATTTAAGGATCCAAGGCATATTGAAACTGACCGTAAAATGCACAACCTACTCTTGAGGTCTGCGTTTTGATTTTGCACTCTCGTCTTATTTAAATCCAAGGCATACTGAAAACTGACCGTAAGGTGTACAACCTACTGGCAATTTCCATGCGAATTGGTCAAGCTATTTTTCTCTCTTAATAGTGTACTATCAATAAATGAGCAAGCTAGGTACCGCTGTCACTAATATTACTCGATCATTGACAATGGTGGCAATTGTTTTCATTATATTGTTCATGTTGAGGACAGTGTGAAAAATCCCATTCTTCAATGGCTGCCTTTATACATTGTATTATTCACAAGACTCGATATTTAATATAGATACGATCTTTTTCAAATAATCGATATTTACAAGTGAAAAAAGACGTACATGTATATGCCGTAGCTGACATTGTTCATTTGTAGGTGTTTTTATCCAGAGTTTAACGTATTGGCTATGTAGTCCAGGAGTTTTAGTATTTAGGTCAACTACCTTTTTACATTTTGCTCAATACCTCGGTAACCAAACATCGGAAGCGAAGCAAACTATACATTTTTAGAATCTTCGTGTTCACACGAACACTTTGGTATGCTTTTTAGCTTCATTATTTGACCCTGTATGGCGGCCATTTTGGATTTGGGCTCTTGTACTATTTTTGTTTGTTTGTTGGCTGTATCAACTCTAACCATTCTGGAATATTACGAGTACGTATATACAACATCTGGCATCTATTGTCGATAGGGCTTTCTTGCAATAGACCCTCGATTTATTTTTCTTAACAGGGTCTGTTGACGAATAATGGTCTCGAATCGGTGGCTTTCATTGACACCGGAGTAGAAGTAAGTATTCCGTTATTTAGACTATTTAAAATTTCCGTTGATAGTGTATTGAATTAAAATTGAAATGCCGCTGAATGATAGGGACTCGTTATTAAAACACCTAATGAAAGACTATTTCGTCAGCAAGCTAATGTTACGGTACATTACGTGGAACAGATTAGTTGGTATGTAATCTTTCAACACAATATGAAATCATTCATAATATACCAGAAACCGGAGGGGGGAGGGGTCGAGCGTCTCAGGTCAGAAGTCACAAACTGGTCCAAAAAATGTTTCACTTCTAATAATGTTGAGAAATGCACCAAATCTGATTAAACGGGACAAAACTTAAGTTTTACATACTTAATGACCCACAAACTATATATTGTTGGAAAGCTTATGATTCAAGGTTTTTCATTTTTGCAAAAAAAGAATCAAATTATACAGGGTGTGTAAAATTTGTATAGGGTGGAACATAAAAAAGTTGATCGTTTTTGCTGCTCACAAAATATTTTGATAGTTTGTACAATTAAGGGTTTAGCTGAAGATAGTCACCAAAATCAGAACAACCGCAGAAGGTGCTACCAAATTTGCTAAGAATCACTTGCCCAAAATGTTCACAGGAAAAGTACAGGGTGTCTAAAATTATGATGAAATAATGCATAAAATGAAGGTTTGTATATAATATTCTATGAAATTAAGTTAGCATGGACTATTTAATTTAAAAGAAAATGGTTATCAAAATGAACTACACGAATATCGTTAAAGTCCCTTTTATTTTAAATACAGGGTGGTCCAAAATAGGTCTAAATAGCAAATTTTTCATAAATCTATGAACAATTCTGTGAAGAAACACTTCTGGCTTTTTTATTTATATGTTTTACTACCCAGGGTAGAAAAGGACCGATGAGTCACACAAATGAAATAGAGAGACTGAGATTTGGCCATTGTTTAATCAATAAAATGAATAAAACTGTGTATTTTTACATTAAAACACTCCCTGAATTGAACATCATATTCTAGTAGAGAATGTCTAGATAACAATTCAATATTATTATTCATAGTAGCAGGCACATGTTATTAACACATATGAGAAGTTTGAAAACTTTCATATGTATAATTTTAAAATGGCATCAATTTCAAAAGTTCTAGTTTTCCACTATTTTGTGTAGAAACCTATGGGCGCCACCGATCCCACCCTTGACTCACCCGACGTTTAGATTGATTACTTCACTGTTGCTAAACATGTGGCTTTAATTCTTTTTTTATTCGGTAGCTGGATAAATTGTCTTTAATATGATACCAAAAATGTTATGTTTTTTTGACAACTTCTATTTAAAATAGAGACACGTATCACGATTTTAAGGATTTTTGAAACGATCCCACCTTATTTGATATACCTATTAGTGACCTGTGACCCTCATCAAGTTAAGTTGTAATCGTATCCACGTAAATGACAACCCGTATTATGGAGGGGGGTCACTGTCGGCAACAACGCTACGGGCATGTGCTCAGGGCACAAATTAAGAAAATATGCCAATTTCAATACGCTTATTTAGGAAATACAGGTGCACAGCAAATTGAATCCCTGCTAATGGATTTAACGTTCATCGTAGTAAAACTACCTTGATATGTAAATAAAATTATGACAATAAAAAACATCACAACTTATCTGGAGCAAACCCCATATTGCCCTGTAAACACTTTCCACACAGCTATTCGTTTTACCATATACCAACGGATTTTCAGAAATCTTTCCCAACTTTCGTATCTCAAGAGTTACTGACCCAAAACGAGGCATGTTTGTACTTATTTTAATGCATTTCCCACGGTGATTTCAAATATGTATAGTGAAAAAATACAATAGTTGTGACATTTTTGAAACATTTTGTGAACATTTTAGAACTGTCGTCTGCAGTCGCCTTCCGCGTGTAAACATGGTTAAGACATGATTTGTCATAATATTACAAAAGCTTTATTGAGAATACGCCCTAAATGTAAATTCCGTGAAGGTACAACTTGCTTCTTATAACCTTTAAACATAAGTGGGACCATCAGAACCAGATAAAAAACCATTGGGCTATCGTTTCCATATACTTTATCATAGCTTTCCTCCCAGTAAAGTTGGGGAAAGCTGTGATAGAGTACCGTATATGGAAACGACCCATAACACTTCTTTTCTCAAGACCGACAACCCACTTTATGTTGGGAGTGGTTCTAAAGTCATTATTTTCTTCCATCTTTTTCTTCATTTTTTGTTACGTAAAGCCGCCAGTGTGCTTATATAGGATAATGTTTAGCCTGGCTCGAATATTTTGCCCGAGTCTGGTCCCATCAGGACCCTATGTCTTCAGGGACCGACCGCGTATACAAACAAACACACACCCCATCCAATGATTAAGGTTTCACATCATTTCCCCTGTAGTTGAAAATATATCGTCAGAACATGCCCGTTTGTTCCCTTTTTTCCTAGAATGTTACCTAGATCATCAATTTACTTGGTCTGAGTCTCCAACATCTCCAGATATTTGCGTAAATTCTTTTCTAAATGATATTATAGACTAGGGTAGTTTTTTCTAAATAATATATAGATTTGGGGCATTCTTTTCTAAATAATAGATTTGATTGACTGATTAGTAGGTCAATGATCGATGCAGGTCACGCATGGTTATAACGCGTGATCAGATCAGAGCGTAAGACGGTACTATGGTCTACTCTTGGCTAGGCTAAATGAAATGCAATATCATGGCTACGTCATACATGTATCTCATTAAGAAATGTCCTAAGCGTTGTATGGACTTTTTGTAATGTGTGTTTGTATTATTATTTATTACGAGATTCTAACGGCTTCATTTATTGTATGTCTGTAGAAAAATCTTGACTGGCCCGATATACAAATCCACATAATGCCAATGTACTATGCCATCGGTCCCGAGGAACCAGAAATACTTGGAATCAAATCAAAAGAGTAAGAAAGTTTCATTTAGTAATATGTATTCGTTTGTTTGTTTGTTGGTGTGTTGGGGTGATTGTTTGTCTGTTTGTTTGTTTGTTTGCTAGTTGTTTGTTTGTTTGCTAGTTGTTTGTTTGTTTGCTAGTTGTTTGTTGAAAGGTTGGTTAGTTGAGGTAGGTAGGTTGGGTGGTGTTTGTTGTTTGCATGTTTGTCTATCCGATGAAACTTTGCTCAAAGCTAAAGGCAAAGGTTGATAAAGGACCATCATAATGTGTTTACAGGAATTACATTTCCTAGCGGAGGCCTATGAATAGGTAATTGATTATTGGGAATCAATATTGGCGCGAAGCTTGAATAGAGCTTCGCTGCACACTGTTTCCTCAGTGATCGTTGTTCAGCATACAGGTCGGACACGTTATTTTGTGATAGGGTAGGACGGTCTGCCGTCCGACGTTTGCTAACGAACGATATTCCTCACATTGATACACTGTTAATATTATGTCTAATATTGTAAGTATATGATCCTATGTAGTAGGCACAGTAGGAAATTGTTTATTTCCGATTGAGCCTGCGAATTAGGAAATAACTATTTGCGATTAGCGATTTGGCTATAACTTATTCATTTTCAACATGTTTCATGTTGCACCAGGAGATCGCCACACCTACTCCAGAGCAAGTTTGATACATCTCCGGCATTGGCGAACTTAAATTACTCCTGCATGACCACAGATTAGCATGCAGGTTGTAAAGTAGTAACTGGGTTCAAGCAGGTCACTAGGTAAAGTGACTTTCTTAGTTTACCAGAAATTAAGTAATGCCATAAAATTAAACATCTATAAATATCTATTATCTTTTTATACAAATTTAAGGTATATTATGTAATCTTTTCGGGGGGACGCCCTCAATCCTCGAGAAAAGAATTGGAAGTAGATTTTATTGCCGATTTACATTTCTGATCATAAATCCTGAATACATTCCAAGTTACAGAGCGATACGATTCCTAATTCAAAATCATGGTTTTAGAGTGAATTTAGACTTTAAAAAAGTTGTCGGCGCAGACTCCGACAATTTATTTTCACTCTAAAACCATTAGTTTGAAGTAATTAAGAATCGTATCACCCTGTAACTTGTAATGTATGTACGATTTATTATCAAAAATGTAAATCTGTAAGAAAATCTGCTTTCAATTTTTTTCGAGGATTGAGGGCGTTCCCTAGAAAAGATAACATGATATACCTTTAAAGACGCACATGTTTAGATTTATTTGCAATAAACTGTTGCTACTTTTTTAGTCTGTATCCAGTCATCGGATATGACATTGACCCGGAAGCAGTAATGTCACACGTGGGCCTCGTTTTTGTCCCTGTTCTATTGCATCCGAAAAGCATCGGCGAAATAACCCTGGCTAGCACGGATCCAAAGGCCTCTCCACTAATTGATCCGCATTATCTAGAGCAACCACACGACGTGAAAGTATTAATGGAGGTAGGTGTCGGTGGATAAAAATATCCAAATCCATAGATAGAAACTTCCCGGGAAACTTGTCCAAACTTGTCCAAAATAAGTCCTCCGACAAATCATCAAAGTTGCACAAAATGTCATGACATTTTCAAGTTATATTTTAAATTGTCCAAAAATAACGAAGTCAAACTACCGATAACTGCATGGGATACCCAGGCGTGGCACGAGTTAACCTATGACCTCTTTTAAATTACACACATATTCTTATATGTATATTTCTACGATAGGTAAATTATGAAACTGCACAAATGCAGAGGATTGCCCGTCATTTCTCTTGCGAATTTATGTTTTAGTGTTAAAAGTTATCTTATATATATATTTTAACAGAATAGAAAACAACTTATGGGTAGCGGTAGTGGGCATGGTGGTAGGGGTGGTGTGTTGATCATACTATTTTGCCGTTTTAAATGTTTGCTAAAAATATCCTGTAAGATAATAACATCAAATTGGTTACGTCACACAATTTTAAGCCAAACTACACAATTACTAAATCGAGGAACACGTCTTCGCGCTACGCATCATGCAAATTCGCAATAGCCAGGAATTAAAGCCTGTTGACACGCATTGATATACATTGCTACGTAGGATTTTTAATGTACCGTACTAGTAGGAAAATAATGTCGTTAATAATCTTACTCTGTGCACAGTGACGTCAGCGTATTATAGTGATCGACGCCGCATTAACGCGCGAGTGCCGGAATTCGTTTATGATTGCGTGGGTACTCATTTTCTTCCAGCGCGGCAATCAAGAACACGATAACTGGAGCGCTATGACGTAACTGCACAGAGTTAGACGAACGAAGTGTAACGAGTTGGTTTCGTCTCTGCAACTGCACAACACGCACCATTTAATGTTGACGGCAACAATTACGCACCCACTAAACCGAACCTAGGTATGACTTACTATCTATCTGCGTAATGTACCTTGTTAAGGTTTCAGGTCGTGACGTCACTATATGCTTCATTATCCTTATTTGCTATCATTTTTAGGGATGGCGTTTTTTGAAAAGAATCGCGGAGACCGACACAATGCAGAGGATTGGGTATGTTGAAGCTTGATTTGAACACAATATATTCAAAATGTGTGAAACCCTAGACTTATGGTATGGAAAGGTAGGCTACGCCACGTTATGAAATGCATTATATTAATTCCAGGTTACAGGTAATATATCACTGTTTTGCATGTGGCCATGGTCGCATCGAATCCAATTATATCGATATAACACTAACACATTTGGAACCGATGGGTCAAACTTTATGAATCTACTTCTATGAGAAATACCAATAATTATTTGATTTTGTTTTCTCCATTAATCAACAGGGTCAAGATGGTCAACCCTAAAATGCCAACTGTTTCTGGTGACGACGCATTCTCCGATGAAAATTTGGAACAGTATATTCGGTTCTTTGCTATAACAGTATACCACCCCGTAGGAACTTGCAAAATGGGCTCTGTTGATGATCCTACAACTGTCGTCGATGCCCAATTGAGGTGCGTATAGAGAATAAGGTCATCTCTTTGAGTAGTTGATATTGGCACAACCGGTATGCGATTTATTTCGTAACCTTGCTGAATTTGAAACCTACACCATATCTTAACCTTAACCTTAACCTTCATCTTCACCTTTACTTTCATCTCCCCTTCCCTTCCGCTTCCCCTACACCTTCCCCTTCACCTTAACAAAATAAACGAAGTTGTTCAACTTGTTTTTTTTGTATTTGTTTATTCTGCGCGAAACTCTGCTTTCGAGTGCCGTGTCAAGTGATGCGAAGTGAATGCAGTCAGAACATAACGCGATTACGAGTGGTGGTCTTCCGCAACGGACTGTAAATAGGAGCACATAATTCGCAGCGTCTACTCAAAAGGCCATATTTTTGTAAATCCACATCCACTGCATAGTAAGGTTATTATTCCACCGACAAAAATGTGAATGGCATTTATTCAAATATGAGGATACACAGTGAGTCTTGTCGAGCTCGCTCTTATAATTATTTCAACCACATTCGATTATTTGTAATGAAACAATTTGATTACGAAATTCCTATTTAAAATATATATATCTTGGGAATGTAATTGGTTAACATATAAATGGTGGTACGGTGACCCTCTGCTGCCCCTTTTGTATCCCCCAGTACTTTAAATAAAATGTCTTATAGTCATTATGCTTTATATCATTGAATATTATGCAGATAGTTGTTATGTTAAACGCGCTTCAAACACAATGGCCAAGTTTGGCTTACACCGCGTCAACAGTTTTTATCAATAATAATTTATTTGTCTAGAAAAATAACATAATTTTAAACATCATTATTTGATTCAGAGTTCGTGGTATTCAAGGACTTCGCGTTATCGACGCCTCCATTATGCCACACCTTACCTCGGGAAATACGAACGCACCATGCATCATGATCGGTGAAAGAGGTGCCGATTTTATGAAGTCATCTATGTAGTGTACAAACGCACCATGTATCATCATGATCGGTAAAAGAGGTGCCGATTTTATGAGGTCATCTATGTAATGTACAAACGCACCATGTATCATGATCGGTGAAAGAGGTGCCGATATTATAAAGTCATTTATATAATATACAAACGCACCATGTATTATTATCGGTGAAAGAGGTGCCGATGTTATGAAGTCATCTATGTAATATACAAACGTACCATGTATCAGGATCGGTGAAAGAGGTGCAGATTTTATAAAGTCATCTATGTAATATACAAACGCACCATGTATCATGATCGGTAAAAGAGGTGCCGATTTTATAAAGTCATCTCTGTAATGCAAACGCATCATTTATCATGATCGGTGAAAGAGTTGCCTATTTTATGAAGTCATCTATGTAATATACAAAAGCACCATGTTTCGTGATAGATGAAAGAAGTGCCGATTTTATAAAGTCATCTATGTAATGTACAAACGCACCATGCATCATGATAGGTGAAATAGGTGCCGATTTTATAAAGTCATCTATGTAATACAAACGTACCATGTATCATGATCGGTGCAAGAGGTGCCGAATTGATAAAGTCGTCTATGTAATATATAACGCACCATGCATCTTGAGTGGTGAAAGAGGTGCCGAATTTATAAAATCATCTATGTAATATACAAACGCACCATGTATCATGATTGATGAAAGAGGTGCCGATTTTATAAAGTCGTCTATGTAATATACAAACGCACCATGCAACATGATAGGTGAAAGAGGTGCCGATTTTATAGAATCATCTATGTAATATACAAACGCACAATGTATCATGATTGTTGAAAGAGGTGTCGATTTTATAAAGTCATCTTTGAGGATACGGGTGGTTATCAATTTGTACAATTACACGTCTTCTCATATAGTTAAAAACATAACAAAATAAAAACAAAGAGGGTGTCAAAGATTGAGAACAACCAACTAATTTTTTTTTTACCTCTGTAACATAAAATGATCAACCAAAGTTCAATATTGTGGTGCTTTTATTAACTAACTATTGCTGATTGATTTGTAACGACTGCAGACGAGAATTGGTTGTCGTTCTCCTCGACCTATTGGCTGCATTTGACACAATTGATCATAATTTACTCCTAAATCGAATGCATGCTAGATACGGCGTTTCTGACACTGCTCTGAATTGGTTTCAATCAGATCTATCAAATCGTGAACAGTCAGTAGTGTTTGGTCGCCATGTGTCACAAGGAAAACCACTTATATACGGTTTGCCTCAAGGATCAGTTGTTGGTCCTATGAATTTCAGTATGTATAGCGCTCCACTTGAAGACGTGATCTCAGACCATGGAATAAACGTTTTATCTTTCGTTGATGACACACAGCTGTACTGTTCGTTTGATGCATCTGATAGGGCTGACAAGCTTGAACGACTAGAACATTGCCTTTCGGACGTCAAAAGCTGGATGCTGGCCAACAAACTCAAACTATTATGACCAGAAAACAGAGGTCATTCATATCATCTATCGATTTATTCAAACCACCCCGGTTGATGTGGTCACCTTCGGGGATTCGCCCTCCGAGTGCGCAACATTGGAGTCATCTTTGACCGTCACCTAACAATGACTTCTCATGTTAACAGAGTATATCAGAATGCCACTTACGCCCTACGTGCCATCGGACAGGTCCGTAAATACCTTGACCATGCATCAACAGAAAGGCTTGTCCATGCTTTTGTTACATCACGGCTGTACTATTGTAACTGTCTACTCTACGGTCTCCCTGACAAACTCATATCCAAACTGCAGCGAGTTCAAAACTCGGCTGCGAGACTTTGTGACTGGTGTCAATAAACGCACGCATATCACCCAGGTCCTCATCGATCTTCACTGGCTTACAATTAAGAAACGCATTATTTTTAAAATTGTTTTAATTGTATAAGAAGCACTAAACAACTCTACACCAGACTATATCAAGGAGCTTCTTACCCCTTATTGTCCGTCTGCTAATCTCCTCTCTAGTAGCCGTAAACTCCTTGCAGTCCCTAAAAGTGCCACTGCAACATACGGGGACAGGGCTTTCTGTGTTGCTGGACCAAAACTCTGAAACAATCGTCCCTTACAGATCCGTAACTCTAAGACGGTCAGAATTTTTAAATCGTCTTTAAAAACTCATCTTTTTAACTAGGATATTTAGTTATTTTATTGTGTGCAGCATTCATATACTGTATTTGGCACTTTTCTTGATTAGTGTATTGCTGTATACAATATAACATGTTTATAGCCATCATTTGTTGGCTATATATTCATTGGTGTTTTTTCTATGTGCATTCATATTGTGTACATGCTATTTGATATTTTGTTAAGCACTTTGTGATCCTTTCGATGAAAGGCACTATGTAAGGCACTATATAGATACCTGTTATTATTTGTATTATTATTATTATTATTATGTGAAGGTTCAAGTTAGATGTATGCCTACATGCTATTCTACAATCTAAATTGAATGAATTGTATTCAACAAATGAATATAAACATTTAAAACATGACACCTTTAATATCAATATCAGCATGTGGTGAAATCAAATAAAAGGTAGATATAAATAATACACACGTCTA
The DNA here is from genome assembly GCA_035610835.1 of Ophiura sarsii. NCBI lineage: Eukaryota > Metazoa > Echinodermata > Ophiuroidea > Amphilepidida > Ophiuridae > Ophiura > Ophiura sarsii. The sequence goes on from CM069443.1 coordinate 83,134,442, forward strand.
ATTGCTGTTTGTCTTTCAATGTTTGCCATATTGAAACTAGGGAAATACAATGCTGATTGATTTGTAACGACCCAACAAGCGTAAATAGATACCTTCATTTGATTGATGCTCAATAGCTAGAAGGTGCAGTGAGCCCGTTTTGTTTCATTTCGTTTCCTTCCGCAAAAATATAAAAACTGTGTGGCTTATTATAAAATGCAAAACGGGCTCATTGCACTTTCAAATAAGCATTAAACTAGGGGCAAGTAATGCTGATTGAGTTGGAACAATCCAACAAGTGTAAATGTACCTTCCATTGCTTGATGTTCAATTGCTAGAAGGTGAGCCTGTTTCGCATTATATCATTTTTGCTATGTATTTTCCTCTACAGGGAGGACGGCACTTGATTATTTACACTTGTATAGGCCCGAGCTACCCCGGGTAATACTTGTGGCAGAAGAATGGGAAACGAGATTGCTTATGTTTGAATTTCAGATGCTTTACCATGCGAGGTATTGTGGCCCAATGGATAAGGCAGTTGCCAAGAAAGCAACAGATCCTGGGTTCGACTCCCGGGCGAGATCGTTTTCCTATTATTGTCTCTTTTCAACCCACGACGGCGAACCTGTTTAAAATATTTATAATTTGTTTAATACCCGTCGTATATGCCTATTATTTCTATTCACAAATCAAGTTATATTTGACAAATAGATAAAGGCTGCAGAGTGGGTCATGTCAGGTCCAAAGGGTGTGAAGTGTAGTGTACCATATACGATTACCTGGGGAGCGTATAATAAGATCTTCTTTCACGGTGATTTTTTATTGATACTTATCCCATTTGAAGTGAACGTGGCGTCAGAGCATTACACTCACGCACGCGATGATATGATGGTGCGATCATTGGAATATGCTATGACGTCCCTGCAAAGAGTTAGATGAACGGAGTACGTAGAATGAACGAAACCCACGGGGTAGTGGGTTAAAACGTGCGACGTAAAGGAAGGAAGGAAGGAAGGAAGGAAGGAAGGAAGGAAGGAAGGAAGGAAGGAAGGAAGGAAGGAAGGAAGGAAGGAAGGAAGGAAGGAAGGAAGGAAGGAAGGAAGGAAGGAAGGAAGGAAGGAAGGAAGGAAGGAAGGAAGGAAGGAAGGAAGGAAGGAAGGAAGGAAGGAAGGAAGGAAGGAAGGAAGGAAGGAAGGAAGGAAGGAAGGAAGGTAGGTCAGCCCGGGTAATCAATCAGTCAGTAGTCAGTGAACAGTTAGTGGTTAGTAATCAGCCAATCAGTAATCAAGCTTTTACACCTACCGCGTAAAATAGGGTTTTTCCCCTCGCCTAAGTATGATTAATGAAAATGATCGAATTCAGAAATAATTTATAAACCTCATATCTTGAAAGTGGAAAAACATATTATTGCAGTAATACTGAGTTAGCATGCTTACAATTATAATGGATTTCTGTGTTGTTACACTTAAAATGACCACGATCAAAATTCAAGTCTTTGAATTTGGGCCATTTTGTTGGCCCATGTGGCGCATATACTTTGGGCTAGAATTTATAAACGGACCGATAAACACGCTATGAGTATGACACACTCATCATGCATACATACAATGGACCGTTCGTGATATGTCCATCCTGCAACTGATATATACATTTACAGTATTAACTTTCCAAAAGGCTGAGATGATTGTGTACCATGTAAATATCATCCAAACTAAGCTGCAGATTTTGTAAAAAAAGTACCCCTGTGAACCATGATTTTTATGGCCATGACAAATATAAACATTGTTTGCGAAATACTAGTAATCATGTTCAACAATCTTAAAGTGCCATAAGATTTTTGTTCCTATCCATTTTCATGATTTTGGAGCTTCCGTTATAAAATTATGGCCAATCTACTCGGGCATGTGCAAATTCACCTGTCTGACTAGTAATTTGTTACATTTCAAATCATCGTGCGCAAGTACTAATAGTTTGTATGAAACACCTTGTAATGTACTATGGACCGCATACGAGTAATTAATCAGCACGTTTTATTTTCACCAGATTATTGGTTTGCAAAAGAAATGACCTATCTTATCTCGTTATCATATGTAAACACATTTGAAACTCTCTTCAATTAAAAATTTGACATTGTGATTTTCAATAGCACAAAAACTAGGGTCAAATCGTATAGTTCAGAAAGGGCAGGCTAAAACGTGATTATCATCGTAACACCATGGCTGACACGCACCCTACGTATGATTTTGTGGTGATCGGGGCAGGAAGCTCGGGATGTGTCGTGGCAGCTCGTCTATCTGAAGATCCAGATGTAACTGTACTTTTGCTAGAAGCGGGTCCTTCAGACGACCAATATCCAGCTATCGATATACCCGCACAGACGGCAACATTGCAGAAGTCTGAAATCGACTGGGGATTCAAGGTAGATCTGTTATAATACGAAATAACAAGTTAGCATTGCTTGGTTTCCTCCGTAGCTATAGGCCTATGGTAACTTATCCAGAATAACTACGTGATCTGGCACCTTTAGCGCATCTAAGAAATCGACATTTTGACGCGCTGAGCATACATCACAACCCTCAGCTGCTGAGCGCAAGCGTTGACCATGTGTTCCAATAAGGATGTGTCATTTGGTTATTGTGGAGCTACTACGCGTACGCATGTGTAGAGGCGACCGTAGTGGAGTATGCTGAGACATGTGCCCGTTGATTGTTTGTTTTTCCTACGATACTAGTTTGTAAAAGTAATGAAATGCGTTTTAAAATGTTCGTACGTCATTTCGTTGAATTTCAATTAAAACTAAAGGTTCATATTTTAGAGAAATTAGCTCTTTCTTTATTTTTTGGTAAAAGGTCACCCAGGGTCAGTTTTCGTATTATGCTTCGAATTACTGTTTATGGCACGTACTTTAAATGAAAGCTCATGAAAACGATAAATCTGAAAACAATTTCCCTTCATCAAGTACCGCAATAACACCGGTGTGTTAGCCAAAGGCCAAGCTCCTCATGTAGGATCTTTAAATAAAAACCTTCAAGCAATGCTTCAGCAGATCACTATGTAAATTAGTAAATCATAACCCCTCGAACGGCTACTTAAACAAATCCTGCCACACGCATTTTGCTTAGAGCGATTCTTTATTCTTATAAACATTCAAGAACTGGCTATTGGTGTTCATATATTCTACTGCAAATTGTGTCCATTTCGGCTTATTCCATGAAACAAACGTGTATTTTGGAGAATTTTGTCCTCTCCATCGGCAACTACTGGCGCATCGTTACCATTGGCGTGCGCAGGATTTTTTTTACCCGGGGGGGGGGGGGGGTGGGGGGCTAGAAATACATGTATTGGTTCGCACCGCTATCCGCGGTAACGCTGACAGGGGGAGTCTGAGGGTGGTTGCCCCCTCCTTGGAATTGGATTTTGTTTTTGAATTTTCGAACCCATTTGGTGCGATTTGGTGTTTAATTTTGACCGATATTTTATTGATATCGATATTTTATTTTATTTAAGCCTTAACTTCATTTCCATCAAATATTGGTTTATTATCAATATCATTCAAAATTGGATTTGCGAATAAATTTTAAAAGATTTGCGCGTAGCGCGAAAATATTGGCTATTGTAAAAAGAAAGGTTTAATAAACCGTTCCTTAAGCCATGTTGCTAAGCATGACTGATAATTAAACATGTGAAATGTCTATTTTAACACCAAAAAGGTGCAGAAAACGTTTCTGAAGCCATCGTGTTCCAATTGATAATTGGCGCGGAGCTCTCAAAAATTTGCTATTGTAAACATTAAGGTTTAGAAAAACGTTCTTGAAGCCATCTTTTTAAGCTTGAAAAATAAATGAACGGTGAAAAAATGTCTATATAATACTAAAAAGGTTCAGAAAACTTTATGAAGCCATCTTGCTGTAATTGAATAACACAAAATAAAAACAAAATCCCGCGGAGCGCGAAAAATTGGCTATTGTAAAAATATAGGTTTAGAAAAACGTTCCTGAAGCTATCTTATTAAGCTTGAATAATAACTAATCAGTGAAACTAATACGCGCATAGCTCGCAAAAAATGTCTATTTTAACAATAAAAAAGTCCAGAAAACGTTTCTGAAGCCATCTTGTTCAAATTAAATAACAACATATTTAAAAAAAAATGGCTATTATAAAAATAAAGGTTAAAAAACCCGTTCCTGAAACCATCTTGTTAAGTTTGAATAATAAAACATTCCAACTAATTCAACCTAGTTTTGCACTAAAATGGTCCTGCAAACGTTCCTAAAGCAATTTTGTTAAGCTTGAATAATAAAAAAAAATGAAACCAATTCGTTTGAAACGCGCAAAAATGTCTAGTTTACTAACTAAAATGTTCCAGAAAACATTCCTGAAACATGTTGTTACAAAGCTTGAATAAACATTGAATCCAATTCGCGCGAAGCGCGTAAAAAAGGCTATTTTAACACTAAAAAGCTCCAGAAAAACGTTCCTGAGCGTACAAACTGTCAGTTTTTTTAAAACTAAAATGGTTCAGAAAAACGTTCCTTAAGCCATTTTTCTATAACTGGAATAAAGAATCAAGAAACATTGATTTTTCCTTTTTTTTCTAGAAATTTCTAGTTTTTTCCACTTTGAGGGGGGGGGGGGGGGCATCGTCCCCACCGTGACAATGATGGTGGCCCACTCCCCGCTTGCACTGTTTATGCTCGTTACCCTTCCTCCTTATCTACCTTTTTATTTTTTACTCTTTTGCCAATGGGGGGTGGGGGGCTGTCCCTCTGGTTACGCCACTGGTGATACGGTATTTGGAATCATCATGAGAAATACATTGAAATCAGTAGAAACATGAGTAGCATTGGTTTAGTAATTCTTAGAAGTTCGGAAAGGTTTCTGAAAATGTGTAATATGGCAAAACTAATAGCCGCGTGGAAAGTGTTTAAAGCCAGGGCAGATGATGGTGGACATTCTCTCTTGAATTTGGCATTACCTCTGGGAAAATATATCTGGTGTTATCTGGCAACGAACCTGATTATTGTATATTTGAATTTATTAAAAATACACGGTTGACGGTAAATCACAGAGAAAAAAACCCAGAAAAATAATGAAGTTTATTCTCCAACTCCAGCAATTTGAAGTTATTAACAATTCGAGTTTAACATGAAATGTGATATTCAAAAGTTTTAAATGGCTATATTCGAGTATAATCTTTTCCCAGAATAGTGAACAAATGTCGACATTCATTAATCGTTTATACATACATGTACATCCCATTCCCAGCCTAAGATATGTCTTACATTTATATCCAAGACATTGTATTATCATATTATACTATACATGGAAAAAAGTATCGCACCACTGGTTTTTTTTTGAAAAGTGCAAATGTGGCCTCGAATTTTTCCCCCATGGTGTGATATTAAGGATCATTTGTTTGCGTAAGCTGTCCAATAAAATGATATGCAATAAAAGGGCCACATTTTAGTTTGTGACGTAATCGATGTAATGTTTTTCAAGGCCAAGGGGAAAATGCATGTTTTTGTTGTTTTTGTTCAAAAACATGCATGTAACAAGTTTGGGTAAAACGCGATATTGAATAGACTTTAAAAACTTAAAATAGTCATTATATTAGTTCTGTATTTGGCGCAAGATATGTTCCATTTAGACGTTATATGCTACATTGCAGTGAATGAGTCCAAACATGCAATTTTTTTGTTGCTCATAAATTCAGCATATACGAAGAGGTCACAGTTGATTTTTTTTTATTTGACCTAGGTCAACACGTCCGCAATATTGCTTTTGTCATTTGAACTTATTTAAAATATTTTGACCTTTGACCCCATAACCGTTGGGCGTACGAAAAAGGGATTTTTTTCATGTTTGAGGACAATCGGGCAATTTTGAAATTTGACCCCAGATGACCTTTGAACTTGGAAGACTTGAATGAGTTTACCAAGGATTACAACATATAGAGATTAATCATCGGGCCTCTCAATATCGCGTTATACCCAAACTTGGTTTCATGCATGTTCCCCTTGGCCTTGAAAAAATTACATCGATTACATCACAAACTAAAATGGGGCCCTTTTATTGCATAACATTTTGTTGGACAGCTTAGTACGCAAACAAATGATCCTTAATATCACACCAAGGTGGCAAAAATCGAGGCTACATTTGCACTTTTCAACAAGTGGTGAGATACTTTTTTCCATGTGTATAGTACACCACTGTGTTATTGCATCATGAACATACATCAGCATTGGGCCTGAGTTAGTTGGTTGATCCGATGGACACCGGATCGTCAGAGATTGGGGATAAACAGACTGATCTATCGCCAGCAAGCTGGACCCGATGGACACCGGAATGGGGGTATCCAGAGATTGGGGTAAACAGACTCAGTGATCTACTTCAGATCTAAAATCGTTTTATTGAGTTACCTCGGTTTTATTTCTACAGACAGTGCCTCAGCAACATGCTGCCAAGGGTTTCGAAGGAGATATAAGCATTTGGCCACGAGGAAAGGTAAAACAATTACCCCCGGCTATTATCTCATAAAATTTAAAGACAATTTGTAGGCCTATACGTCATTCTCATGTAATTGACAACACCAACTTTTCAAAATAGTACATGAAACTCTGTATAACAGGATTTCTTTTTCTTTTTCTGGAGTACATTTAAAGCAAATGTTCGGACTATTTAAAAACACGAGACGGCGAGACCAATCAGCACCGACATATTTTGTGGTTAGGCCTACTTTCCTATTATTTTAGCTAGTTTCATACGCCATCAATACCCGGTTTAGGCGTTTCAGCATCGGAAGAACCGATGTCCCGAAATGCAATCCCACAATGCAAAGTGCATTTTGCATCACAATAGTTACGGGCCAAAGATTAATTCATCGGCTTTGTTGTATCCTACTCTCATTGCATTCCAGGGACTGGATTTCGGTACATTTCGGCTTCCGGTACTGAAACCTCGAAACCGATTAATTCCTGATTTGGCCTCGACTTGATGTGAAAGCAAATAATCCAGCAGTTACAAGTATTCCATTACATGGTATGGTAGGGGTTAAGCTACCCGATCAAAATATACCAATACTCAGTGGTACCCCTTCACGTTTATTACATGGGTAGGGAGGGGGGAAAGAGGATCAGACTCCAGTAACGATAGTGGATCCTAACGCCAATTGAACGAGTCATATAGGGATCAAAAAGAAAAACAAAAATTGGTAGAAACAAACAAGAAATTGTTGGTATGATTGCAGAGATCCAAAATGGATAGTTTGCCTTATACAGGCTACGCGTTTAGCATAGGTACCAGACAACTTTTGTCCTTTTTCTGCATAGACCTAATAGTGGTGATACCTATGCAACTTAAAATGCCTTTCAGGTTCTCGGTGGATCAAGCTGTTTAAACTCCATGGCATACGTACGAGGTCATTCAGCTGATTACGACTCATGGGAGACATTGGGATGTGATGGGTGGGGCTGGAACGAGGTACTGCCATATTTCATGAAGAGTGAAAACAATACTTGGTAAGTATAGACCTATGCTTAATTCTCATAGGGTATAGGCTCTCCACCTACCTACCTCCCAAAATGACTTCACACTATCCTATCCTGGAATCTGTTCCTGAAAGCATGCGCGCGTAGCGTGTGAAATTATATTTAAAACATCACGAATCTGCATGTCATTAATCTGGTTTTAAACATGTTAAACAGACTTCTAAAATGATATTCCTTGACAATGAAATTGACAGGTGTAATGAGAGAAGAAAAGAAAAAAATCACGAATATGGTCATAATCTGCAATTTTTTACGAGTGGCGTTAGCGCGCGTAACGCGAGAAAATGTGCTATTTAATGAAATGAAAGTATTGTTATATCGGACTATATAATATTTTTGCATCACACATGCGCTTATTGTGTTATTATTACATCTTCAGCGAAGAGCATTCCGACCCTGAATGCCATGGTGTTGGAGGACCATTGACTGTTTCAAACCATGAGAGTTTTAGATCTGGCATTTCGAAAGAGTTTATCAAAGCAGGTATGAATATGTTAGTCTATTTCACTTCCACGAGACGGTGACGTCACTGTGTCATTCACTGAACGCAGCGAATGAACGCGAGTGTCATCCCCGGAGGCGCTGGCGTATGAGATACATACGCGTGCGTAGGCCTAAGTGCCGCTGTAAAGTTACGTCACTGTCAAGAGAGAAATAGACAATACCAAATGTGTGGGTGGTTTTTTTCGGGCACTGGATATGCTCATCAGAAAATATTGAAATTGCGTCTTTTTTACTCATTCGTTTTACATTTTACCTGCTATTTAGTGTGGGTTATCACTTCACATTCCTTCGGGATTTTATTATACATACAACTTACAGCTTACTTTATTATTTTGTATTTCCCATTCAGGAGTGGAACTTGGCTTTAAGGAAATAGACATCAATAGCGGCAATAACGTAGGTATATGTTTAATTATTCATGAACGCTTTTGTAACAATGTTGAAAGAGGAGGAGGAGGATGATGACTGCCCTCCCTTTTATTTTCCTTGGTGGTTGATCTGTGTGGGGTGTGGTGATGGTGGTGGTGGTGGTGATGGTGGTGGTGGTGGTGGTGGTGGTGGTGGTGGTGGTGGTGGTGGTGGTGGTGGTGGTGGTGGAGGTGTAGTGGTGGTGGTGGTGGTCAGCGTTCGCGTTAAGTGGTTGCCCGGTTGCCCGGGACACCCAAAATTAGCACCGGGCAACCAACATGTACTTATTTGGTTGCCCGGTGGGCAACCAATTTTTTTACAAGAAGTGAAACACTTAACACATGCATTTAAATATTTTACAGAACGGGCAACCAAAAAATCTGCCGGGCAACCATAATTTCCTGCTTGGTTGCCCGGCGGGCAACCAGATTTTTTTCCTTAATTCGGACGCTGGTGGTGGTGGTGATGGAGATGTGGTGGTGGGATGATGGGGTGTGCGCGATGTTATCTTAATAAGTAAAAGGTCGTTAATAATACATAGCATGTATATATCGCTCTATAAAGAACACAGCGCTACATGCTGCACATAAAAAAAGGAAAACAGGTTACAAATTATGTTGGAAACAGATAGGTTTTATGTGCGCGTCTGAAGGCAGGCAAGGAAACAGATTCCCTCAGATGTACTGGGAGCTCATACCATAATTTGGGAGCAGCAACCAGGAAGGAGGAATCACCAGCTCTCTTCTGAGAGCGTGGAACATAGAGCCGGGTAGAATCCGAGGAAGATCTGAGACGTCGCCTGCATTCAGATGTGAATTCAAATGTTATGAGTGTACCTGTCACTCTGTACCGAAACGAAATCTATAAAATACGATGGTGCTACATTTGGAGACGCTGAATTCGCTTAAGATCCACAGAGCGCACATTATAGGAGTGAATTGGCATAGTCCTTATATTGGCTAACCTTACGAGTCGCGGTTACTACAAAATCAATGCTTGAATGTATATCTTTGATATTTAATATGAAAACGATCTAAGTCTGTAATGATCTTTTTCTTTTACAGATTGGTTTTGGCGACTGTCCAGCGACGATTGGAAATGGTGAACGATGCAATACAGCTAAAGCGTTTCTGCATCCAGCTATGGATCGCAACAACATGACCGTATTGACTAATGCGCATGCTACAAAGGTATGATTATCACACGGGTATCACATGGTTATCACGTTCGTACATTGTATCACACGAACGATACAGTTAAAATATTTCTGCATCCGCATTTAATAAGGCCCTGACACACCATAGCGTATGGCCTGAACGTGGCCTGAACGTATGCCGACGTTTTCAAAAAATAGCTCGAAAATTGTCAGAGTCCGAGAACGTCCAAGAACGTCCAACTTCCCAACGAATTGCGTCAACATCGGTGATGGAATGGACGTATCCATAGCGTATTAAACGCATACATAGCGTATGACTAACGTATTGATAGCGTATCACTAACTTATAACAAACTTATGACAGCGTATCACAGCGTATGCGATCGGCGAGCGTATGACCAACGTATTCGTAGCGTATGTCTGCCGTGCTCGACGTATCCTCAGCGTATCCTCGGCGTACAACGAACACGTGACTTATGCCGTTGCAGAAATTGAGTTTCGTACACGGCGGGACAAGTGTTGCCAGTTCTATTAACTATTAAAATATCTAGAAGGGTTAATCCATATGTCCAACCTATAACTTAAGACGATTAACGTACCTCTAACGTATGTCAGCGTATGTCTAACGTATGTCAGCGTTGGTAAGCGTATATCTAACGTACCACGAACCTATCGGGAACTTATGCAGAACGTAAGTTAAGCACACGTTGAGTACGTCGAGAAATTTTGAACATGCTCAATAATTTTTCGCGGGCTCGACGTGTTCCAAATTTTCACAACGTATCACAGCGTGCTCTTAACGTATACGACGTATCCCAAACTTACCCCTAACTTGTATCAGCGTACACCAACGTACGCCAACGTATTTTTCAATATTTCGCATACGTTGTTATACGTTCAGGCGATACGCCATGGTGTGACAGGGCTACCGTACTGCTAGCGCGCATTCGGCGTTTTGGGAACTTATGGAGGGTTTGAGTATATAAATGGGTCCCTTGAGTATCTCATCCTCACTTCTTCATAGTCTGTCGTGCTGAACACATCAACCCATCATCATACGCTACGAATACGCTACGCTACGTTAAGTATACGTTAAGCATACGTTAGTCATACGCTCGCATACGCTGTGATACGCTGTCATAAGTATGTTATAAGTTAGTGATACGCTATCAATACGTTAGTCATACGCAATGTATACGTTCAATACGCTATGGATACGTTATGGATACGTGACAGGGCCTTACACGATCGCCCGGCATAAGGTGAATACGTGAGAATACGTCGAAACTCGTTGGAAATACGTCAGGCATACGTTAGACATATGGCACATATACGTTATCAACTTGTTATCACTACGTTGGCTGTGCGTTTACCCGTCAGCCTATGTTCATCAACGTATACCAACTTACGAGTAACGTACGAGTAACGTACCACTAACGTATGTCAGCGTATGTCAACGTATATTTAACGTACCACAAACTTACCGGGAACTTATGCAGAACGTATTAAGCACACGTTGAATACGTCGAGAAATTTTGAGCATGCTCAATATTTTTTCGTGGTCCAAATTGTCACAGCGTATCACAGCGTGCTCTTAACGTAAACGACGTATCCCCAACGTACCCCTAACTTATATCAGCGTACACCAACGTACACCAACGTATTTTTCGATATTTCGCATACGTTGGCATACGTTGAGGCGATACGTTATGGTGTGACAGGGCCTTAAGGATTGCATCGTATGTGTATCACCAATCTACATTGGCGTTCGCGTGATTTATTTCACGAAGGCAATTGGTGATGCACATTTACCATGTTTACGCTAAAACATGATTTAATCCCTTTAAACAACGACCAAGGATTTGAACGCCATTTCATAAATAGACAATGGAAATAAGAATATAATTTAACTCTACTTCTTTTTTCTTCATCATTTCTTAACCTTTTTTGTGCCAAATGCCTGACCAAAAGAAATTGACTCAAAAAGCGTAAAGATGAATAGAAAATCCCTTTTCAGTTGGTTTAGGCCAGGACTGTAGGCTATAATTGACCCTAAAAAGGGGTTCTTTTTAACAACATATTTGTTACAGTAAGTGTAACATTTTTTCTTAAATTATTATCGAAGATCAAAAGGTAGTTGGAGTTAATTATTTAGTTGGAGATTAAACTAAAACAGCGACCAAGGATTTGAACGCCATTTCATAAATAGACAATGGAAATAAGAATATTATTTAACTCTACTTCTTTTTTCTTCATCATTTTCTAACCTTTTTTGTGCCAAATGCCTGACCAAAAAAATTGACTCAAAAAGCGTAAAGATGAATAGAAAATCCCTTTTCAGTTGGTTTAGGCCAGAACTGTAGGCTATAATTGACCCTAAAAAGGGGTTCTTTTTAACAACATATTTGTTACAGTAAGTGTAACATTTTTTCTTAGATTATTATCGAAGATCAAAAGGTAGTTGGAGTTAATTATTTAGTTGGAGATGAAACTAAAACAGTCTGCGTCAAAGAAGAAGTTGCTGTTTGCGGAGGAGCCGTAAGCTCACCACAGGTAAGGCGCACTTCTGTTCTGATTTCCTTTAAAATATAGTTTTTGCGCGCAATTTTATTTGTTTGTTTGTGTGTTGTTGCTTTTTAGTTTTATGTTCTGTGATGCATAAGGACCATATTTGAGTCTAACCATTGGAACCCTCCTCTCATACATCGAATTATGTGGTATGGGATTGTTTTAAAGAACATGTTCTGAAATATTGTTCAATGAAAACAAAACAAACATTAAGACGACTGTTAATTTAGTAAACGCTTAAAACAGTTGAATAAATACACACAATGTCATTAGTATGTAGATATGTATAAATATCTGATATCATTAATAATCAGTTGATTAATCGATCATATACATAGATGCCTTATGCCCTACTCCATCATGATTTTATTCCGTCAGATGTTGATGCTATCAGGGATTGGTCCCCGTTCTCATCTGGAGAGTCTCGGCATAGAGTGCATTGCTGATTTACCTGTTGGGAAGAATCTTCAGGTCAGTGTTTTATTTCGTGAGCAATTCTTTAAAAAAATTGTATTTCACAAAGAAGCACATAGCCTGGTGGCTCCTCGGACATGTCGGAAGTTAAAAAAATGATCGATCACGTAAACATTATATTGCTACAATTGTCCTTGTGGTGTTTTTATATCAAGATCATCTGGCATTTCAATGGAAAGGAGCTGCGAACACTGATAGCGGTGCGCTGTGTCTTAATGATGCTGTTGATCCGAAACATATGGAAACATACAAACGGGAACGCAAGGTAAATATCAACATTTAACAAATTACTATGCAAAATAATACCCGCGTGGTGCGGGCATGTACGGCGTGCACGCATAAGGCTTTATCAAATCTAAAATTCCTGAACTTTATGAGAACGTATATAAAACATCTGGCAGCTATTTGTCGATAGAGCTTTCTTGCATCAGACCTTCGATTTACTTTTCTTAACAGGGTCTTATGACGAGTAATGGTCTCGAATCGGTGGCTTTCATTGACACTGGACTAGAAGTAAGTATACTGTCATTGAGACTATTTGCAATTTAAGTTGAATCAAAAATTGACATGCCCATGAATGTTAGGAACTCATTATTAAAACAACCAATGAAAGACATTTTCGTCATCATGCTAATGTTACGGTACATGTTTGTGGAACAGATTAGTTGGTATGTAATCTTTCAACACAAGATGAAATCATTCAGAAACCGGGGTGGGTGGGGTGGGGGGGGGGGGGGGGGGGGGGGGGGGGTGGGGGGGGGGGCGAGCGTCTCATCAAGTGAAGTTGTAATCATACCGCGTAAATGACAACACATATAATTATAGGGGGATGTGTGGGTCACTGGGCGCCAATTTAGAAAACGCCAATTTAGGAAATACAGGTGTACAAATTGAATCCCTGCTGATAGATTAAACGTAAATTGTAGTAAAACTATCTTGATATGCAAATACAATTGTGATAATCAGAAAATTCACAACTAATCTGGATCAAACCCCATATTACTCTGTTAACACTTTCCACGCGACTATTAGTTTTACCATATGTGATGCGATCTGTGAAAACCCGACGGATGTCGCAAATTGTGAAATGGGATTATGGGTAAAATTAAATTAATTAATTTTCTTTTTAGAATTTTTTAAAGAAAATTCAATTCCGATACTTTGTGTCATCTTTCATGAAATTTCACCTTTAAAAACTTATTTAAATCACTTTTATTATTAACCTTATAATGTTATTTTATTGAAATATGTATCTTTTTGGCCTGTTTTCATGATTTCTTGTTTTGTAGCTTTTTATGACATCACAATCATCATTCACTCATAACCTTTTTTGTAGTGTTCGTAGACAAATGATCGAAACAGTTCTGTAATCTGCACATGGTTTTAGCTTTCTTATGATATAAATATCTATAATATGAAAAATGCCACCATGTGGCGGGTTTTCACAGATCGCATCACATATACCAACAGATTTTTCAGAAACCTTTCCCAACTTTCAAAGACGTATCTCAAGAATGAAGAATCAAGAACCAAAACTAGGCATGTGTGTAATTGTTTTAATGCATTTCTCACGGTGATTTCAAATATAGTGAAGAAATACAATAGTTTGGACATTTATGAAACATGTTGTGATATTTTGGAACTGTGGTCTGCAAACTCGTCGAAAGTGGTAACATGGTTTAATTCATGATTTCTTATGTTTGTCGTCGTTCTATGGCGCAGAGATATTAGAGATAAACCAGTTGCTTCTTTAATGCCATCAGTCCAACGAAGCTTTGGTCTGCCACGTTTACGTCTTCCTTCGATAGCTCCTTGTATTATCACCTTTTCTAGATTGTCACCCTCTCGTCTAGCAATATGTCCAAAGTAGTGTAGCTTGTTGCGCATGATCTTTGTAATCTAGCTTCTGACAAGTTCATTTTTTCTTATGCTCTTTCCATGACATTCCTAGCATCTTGCGCCAACACCACATTTCAAAAGCTGATATTTTCTTTGAATCTGATATTCCAAATGACCATGTTTCATCTCCATAACACGTATTTGTGTGACCTTTGTGATTCCTCTATCCTTCCAAATGGTTGATAGGGCATTTGCTGATGTTTTAGCCATTGCCAGACGTCTTTTAATCTCTCCAGATTGAAGTTATCTACACAGTCTACTGTGTCATTATCGACCTTCACTTGTTGGTTGCTGTTTCCTCCGCAAATCATGACTTTGGTCTTCTTAACATTTAGGAAGAGTCCAAACTTTTCACTGGCTGCTTTCACTCTTGGATTAGAACTTGAAGTCCAGCTCCAGTTCTAGATATCAGGGTGGTATCGTCAGCATATCGGAGATTGGTTATGGTGCGACCTTCTATTGAAACTTGTCCTTCCACTCCATCAAAAGCTTGCCTCATGAGCTTACATCCTTGACGAACGCCTTGTCCAATAGAGAACCACCTCTTGATCTTTTTAGATTTAATCAGATCAATGATATGAAGAGAAAAAACCATTTCTTGCATTTCCAACCATAGCTTCAAATGTTGAACGCAGTCAAATGCCTTAGAGTAATCAATGAAGCATATAGATTATAGGGGATGTTGAAATTCCAAGCTCTTTTCCATCAGATTTCTCAGGTTACCTATTTGGTTTCTTTTACCTCGTTCTTTCCTGAAACCTGCCTGTTCAGGTGGTAACTCATTCTCCAGGTGTTGTCGGATCCTTTCTGCAATGATATGTAGTAGAAGCTTACTGCTATGTGAAATTAGGCTATCGTGCGGTTGTTAGCACGCTCTCTGGTGTCCCATTTCTTTGGGAGATGGAGGAAGACTGCTTTCTTCCAGTCCGTTGGCCATTTAGTTGATCTCCAGATCTTAGTGCATAGTCTGTGGATCACTTCAACGCCTTCTTTATCACTTTCCTTTAGGAGTTCTGCGGGAATATTATCATCTCCAGGAGTTTTACCAATCGTTAATTTCTTCATAGCTTGCTGCACTTCACTCTTCAGAATATATGGTTCAGACATGTCATTGTTGAGAGTGTTATCATCAACTTGAATCCCATCTTGTGATGCATATAACTTTTGGCAGTACTGTTTCCATCTGGCTTTGATTTCGGAATCTTCAGTACGAATTTTACCATCTGCATCCTTCAAGACATTAAGATCTTATGTTACAAAATCTTTATTTTTTTCATTGAGAATACGCCCTAAATGTGAATTCCGTGAAGGTATAACTTGCTAACATGTTATGATTAAGAGTGTTTAAAAAATAACGGGTTTTTTAAAATATATTTGATTAAAGCTCAATAATATTTGTATACCTATCCCAATCATAATTTTACTGTGCATATTAGTTCCTAAAGCAATTACCCATTAGAAAATATTGGTTGTCAGGGGTAACTTGTTGAAATATACTATATCGGGAAGTGAATGAGCACAAACGTTTGAAATTTTATATTTACAAATGCATTTGTTGGGGTATGCCCCCTATTCTGATTTAATTCAATTTGTAATTCTCCTATTTGAGAGCTTAAAAAATTGGCATGGTTTTGCTATCATCAGTTGAATACTTTTTTTGTTATAGTCATGTGTGTAAAACCGAATAGGGAGACGAATAGGGAGACAGCCAAGGCAATGCAATCGAATCATGATTACAATTGTTACATAATAGTTGACACATTTGTTGAAACAGAAATTTATAGTGTATAAAACAATCTATAAAATAAAAGAAAAATCATGTTTGTACCATACAGGGATGAGAAATCTTTATAAATTGAACGTAGCATTGGGAACATTTTCTATATTCCCCATAGAGATTGTACACAGCGCCGCCGTCGCCACGGCCGCAACCACCACCACTCATGACTTTCGAAACACATTCAAGCTTATCTTGCCAAACAGTTATAGAAATACCTAATTTATTCACACAATGTACATGTAGCTAGATAAATAGGCTTTAGAATGACACCTAAACCATAGCTCGAACATATTTAGTTGTTGAGATAATAGAGAGAGATGGATGATTCGTCCCCAAAAATGCAACGCCACCACCCTTTTTGGGTGGTGAGTTCAAAACACATGGCCATGTATGTTTTAAGGACCGACCGTGTATACAAACAAACACACACCCCAATCAATGATTAACGTTTCAACGCTGTCATATTATTGTATTCATCATATTCATCCAAATCGTTACCGTAGTTAATCATGTTCTAGTCATTTGGATCAACAAGTGTGATTCGGCGATTGAACCACCCCTTTTGACATGATGCGCTATGGAAGTAGGTCAACGATCGATGCATGTCATGTATGGTGATCGCGTAATCAGAGCGTAAGACGGTACAATGATCTACTCTTATTGGCTATGCTGAATGAAATACAATATCATGGCTACGTCATATCTCATTAATAAAAGTTCCAAGTTCCAAGCGCAGTATGGACTTTTTGTATTGTGTGTCTCTATTATTATTACGAGATTATAACGGCTTCATTTATTTTATGTCTGTAGAAAAATCTTGACTGGCCCGATATACAAATCAACATAATTCCTATGTACTATGCATTCGGTCCCGAGGAACCAGAAATACTTGGAATCAAATCAAAAGAGTAAGAAACGTTTCATTTGGTAATTTGTGTTTGTTTGTTTGTTTGTTTGCTTAGGGTGGGGATGTTTGTTTGTTAGTTGTTTGTTAATTGGTTGGTTAGTTGAGATGTGCGTTTTTAGTAGATTGGATGGTGCTTTTTTGGGGGTGGGGTGCGTTTACTTGGTGTGCGGGGGTGTTTGTTTGTTTGTTTGTTACGTTTGCATGTTCGTCTATCCGATGAAACTCTGGTCAAAGCAAATTTACCTTTACTCTGATTATATTGAAAACATATTTTTGAATTTAGACATTTTTGTATTATTACCTTGGGTAACTACTGATTTATTTGGGGATATAATTTACCACGTTTCAATTAAAATCAACCTGACATTTTCACATTAAATATCTTGACAACCTGAGGTTGTTTAATTGGATTTATTTTTAACCTGAGGTTGTTGTATTGAATATCGGTTAGGTATAATGAGTGTTGCTGTTACACATGACGAAGTGAGAGAAGCTACCAAAATGTTATATAATTATATATATGCAGCGATGGAAATACCCACATGACTTTCCACCCGGAGTTGACTAGGTATTACACACTTTGTGGACTTCGAATATTTCTAAACTTAGACGTCTATGTTCTCACCCAACTTTTACAAAAGGAAACATGACTTTCTTCCCGGGTAGACCGACCCGGGGTAGACCAACCCGGATGGACGACAATATACAACTCAGAATGTTCAGGACGGTCGCGTGCACTTGTTCATATTGTCTATTGTATACCAGATCTTAAGTTATAATAATAATAATAATAAAATAATAAAAAGACTTATATAGCGCATAAAGCAACGGCATCAAAGCGCTGTACATGTACAACCATAAGACTATACACAATATACTACACGCTACCATATTTTAAAAGCATTATATAAAAAAGTCATAAAAGTCTGAAATCTAAAAAGCGAGGGAACATTGAACATCAAAAGTCATTAAAAAGTTATTTGAACATAGTCACCACAGGGTGATCTGTGACGACTTATTGTCAATTAAGTTCATTTGTCAATCAACTCTGGGTAATCACAGGTCTGTTTATATCATATCTTAAAAGGCATTTGAACATAGTCAACCCGGGTGATTTTTGTCGACATGTTGTCAGCTTGTAGTCGTCTATCAAATTCATTTGTCAACTCTTGGTAATCAAAGTCTGCGTGTATCATATCTTAACACAAATGTTATAGTCCATCCGGGGTTGGTCCACCCCAGGTCGGTCTACCACGGTTGGAAAATCATGTGGGTATTTCCATGGCTGCATATACGACGGTCATTCAATAAGTTCTACCTCCTCACTCATAACATCGTTAATATGAATGTCAGCCTCATGACATTTGTCATAATTATAGCTCTGAATCATAACTACACATTGATAGTAAATGATAATTGATACCTGTTTTACTTTTGTTATGATGCGATCAAAGCCAGAGAGAGATTTTGGACAACGGACACGGACAATTGCCCTAAAGATAAATACTTGGTTTTTTCTCTCGTTTTCTCTCCCTATTGTATGATTAGATATAACAGCCCGATTTAAGTACTGAAAATAGAAGAAGAAAAAAAGATGATTTCTGAATATAATACTGTATTATCATGTATAAATCAGATTGTAGGCAATATTAATCTTTGTAGGCTTTCAAAAAGGAATATTATCAACTCGAATGTATTGCTACGCCTTTAGCATACAGGAATACTGCTATTCGGTCAAAATGTTCGTCAAGCCACAGTGATACCTAACCTCGAATATGAAATCTTAACATGATAGTAACTTTATGAGTTTTCCTTATATTCAACCTTTAGAATAATCAATCAGGTACTCAGTGATAGAATATTATCTCTTTGAGGGACTTGAAATCCCTCCATTTAGTCCAGTATAATGAAGATCTCGTAGTTCTTGTGAAAAGCAAAATATGACTTTTGCAGCGGTTCTCTATAGGGTAGGGTTTAGATTAATAGTTGTCCTGGTCTAGTTCTGGCTAATTAGAGGGTATTTTCCCCAAGAAATCAGTAACTTTTATTGTTTATATTCTGTTCAAGAGACATTTGTAATTTAGAACTGTTTTAATTATAGGTACGTTTTGTCTCTTAGTCTTGGCCAAATGAATAGTACTTTTGATACATTTGGCTGTTTTTTATCCGTTTCCGTCGCTCTAAATGGACGTCTGGTTTTCACTGCATCTCCAGAAAAGTACAACCAGTATTCAGACCAATTTACTATGAATTTGTAGCTGATATTTAAATCTACAATTGTGGAATATTTTATACGACTGGCTTATATAATAGCAAAGTTATGAGGTAGGAGGTAGCACTTATTGAATGACCCTCGTATATAAACATCTATGTCATGTTATTCAAATTAAAGACGTGCAAGTAGATTTATCTGCAATAAACTGTTGCTACTTTTAGTCTGTATCCAATCATAGGATATGACATTGATCCGGAAGCAGTAATGTCACACGTGGGCCTCGTTCTTGTCCCAGTTCTATTGCACCCGAAAAGTATCGGCGAAATTACCCTGGCTAGCACGGATCCAAAGGCATCTCCACTCATTGATCCGCATTATCTGGAGCATCCACACGATGCGAAAGTGTTAATGGAGGTAGGTGGCGTTGGTTAAAAAATATCCACATTTCATATAGAGTAACTTCTCGGAAATCTTGTCCAAAATTAGTACTCCGAGACAAAAAGAAAACCCACCAAATTATCAATGCTCCACAACATTTCATGACATTTTAATGATATCTTTGAAATTGTAAAGTAAAAATACCGATAATTGTATTCATTTAAGATTGTGCGGGTAGGCCTACTTATTCTCTTCCAACACAGCAATCAAGAACAAATAATTGTAACGCTGTGACGTCACTGCACAGACTTAAAGGGCTCTGAGCAGACTCCACAACGCTCGAACTCTTTGCGCTCTCACACATGTGTAGTAGCTCCACCACAATAAAATGATGCAGCCTTATTGGTCAACGGTGGTCAACGCTTGCGCTCAGCGTTGGAGCGTTGTGGAGTCTGCTGAGCCCTTTAGACGAACGAGGTGCAGCGAGTTTGTTTCGTCTCTACAACTGCACAACACGCACCATTTATGTTGACGGCAACAATACCCACCCACGAAACCGATCCTAGGTATGATTTACTATCTATCTGCGTAATGTACCTTGTTGAGGTTTCGAGTAGTGACGTGGTGACGTCACTCTATGCTTCTTTATACTAATTTTCTATCATTTTTAGGGATGGCGTTTTATGAAAAGAATCGCGGAGACCGACACAATGCAGAGGATTGGGTATGTTGAAGCTTGATTTGAACTGATTTTCGAAACACAAGATATATACTTTCAAAATGTGTGAAACCCTAGACTTATGGTATGGAATGGTATGCCACGTTATGAAATGCATACTAATACTTCAAGGTTTAATATATCACTGTTTTGCATGTGGCCAAGGGCGTATCCAGGACTTTTTTGATGGGGGAAAAGGTTGTACCCTTGTGAGCGGAGCGAGCGAAGCAAGTGGAGCGACCAGCGGGTTGGGTTCAGGGCCCGCCTTAGGGCCCCTGTAAGCTCATGGATTTTTCAGCATGTTTAAGGCAAAGATTCAACATTCTGAAGCAGTAATTTCAGCATTTTCTGGCATGCCTATACTAACTGAAAAAATATTCCTGCATACGTTAAGTAACAGGAGTAAAATCCAATCACAAAATGCGCACATTCAAATTCAAACTTAAACATCGTTAGGGCCCCTGGAAGCTCCTTGGTTTAAGGGCATTTAAAGGGAAACATTCAGCATTTTGAAGCAAAAAGAATTATGGTGGTTCGAGATCCATTTAAATCATGATAATGTTGAAACCTGTTTAAACATTGTGCGAAAGATTTCAGTTTATGAACTAAAATATTCCAGAAAACTTTCCTGAAACCATCTTGTTAAGCTTATTTATTGAAACATTGAAACTAATACGCGCGAAGCGCTCAAAAACTGGGATTTTTAACACTAACATGGTCAAGTATGACGTTTTTAACGTCCCCCACATAATAGTTAAATTATTTGGTGTGGTCGAGACCCATCTAATGTTGAAACGTGTATAAAAAATGTGCGCAAAGCGAGCAAAAAAAAAATCAGTTTTTAAATTGAAATGGTGATGTAAAACTTTCCTGAAGCCATCTTGTTCAGCTTGAATAATGCAACATTGAAACTAACACTCGCGAAGCGCGGACACATTTGTATTTTTAACACTTAGGGGGGGGGGGACTCAAGGAAGATTTTGATTTGATTTTTTGAATTTTGTGAGTACTGTAACTATTAATCAAATGCATATAAAAGAATACATTTTTGGAAAGGAAATGGATTTAAGAATATAAATTTGGCATCAAGTTTGACCACAAATTTTGATTTATTGTTTTAGAAAATCACAAAATTCTTTTTTTGACCCATTTTTTTAACGAAGCTAACAAAATAATTGTAAGTAAAAAATTCCCAACTCGCTTGATTATGATGTAAAGACACTAACTTAGGGACAATTTCTAAGCACTCACAACATTTTATTAAAACTTCCTTGAGTCCCCCTCTAAAGGTCCAGTTTGAACTTTTTAACGTCCCCCAAATAATATATAGAATATTTTCGGTGGTTCGAGACCCATTATAATGTTGAAACCTGTAGGAAAAATGAGCGCGAATCGAGCAAAATAAAAATCCGTTTTTAAACTGAAATGGTAAAAACCCGTTCCTGAAGCCACGTTAAGCTAATGAAACATTGAAACTAATACGTGCAAAGCGCGCAAAAATTGGCATTTTTAACACTTAAAAGGTCAAGTATGACGTTTTTAACGTCCCCCACGTTAAAAGTATGGGTACGTGGCCCCGTTACCTTCTCTCCATTTGCGACGCCTTTGCCCTACCCTTCTTTCTTCTCCTCTTCCTCCTTCTTCTCCTCCACTTCCTCCTTTTTTATAAACTCTTTTGTCAAGGGGGTTGGGCATGGCCTGCTTCCCCTTAACATGGGCATTGCATTTGACCATGGTCGCAGCGAATCCAATTATATCGATATAACACAAATTTGGAACCGATGAGTCCAATTTTATGAATCAACTACTATGATAAATACCAATAATTATTTGATTCTGTTTTCATTAATCAACAGGGTCAAGATGGTCAACCATAAAATGCCAACTGTTTCTGGTGACGACGCATTCTCCGATGAAAATTTGGAACAGTATATTCGGTTCTTTGCGTATACAGTATACCATCCCGTAGGAACTTGCAAAATGGGCTCTGTTGATGATCCTACAACCGCCGTCGATGCCCAATTAAGGTGCGTATAGAGAATTAGGTCTCTCTTTGAGTAGATGATATTGACACAACCGGTATGCGATTTAGTTCGTAATCTTGCTGAATTTAAAACCTAAAACCTATTATACCTTAACCTTAACCTTAACCTTAACCCTAACCTTAACCATAACCTTCACTTTCATCTTCATCTTCCCCTTCCCCTTCCCCTTCCCCTTCTCCTTTCCCTTCACCTTAAGTGCTGTCAAGTGTCATTTCGTGTTTCAGGAATTTCACTTGTCTTCATTTTTCAAAACTTCAGAGTGTTATCTATCAGTTCATGAAAAGTTGAAATTCCAAGAGCATATTTATAAGGATTTAAATCCCTTATTCTGATCATCGACAAAGTGGAATGGAAAAAATCTGCCCGCAAAGGATCATCGAAATTCCCATGCACCGCGCATCCCGTGTTTTGTTGTTCACACAAATTAGCACGCGCCACAGTTCGCTTAAAATACGCGACGCTGTTGTTTCGAATGGCGCCAGTGCGTGCTGCGTTACCCGCTATGGTTTGCGCGCTTTAGGGCTTGGTTACACGCATTGTTTACGCACCGGGGGCCCGACTAACCAAACCGTCATTTTTGCTCAGGTGTTTCTTTATGTTCATTTTTGAGTAAAAATACGATTTACAAACACGATAACTCAATTAAAAACTGCATCTGATGGACAGCTAGTAAGTTTACCGCAACAAGCATGTTCGTCGCCAGGTATCGTTTTATTTGTTTTTTAGTTTCGGCCTATTTCCGATTTTTCGGAAAATTGTGTGGAAATTCACGTTTGTTGAATTTAAAAAACCCATTGTATGTACCTTATTTGGTCAATAAATCAAATATCCAAAAACAAACAAAAACGATCCCCGGGTAATTGTCTTAAAATTACAAAAATTGTAAAAGGGCACATTTTCAGAAAATGTATTTTTTTGTTACCTTGTCAGAACTGAAGACTGGTCAAATTTTTTTATGATTTTCTCCAAAATGGTCCTTTTTAGAGCAATTTAATGTTCATGGTTAGATTTATTGAACCCTTTCCTTAAGAAAATGTATACTTTTATATGGATTATATGAATAATGACGAAGTTACGGCAGTTTTACGGAGGCTATTTCTTACACTTGACAGCCCCCTTAACAAAATAAACGAAGTTGTTCAACTTGTTTTTGTTTGTTTTTTGTTTTTTTCTGCGCGATTACGAGTGGTGGTAACTTCAACAACGGACTGACAATAGCAGCACATAATTCACAGCGTCTGCTCAAAAGGTTATACTTTTGTAAAACCACATCCACTGCTTAATAAGGTTACTATTCAACCGACAAAAATGTGAATGCCATTTATTCCAATATGAGGATAAACAGCTCGCTCTGATAATAATTTCAACCACATTCAATATTTGTATTGAAACAATTTCATTAAGAAATTCATATTTAAAATATATATCTTGGGGGAATGTAATTGGTTAAAATATAAATGGTGGTACGGTCACCCTCTGCTGCCCCTTTCAACCCCCCCCCCCCTCCCCCACCCCACCACCAGTACTTGAAATAAAATGTCTTAGTCATTTTACTCTATATAATTGATATGCAGATGTTTGTTATGTCAAACGCTCTAATCAGGTCTTTAATCACATTATGGCCAAGTTTGGCTTACACCGTGTAAACAGTTTTTATCAATAATAATTTTTCTAACAAATTAACATAATTTTTAAACATCATTATTTAATTCAGAGTTCATGGTATTCAAGGACTTCGCGTTATCGACGCCTCCATTATGCCACACCTTACCTCTGGAAATATAAACGCAACGTGCATCATGATCGGTGAAAGAGGTGCCGATTTTATGAAGTCATCTATTTAATGTACACACGCATCATGCATCATGATCGGTGAAAGAGGTGTCGATTTTATGAAGTCATCTATTTAATGTACACACGCACGATGCATCATGAATGGTGAAAGAGGTGCCGATTGTATGAAGTCATCTATTAAATGTACACACGCACCATGCATCATGAGCGGTGAAAGAGGTGCCGATCTTATAAAGTTATCTATGTAATAGATATACAAACGCACCATGTATCATGATCAGTTAAAGAGGTGCCGACTTTATAAAGTCGTCTATGTAATATACAAAAGCACCATCTATCCTGATCGGTGAAAGAGGTGCCGATCTTATGAAGTCATTTATGTAATACAAACACACCATGCATCATGATCGGTGAATTAGGTGCCGATTTTATGAAGTCATCTATGTAGTGGAGTGGACGTGTACATACGCACCATGCATCATCATGATCGATGAAAAAGGTGCCGATTTTATGAAAGTCATCTAAAGAACCATGTATCATGATCGGTGAAAGAGGTGCCGATTTTATAAAGTCATCTATGTAATATGCACATGCACCATGCATCATAATCGGTGAAAGAGGTTCCGATTTTATAAAGTCATCTATGTAATATACAAACGCGCCATGTTTCATGATCGGTGAAAGAGGTGCCGATTTTATAAAATCATCTTTATAATATACAAACGCACTATGTATTATAATCGGTGAAAGAGGTGCCGATTTTATGAAGTCATCTATGCAATGTACACACGCACCATGTATCATGATAGTTGAAAGAGGTGCCGATTTTATAAAGTCATCTATGTAATGTACAAACGCACCATGTATCATGATCAGTGAAAGAGGTGCCGATTTTATAAAGTCATCTACGTAATATACAAACGAACCATGTATCATGATAGTTGAAAGAGGTGCCGATTTTATGAAGTCATCTATGTAATATACAAACGAACCATGTATCATGATCGGTGAAAGAGGTGACGATTTTATAAAGTCATCTATGTAATATACAAAAGCACCATTCATCATGATCGGTGAATGAAGTGCCGATTTCATAAAGTCGTCTATGTAATATACAAACGCACCATGTCCCACATGGTTTTAAGCTAAAACCATGTTTAGTACGAGAATACGGTCCTATAATATGTGTGGATGAAGGCATTTAATTTAGTTAATTTGAGGATACGTGTAGTTATTAATTTATACAATAAAACTTCTTCTCATAGTTAAAAAACATAACAAAGCAAAACAAAAAGAGTGTAAAAGATTGAGATCAACCAACTGAATTTGTATTGACCTTTGTAAAGAGTAACATAAATGATCAACCATTAAAGTTCAATATTGTGGTACTTTTATTAACTGACTATTGGTATGTGTAGCTTCAAGCTAGATGTAGGCCAACATGCTATATTACAATCTAAATTGAATACATTTTGTTCAACCAATAAACATAAACATTTAAAACATGACACCTTTAATATCAATATCAGCATGTGGTGAAATCAAATAAAAGGTAGATACAAATAATACACACGTCTAATTGCTGTTTGTCTTTCAATGTTTGCAATATTGAAACTATGGAAATACAATGCTGATTGATTTGTAACGACCCAACAAGTTAAGAGATACCATCATTTGCTTGATGCCCAATAGCTAGAAGGTGAAGTGAGCCTGTTACGCATTTTATCACTTTTTCGCATTTTTATCACTTTTGAAAAAGTGATAAAATGCGAAACGGGCTCACTGCACTTTCATAAAAGCATTCAACTGGGGAAAAATAATGCTGATTGATTTGTAACAACCCAACAAGTGTACAACCACATCATTTTATTTAATCAGTTGATTCGTCACACCTAATAGGTTCCTTTAAAGTACTATTTTGTTGAATACATACATACAAGAATAAAAGAACCGTTCTATAAGCATTGATTAGTGCACACTATACCTTTATCATGTTTATGGCAGGGAAATTGCTATTTTTCTAAATTATTTATGCCAACAGTTGTGTCAAATGCCCCACTGCCACAGACCAAAAAGGACTAATCCACTATTAATTTTATAGCATTTAATGATACTGTATTGATATATTAATATAATGGAATAGGAATAATGCACTCTATAAGACTCATCCAAAAAACCTGCCCCAGACATCCCAATGGCACAGACCAAAAAGGACTAATACACTATATAAGACTTATGTCAAAAGTTGTCCCAAATGCCCCATGCCACACCCCAAAAAGCACTAATCCACTATTAATTTAATAACACTGTATTGATATATTAATATAATGGAATAGGAATAATATACTCTATAAGACTCATCCGAAAGCCTGCCCCAGACGTCCCAATGGCACAGACCAAAAAGGACTAATCCACTATAATAGAATAGGACTAATACACTATATATAAGACTTATGTCAAAAGTTGTCCCAAATGCCCCAATGCCACAGACCAAAAAGGACTAATCCACTATAAATTTAATAACACTGTATTGAAAAAGTAATGGAATAGGAATAATGTGCTACAAGAGTGATTCGAAACATGCCCAGGGCACAGACCAAAAAGGATAAATCCACTATTAATTTAATAACACTGTAATGATATATTAATATAATGGAATAGGAATAATACACTATAGGTTTCAATACAAAAGTTATGTACGTTCGTGAGTATATATATGCTATTGAACTATATATACATTTCGTTAGTGCTTACTTGAAGGATAAATGAACCAGAAAAGGCACGCTAAACGTGTTTATCATCGTAACACCATGGCTGACACGCACCCTACGTATGATTTTGTGGTGATCGGGGCAGGAAGCTCGGGATGTGTCGTGGCAGCTCGTCTATCTGAAGATCCAGATGTAACTGTACTTTTGCTGGAAGCGGGTCCTTCAGAAGACCAATATCCAGCTATCGATGTACCCGCACAGATGGCAACATTGCAGAAGTCTGAAATCGACTGGGGATTCAAGGTAAATTTGTTATATGGGAATATAGACATGTATGAGGTAACAGGTCCATGGGACAAGTGGTCCAACATGAATGTTTTTGTAATGGTATGGGCATACTGCTTTCTTTTGTAATTTAATCGTTAGGACACATTGGACCAGTTACCCAATGACAGTAAGTGGTCCAAGTCTATTTGTTTAAAGTAGAGTTTTCAGTTGGTAATCAGTATGGTAAAAGTCAATTAGAGCTAATTGACCTTAAATGTGTTAGATGCAGACAGTTGCATGGGCGATATTATTATAGCAATTTTGTATGTACCTGCACTGTAATGGTTTATATCCTGAAATATGCTTAACTATAATACAACTTGCCCCTTTTCCCCTTTAATACGAACTTACAATTAGCATTGCTTGGTTCCGTTCCGTAATAACGGTATGGGTATACTGTTTTCTTTTGAACAGTACGATCGACTTATGTTGAAACTTGACATATCCTTATCTTCTACATGCCAAAACATTTGCAACTTCAGGGTAATTTCACATGTGATATTCTCCACATCTTTTAAACCGACTCCTTCGATGACTGATTGAAAATTCACAGATAGTAAAGGCGTTATATAATGATGAGTTTAGATCATTTGGTGTACTTTAAATAATTGATAGATATGCAACAGTATTACATATCCATGTAGTAGAGTTATCTTAACACTTTCCACGCAGCTATTAGTTTTATGCACAAGACAAGAGACACAAACATACAAAAAATAACCAAAGCTATAAATTGACATACAACTAGGGTCACGCGTTATGAACTCGCCTCCCAATACATGCATTAGGGTGGTGCTGTTACACTTTTTAGTTTCATGCTGTCTTATTCCTTAAATATTTTTAGATCCATAAAAAAGCTATCTCACCAAATTTAGTATAATTGTAAGGCCCTAATAACAAGCTATCTGCCTGCAAAATGGCATTGGTATATCTAATACAGAAGGGGAGATACAGCTGTTTGAAGTTTGGGGACCAGGGGTGGTGTCGGAAGGGTTGCCGCCGGAAGGGGTGCCGCCTGTAGAAACTCAATGGGGATAATCTCATGCTTTGTTCTTTTTACAATAACTAGTCATCCCCTGATGTTACAAACACCATTCTGGTCCCATTTTAAAGGATATTTAGTAGTATTTTTGAGATTATTATTTCACACAACAGTAAATAAGCTCACCTCTGGGGTAGCTTTCTGCATGGCAGCAACTCGCTTGCCTTTCGTCAGCCCCTATAACAGACCTGTCAACTATTTGTAACAACTAATTAATTATGGATAAGACCATGATCATCAGCTTTCTTCCTATTCGCTACACAGTCAACATGAATAATCAGCCTCAATTTAACGGATTTATAAAAATGAATATAACAGAAAACGTTTTCAACCTATGATAGCAACAGTATACATTTTTGGAAAGCTTGTAACTAGAGGAATTCAGAAATGCAGTTTAGATCAGGGAAGGGTATACATCCCTATTAACAAATATTTCTGAAAATTCTAAAAATATATGAAATAAAAATTGGAGATATTCACTAGCCGGTATAATTACCTTACCGACGTAGTGACCTTTGACAATTATATATCATCTGATGGGTAATTTCATGAGAAATTTAAATATGAAGTAAATAATGATAGGGGTAGGTATAAGAAATATATAGATCTCAAATTTAAAAAAAACTCTGATATTTTCCCGAACATTGTGAATCATACCATTTTAGTCCTTGGTCGTACTATAATTTTAATGGCATATTTGGTTTTACTACCTCAGGGGGGTATACACACAAATATAAACGTGTAAAGTTAAAATCATGTCGTGAAAGCCAAAATTCGTGTGTAACGCAAAAGGAGGCGAGCTTATAACACATGACCTTAATCAATCTTAAATAAGCTGTTTCCACTTGAAACCCACGTAATGAAATACCTGACCTTTTGCCATTCCAATATTCTTTGTACCGACCAATACAAAGTACTATTATTGACCAATACAACGTGCAATACAACGTGGCTATATAATTTAAGCCAAACCAATGAATTTTAAATTGACACAGGGATATACATTCCTTGTGTGCGCCAAGTCGTTCGAGCTATGTCAGGGGTATGCGACTCAACTTGCCGATCTGAAGTTACTCTTAAGTTTAACTTTGGTGATACGCATATTTTTGATGGCGATGTTTGTCGTGTGCTTTAGGTATAGACTTAAAGGCACACGAAGTTGAAGGGTTTTTTTAAAAGTAATTTACTTCAGAATTCCAGATGAACATTAAAAACTACCATTTTTGTTGTTTCTACTCACAAAAACCATACATTAGATCATCAATAGAGGGGATGATCATCTCCCGGATTATCTCCATTGAAATGTTGTGTGGAGATGATGTAAATTATGTCTGTTTCGCACACACCTGTTTGATTATCACGTTTGAAAAGCCCGGTTACTGAATTGGTACTGCTGGACTAGCTTTAAGCTCGACTAGCTTGATGTTAGTCCGTCCTAAGATTGACTAGTTTATGCTAGTCGCTCGACTAGCTTTAAGTTAGTCCAGATGGTGTCCATTCTGACTAACGTAAGGTTAGTCAAGCTAGCTTACGTAAGGTTAGTCCGGCTTGGTTCGACTAACGTAAGGTTATTCCAGCTCAAACCTTATAGTAGATCCCGCCTGACTCAAATTGTTCACGTTGCGCAGCAGTACTTGGTTTCGCCACGGGTGATTGCTCTGCTGTTGGCTACAGTATTAGCTGTAGTGGATAGATCAGCCATGGCTGACCCGTTAGCGTTCGAGATGCCCGCGCTACCGTCGTTCTTAACAGTTAGTTTTTTCCTACTCCGAGTCGTCATTCCAAACAAAACGTGATTTTTTAACCTCCAAAATCGTGAAAATCACCATTTTTGGTAAAAAATCACATTTTTTGGCACATTTTGGTCTCTAATTCAAAAAATAATAAATATTTTCAAAAACAAAAAAAACGATTCCTAGGGAATTGTATGAGGAATATAATAAAACTAGTATGACAAAATTTGACAAAATATTTTTTGAGTTATCTTTTCCAAACCTAAAATGGGGCAAAAAACCGTGTTTTTTATAATTTTTTCCAAAATGGTCAATTTCATGATCATGGTTGGATTCATTGAACCCTTTCCTGCAAAAAAATGTATACTTTCATATAGATTAAATGAATAATGAAGAAGTTACGGCAGTTTTACGGAGGCTGTACCTGGAGGTGCACAGCCCCCTTAAGCTAGTCAAGTCGGTCATAACCTATCCAGCAGGCTTGACTAACTTGCTTGACTAGTTTAAGCTAGTCCAGCAGGCTTGACTAACCTGCTCGACTAGTTTAAAGCTAGTCCAGCCTGTGTCTGACTAGCTTAAGTTTTCAGTGAGAGGTAAAAAAGTAAGTCCCCCTAAAATGTGATCACGTTTGTTTGCATAACTCCACACATAATTAGATGTTTTGAGAGATCGAAACACCTATGAAAAGCACAAACCCTTGGCTACCCATAGAACGTTTTTCCATATAAATATCATTATAACTATAACCTTTCCAAAAATAGTCACATTTTACAAACATGATGTTTTCAAAAAAACGGGAACCCTTGGCAACCCATACAAAGTTTCCCCTTTTCAATACCATGTTTACTTTTCCCAAAACAGTCACATTTCTCCAAAATGATGTTTTCCGAAAAGTACCACTTTTCAACGATACAGGGAAGTTATTGACGTGAATTGGCTAGTCATGAATGAAATAAAATCATTTTAATTTTTAATTTCAAATAGGGACCAGCTTAATAATGAAAAGACTTTCTTTTAACCGTTTGAACACGGGCAGCCGCTTTAGAGGCCTCAATTGCATTGAGTGTCAGGGGTCAGTGTTCAAAGGGTTAATTGAAAATAAAGACAATTCAAATTAATTTTAAACAGCACTGGAGACATGTTTTTTACTTTCTTGCATACGATTTTAAAAAGTGCCACATTTTCTGCAAACATAATTTTGGGGAAAGGTGAATGTTTTGGAAGAGATAAACATGCTACTGAAAAAGAAAACCTTGCGATGGGTAGCCAAGCATTTTTTCTTTTTTCTTTTGATAACGTTTCAATTTTTCAAAAGGTACATTTGTGTAGGGATTTATGCAATCAAACGCGATCAAAATTTAGGGGGGGGGGGCTTACTTTTGTTGACCCCTTTAGTCAATTGCGGCAACAGAATATACTAGCTAACGGGATACATAAAACTAGTGTGATAAAATAAGCAACCGTGAAAGTTAAAATACTTCTGAAACATTATTAATGCGATAGATGTAATGCTATTTGTGAAGTTTATAGACACCTATTTCAACCAGTGTATTTTATTACACTTAAACTCGACCCCATGATAAGTGCGTGCGATGGGATGGACAATAGCACATCTTTTGAAATCGATATCTAGCGATTTAATTGCATCTGAAAACGAGAGTGGCATATTATTTATGGATGTTGACAAGTTATTTCATGACAGGGCGAAAGGATACATCGGCTTTTTTGTTTAGCGACCTCGGACCAAAACACGCATAGCTTCAAACAAAATACCCACTTATATGTGCAAAAACACAGCAAAACTTGATTAAAACAATACTAACGCTATTTTATGGAAACTTTTCTTTAAAACGCCCTCTATGTAAAAATTGTTCGCGTTATTTATCACGCATACTCATTTTGTTGAATTTCCTCGGTTTTATTTCATTTTTTGAATTTCTACAGACAGTGCCTCAGCAACACGCAGCCAAGGGTTTCGAAGGAGAGATAAGCGTTTGGTCACGAGGAAAGGTAAAACTATATAATTACCCACGCAATGAAAGAACCTTTGTAGGCCTATACGTTATTCTCATGACATTGACAGCACCACCCTTTTCAAAATGGTATACAAAATTCTGACCACACAAGGATTTGTGAGAACTATATGGAAGACATTAAAGCAAATGTTCGAAATATTTAATACACTAGTTGATGGGACCAATTAACACCGCTAAATATTTTGTTGCTGGGCCTATGCCTACTATTTTATATTATTTGTATGCCTATACATGTACGTCAGTTTCATGATATTGACAAGACCACCCTTTTCAAAATAGTATACAAAATTCTGACCACAAGATGTAAAGCAAATGTTCAGACTATTTAAAAACACGAGATGGCGAAACCAATCAACACCGACACATTTTGTGGTTAGGCCTACTTTCCTATTATTTTAGCTAATTTCATACGCCATCCCACAATGCAAAGAGCTTCCGGTACTGAAACCCCTAAACCACGTACTTCATGATTTCCTCGTAATGACGTGAATGCCAATAATCCAGCAGCTGCAAGTATTCCATTGGTATAGTTGGGGCTTAATGTAGCTGTTCCGACCGATTGCTGGCCCGATTTTCAAATTGATGTTTTCTATTCTACATGAAGGGTCATCTTAAAAATAGTGGTATGCCAAAGTTTGAGTTGCACAATGGTTCTTATTTTTTAAAAGCACATGGTGAGATGAAATTTGCCCAATTGAGTAGTACACAAATTGACCGAGTAGTTAACCCACTTTGACTGCATTTTGGCTTATAATTTCTAAACGGAACATATTTTGGGCCAAAGATTTTACAGAAATAATGAGACAAATATTGGGTTTCTTCTGATATCAAAATATTTTGAGTCAGTGATCGGAACATCCACAACTACATTGGTATCCATTCACGTTAATTACATGGGTGAGGAGAGGGCAAAGCGGAACAGACACCAGTCATCCCAGTGGATCCTAACAAACGAATGAATGCCATTAGGAAACTTTTATAATGAGCGAGTCATACAGAGATCAAAAATAAGAAAAAATATTATGTAGAAACAAGCAGGAAATTGTTGGTATGCAGAGATTAAAACTGTATATTTATTTTTATTTATTTATTTGAACATACGCTTTTAAAACAGCGGCACCCGTCTACCCGACGGTGCGTTCATATACAGAAAATCACAAGATTAATACACAATTATATACACAAATTACAAAGTGTTACCATGAGATAGATACATATTATATACAGACACAAAGTCAATCATACAAAATTGATCTGAAATCATGTCAGGCACACGTGGAAAATGGCACTATACATGTATATACATGAACAAATATATTAAATTCAATCGTCATTGTTTGCGCATTTCGTCTCTAATCGTGCCTTCCATGCACGCTTGGAGAAGGACTTACAAAAGTTGTCAAATACATGATAAAAGTCGTTAACATTGCTTATATTACAAAATGTGGTGTATGTACTACCTAGCATTAATTTATATTTTACATCAAGATTGCTAGAGATAAATAGCACCCATACATCAATACCATTTAAGTCAATTAGAGCCTTTTCTAGATTATTATATTCATTAGTTCTTATAGCATTAAGTGACATGCAAGTGAAAAGAAAGTGTTTTGTATCCTCAACACCATTATTACATAATTGACAGGTGCCATTATTATCAGGGGTCCATTTACTCACTTTGGACTCTAATGGTAGTGTATTTGAACGAATCTTGAATTTAAGACAAGCCCCATAAAAATCAATGTTATCTAACAAGTATGTCTCCATGCCTGGAGTGTACTTAATACTCAAATAATCTGTAAGAGAGGATTTGGATTTGACATCTTCTTCCCATTCAATGTTAGATATATTATTGATCGAGCGTTTAACTGAATTGGCCCAATGAGGATTCAATGGAGCTCTACCAGACTTCGCTGAATCAATGATGTCAATTAGGTCACACTTGTGCAAAATATTATGAATACAATATAAGAATTTGTATCGAAGTTTAATTGGCTCAATATCCAGACTTAGCATTGTGTTAATAAGTAATTTTGGCCAGCGATGTTGCTCCATGTCAATGATACGTGCGAAATATTTTGCTCTAAAGCCATCTTGAATTGTGGAAATTGGTGCCCATCCGAGTTCACCATAAAGTACAGCGCGAGGTGTGTTACGAGGGGCTTTCAAAATGTAACGTGCCATTTCAAGCTGAAGATTTTCAATTTTCTTTACATCTGCTTGACTACCAGGAAACCACACCGAACTTGCATAATTTATCGAATAGTTTTTTAATGTATAGTTTGCCTCATACAGGCTACTCGTTTAACACAGATACCAGGCACGTTTTTCTTTTTTCCATAGTTGTTTAATAGTTTAATAATAGTGGTTTACCTAAGCAACTTAAACTATTTTTTGATATATGATAACTCAAAGCTAAAATTCCTTTCAGGTACTCGGTGGAACAAGCTGTTTGAACTACATGGCATACGTACGAGGTCATTCAGCTGATTACGACTCATGGGAGACATTAGGATGTGATGGGTGGGGCTGGAACGAGGTACTGCCATATTTCATGAAGAGTGAAAACAATACTTGGTGAGTATAGACCTATGATTAATTCTCATATGGTATAGGCTCTCCACCTACCTACCTCCCCCGCATGACTTCACATTATCCTAACCTGGTATCTATACCTGAAAGCATGCGCGCGTAGCGTGTGAAATTATATTCATAAAAATCGCGAATCTGGTTTGAAACGGACTTCTAAAATGATATTCTTTGACATTTGCAGGCGTAATGAAAAACATTTTTTTTCATAAATCTGATGTTTTTTCATGAGGGGCATTTGCGCGCGTAACGCGAGAAAATTTGCTATTTAATGAAATGATTGTTATATTGGACATGTATTTTTTATCACACATGCGATTGTTTGTCTCATTATTACATCTTCAGCGAAGAGCATTCCGACCCTGAATGCCATGGTATTGGAGGACCATTGACTGTTTCAAACCATGAGAGTTTTAGATCTGGCATTTCGAAAGAGTTCATCAAAGCAGGTATGAATATTTTAGTCTATTTCACCTCCACGAGACGGTGACGTCACTGTGTCATTCACTAAACGCAGCGAATGAACACGAGCACCATCCCTGGAGGCGCTGGCGTATGCACGCACACGTAGACAGACGGATGCGATACATACGCGTGCGTAGGCCTAAGTGCAGCTGTAAAGTTATGTCACTGTCAAGAAAAAGGGAAATAGACTATACCAAATGTATTGTGTTGTTTTTTCCCCATGTAACTTGTGCGATTTAATTTCGCTACTCAGTCACAATAGTCGGAAACTGGATATGCTCATCAGAATATTGAAAGTGCGTCGTTTTTACTCATTTGTTTTGAATTTACCTGCTATTTCGTGTGGGTTATCACTTTACATAACTTTATTTTATCATACATACAACTTACAGCTTTAACTTTATCATTTTGTATTTCCCATCATTCAGGAGTGGAACTTGGCTTTAAGGAAATAGACATCAACAGCGGCAATAACGTAGGCATATGTTTAATTATTCATGAACGCTTTTGTAACAATGTTGACGGAGGAGGAGGAGTGCCCTCCTTTTTCCTTGGTGGTGGATCTGTATGTGGGGTTGTGGTGGTTGTGGTGGTGGTTGTGGTGGTGGTTGTGGTGGTGGTTGTGGTGGTGGTTGTGGTGGTGGTTGTGGTGGTGGTGGTGGTGGTGGTGGTGGTGGTGGTGGTGGTGGTGGTGGTGGTGGTGGTGGTGGTGGTGGTGGTGGTGGTGGTGGTGGTGGTGGTGGTGGTGGTGGTGGTGGTGGTGGTGGTGGTGGTGGTGGTGGTGGTGGTGGTGGTGCAGATGTGGTGGTGGGTGATGGGGTGTGTGCGCAATCGCATATGTTTTCATAATAAGTAAAATATCGTTAATAATACAAAGCATGTACAAAGCGCTCTACAAAGAACACAGCGCTACATGTTGTACATAAAAAGAAGGAAAACAGGTAACAAATTATGTTGGAAACAAATAGGTTTTATGTGCGCGTCTGAAGGCAGGCAAGGAAACAGATTCCCTCAGATGTACTGGGAGCGCATTCAATAATTTGGGAGCAGCAACCAGGAAGGAGGAATCACCAGCTCTTCTGAGAGCGTGGAACATAGAGCCGGGTAGAATCCGAGGAAGATCTGAGACGTCGCCTGCATTCAGATGTGAATTCAAATGTATATGAGTGTACCTGTCACTCTGTACCGAAACGAAATCTATGAAATACGATGGTGCTACTTTTGGAGACGCTGAATTCGCTTAAGATCCACAGAGCGCACATTATAGGAGTGAATTGGCATAGTCCTTATATTGGCTAACCTTACGAGTCGCGGTTACTACAAAATCAATGTTTGAATGTATATCTTTGACATTTAATATCAAAACGATTAAAGTCTGTAATGATCATTTCTTTTACAGATTGGTTTTGGCGACTGTCCAGCGACGATTGGAAATGGTGAACGATGCAATACAGCTAAAGCATTTCTGCGTCCAGCTATGGATCGCAACAACCTGGCCGTATTGACTAATGCGCATGTTACAAAGGTACGATTATCACACGGGTATTACATGGTTATCACGTTTGTATCACACGAACGATACAGTTAAAACATTTCTGCATCGCGTGGTTTATTTCACGAGGGCAAGTGGTGATGCACATTTACGCTGAAATATGATTTAATCCCTTTAAACAACAACCAAGGATTTGAACACTATTTCATTAATAGACAATGGAAATCAGAACATAATTTAACTGTACTTCTTTTTTCTTCTTCATTTCTTAACCTTTTTGTGCCAAATGTCTGCCCAAAAGAAATTGATTCAAAAAGCGTATAGATGAATAAAAAAGAGTTCCATTTAATCCCTTTTCAGTTGGTGTAGGCCAGGACTGTAGGCTACAGTTAGTTGACCCTTAAAGGGGGTTATCTTTTAACAACATATTTGTTACAGTAAGTGTAACCTTTTTTCTTAGATTATTATCGAAGATCAAAAGGTAGTTGGAGTTGATTATTTAGTTGGAGATGAAACCAAAACAGTCAGCGTCAAAGAAGAAGTTGCTGTTTGCGGAGGAGCCGTAAGCTCACCACAGGTAAGGCGCACTTCTGTTCTGGTTTCCTTCTAAAATAGTTTTTGCGCGCACTTATATTTGTTTGTTTGTGTGTTGTTGCTTTTTAGTTTATGTTTTTATGCATGATGACCATATTTGAAAATAAATAAGTCTAAGTATTGCAATCCATTCAAACATCCAAATTCTTGAAGCTCTTTTTACACCAAAATCGTATAGGATTATGCGGTCTTTGATTGATTTAAGGACACTTTTCTGAAATATTGTCAATGAAAACAAAACAAACATTAAGACGACTGTTAAATTAGTAAACGTTTAAAACAGTTAAATAAATACACACATTAGTATGTAGATATGTAAAGATCTTATATCATTAATAATCAGTTGATTAATCGGTCATATAGATAGATGCCTTATGCCTTACTCCATCATGATTTTATCCCGTCAGATTCTGATGCTATCAGGGATTGGTCCTCGTTCTCATCTGGAGAGTCTCGGCATAGAGTGCATCGCTGATTTACCTGTTGGGAAGAATCTTCAGGTAAGTGTTTTATTTCATGAACAATTCTTTAAACATGTTTGTATTTCACAAAGAAGCACATAGCCTGGTGGCTCCTCGGACATGTCGGAAGTCGAAGTAAATAGTTACGTTCCGAAGAAAAAAAATGATCAATCACGTAAACATTATATTGCTACAATTGTCCTTGCGGTGTTTTTATATCAGGATCATCTGTTATGTCAATGGAAAGGAGCTGCAAACACCGATAGCGGTGCGTTGTGTCTTAATGACGCTGTTGATCCGAAACATGTGGAAACATATAAACGAGAACGCAAGGTAAATATCAACATTTAACAAATTGCTATGCGTGGTGTGGGCATGTACGGCGTGCACGCATAGTGCAATATACATTTTGCGTATTGATTTCGCACTCTCACCTTATTTAAATCTGTCCAAGGCATATTGAAATCTGACTGTAACGTGAACAACCTATTCTTGAGGTCGGGTGTATTGATTTCTCACTCTCGCCTTATTTAAATCCATGGCATATTGAAAACTAACCGTAAGGTGAGCAACCTACTCTTGAGGTCTGCATATTGATTTCGCACTCTCGCCTTATTTAAATCCAAGGCATATTGAAAACTGACCGTAAGGTGCACA
The DNA here is from genome assembly GCA_035610835.1 of Ophiura sarsii. Classification (NCBI taxonomy): domain Eukaryota; kingdom Metazoa; phylum Echinodermata; class Ophiuroidea; order Amphilepidida; family Ophiuridae; genus Ophiura; species Ophiura sarsii. The sequence goes on from CM069443.1 coordinate 83,172,921, forward strand.
ACCTATAATTCTTGAGGTCTGCGTATTGATTTCGTACTGTCGCATTTTAAAAATCCAAGGCATATCGAAAACTGCCCGTAAGGTGCAATACCTACTCTTGAGGTCTGGTGTATTGATTTTGCACTCTCACCTTATTTAAATACAAGGCATCATATTGAAAACTGACCGTAAGGTGTACCACCTACTGGCAATTGCCATGCGAATTGGTCCTGCTATTTTATTCAATGATTGTACTATCAATAAATGAGCAAGCCAGGTATCGGTATCACTAATATTACACGATCATTGACGATTGCGACAATTGTGGATTGTTTTCATTAGATTGTTCATGTTGAGCATTTGAGGGTATAGTGTGACAAAGCCCATTCTTTAATGGCTGCTTTTAATACATAATTGTATTTTCCAAAATACTTGATAACGGTGCACCAGCAATATACACCACATGGTAGCTATTTAATATAGCCTTTTCATATAACCGATATTTTACAAGTGCAAAGAAAAAGACGTATGCCGTAGCTGCCATGATTTATTTTAGGTATTTTGTATTCAGAGTTAACGTATTGGCTATGAGTACGTATATAAACATCTGGCAGCTATTGTCGATAGGGCTTTCTTGCATCACCAGACCCTCGATTTATCTTGCTTAACAGGGTCTTATGACGAATAATGGTCTCGAATCGGTGGCTTTCATTGACACTGGACTAGAAGTAAGTATTATGTTGCTTTAAATATTGAAATGCCCCTGCATGTTAGGGACTCCTTACTAAAACAACTAATGACTACGTCAGCATGCTATTAAGACCGAATCTTTTCTAGGTTGACAAACTCATGGACATGCCATCTCTTAGATTTTGCCTAAAGTTTGGGAGATGAAAGACATTTAGTAGTTATATAAAGACGTGGTGTTTAAACAATTGCAACCCTCTGTTGCCATGATAACGAACCAAGCTTGTTTCTTCTCATTTTAAGGGACATTCGTCCTAATTATACTGATTTCATCAATGAGAAAAAAAATCAACAGTTTGGCAGAACCCTACACCAGTGCTAGATTTTGTGTCCAAACTGACTTCATAATTGAGTAACACAATATTTGGTCTAACAACCACCTGGTTTAAATAAGTCGAAAATATCACTCTTGGCCTATATTTCACTGTACAGTGAATACGGCGGGATTTTGAGGTCGGCCATGTTTAGTGACATCATTATTATTTACCGGTGCTTATAGAGCGCATTTCCAAAAGACCAATGCGCTGTACAAATAACAGACATCAAAAAATGGCATACAATTATATAACAACAAAATAACATCAACAACTTTAAAAATATGATATAAAAGATGCATTACAGCAAAGCACCACAGTTGTATAAAAAGTATTACATAATTTACACAATAATCAGTTACAAAATGTTTAAAAATACGAATGAAATGACAAAGTGATATATAATTTTAAAAACGTGCGATCATTATGACGTCCGTCATACGTGGGATGTTATATTTGTTTTGGTATAAAGAGAGAACCTCTAGCTATACCATGGTACCCAATTAAGCATACTAAGCATCTCGGTTTGGATTTGTTTTAGGGGGGGAACCACCCCCTTAGGTAGCAGTGTTATAAAAACGTCTCAGGAGGACGAGGGTTAATAATAAGCATCGACAGGTGTTTTCCTGAAGTGGTAGAAGATTGAGGTCAGCGAGACATGTGAAGTCTCGACAGATACCCTGTTGCCATGTTCAAATATCACATCAAAGTCAGATATTACCTAACTGACTAAGGTTGCTACTTCTCCCCTCGAGGTGAATTGATTTTGTTTGTTCTTTAAGTGCTGTCACACCCAGCCGATTTGGCTCACCGATGCTATACCGTAGCACACATTTGGCGATTTTCGGGGATCGGTACTAGTACGGTAGCGCAACGGTATCACATCGCTAGAACGGTAGCACATCGTTAGTACATCGGCAGGACTACGGTCAGGGATTCTATTAATCCTAACCCCGGTTTAGGGTTTTTGACAGGGATCACAATTTTCGAGGACAAAACACCAACTAAATCTCCGGGAACCTGACGGGATTCGATCCGGGGACCCTCCGTTCTCAAGCCCCACGTCCCACCCACTAAGCCACAGCCCTCAGCTACTCGTTCGCGCAGTATACTGCGCTCACTATATAGGCTCGGTTGACTACGTCATCGAAAACCGGCGGCGCATGCGCTTGACTTAGGATTAGCATTTGTTAGCATTCAAGGGGGGCGGGGGGGGGGGGGGGGTAGGGTTAAAGCGCTGTCACACCTAGCCGATTTGGCTTGCCCGAGCTATAATTCTGGAGCACAAATTTGGCGATTGTCGGGGATAGGTACTAGTACGGTACCGCAACGGTATCACATCGCAAAGAACGGTAGTACATCGTCAGGACATCGTCAGGACATCGTCAAAACATCGGCGAAAACATTAGCAACGGCAGGCGACGGTAGACATTTTTGAACATGCTCAACCATGTCTGCCGTTGCGCTGCCGAAGCGAGCAATCGGACCACAACGGCAGTACAACGGCAGTGCTTCGTTAAGTGTCGGTAGAGCACCGGTACTGACCCGTAAAGGATCGGTGGCTCTCCGGTGGCCTCATAGTAGCAGGGGTGTGCCATTCAGCTTGCCGATCTGAAGCTTCTTTTGTTTAACCAGTGACGACACTGGTGAGTGTTCCAATGTTGGTGGCGCTGTTTGTGTCGTCTGCTTTAAGTCTTACACCTAATTGAAGTTTACAAGGAATTGTTGGAAAAATTCCCCAAAAATGGTGCGGTTTTGAAAGTTATGATAAAACCAGTATTTATGATAAAACGTACGTGCTGGACTGTTTTTGCAAGCCTAAAATATATGATACTTCACTTTTCATTATTTATTTTAGGTATTTGAATTCATTCTATCACTTTACACCATACCGTCATTGTTTGTGTAAACAAACTGCTGCAAGTCTATGTTCTGACGATGTCCTAGCGATGTGATACCGTATTAGTACCGATCCCCGAAGATCGCCAGATTTGTGCTTCGGTATAGCTACGGCGATCCAAATAGGCTAGGTGTGACAGCGCCATATCCTTTGAGTTAATTAAAAAACACATTTGGGCAAACCCGGCGTTTACGTATCACGTGACCTGTAAGTCACATGAGCATTCTGAACTATATACATTTAAATAACTTACTTACAACGAAAATAACTCGATAAAAATACGTGAGCCTGCTGCAGCTGTGACCCGTGTGTGACCGCCCAGTCCACTGGTAGTCATGCGCGATGGAGACGCTGATTGATTGTTGGTACCGGCTAAAACACACTCGTCGATTGGTCTTTTTTTTTAAGAGCTAATCCACGGGCCTTTCCCTTTTCCAATCACAATTATGTTAGTATCATATTTCAAGGCTTAATGACTTCTTTTCCATAACTGAAGGGGCGCTCATACCTAAAATATATCGGTCTGAAAATACCCTTTAGTCTGAAACGGCTCTTGCTACGCAGAGATTTGACCAGATTTAGGCAAAAAGCTGGGTTATTTAGTTGAATTTAGGGCAAAATCCACCTAGGTTGTATGTGTCGGAGAAGGTTTTTAAGCACTACTATATAGATTATGACTTCTTCTTACGTGAGCTCGTTTCCATAGATGATCAATTTTATTTTTTTAATTCTAGGATCCAAAAGGTTAACAAAACCATGTTTTTACGAGACCGCTCCATAGACATTTTAATTCGGTATTCATGATGCATGAACAATGCATGAATTGGAGCGCCTAGGATTTGATATGGAGTACACGACAAATATAATACAGTATTACATCATATTTGAATTATTCAACCTTCTTTAAATAAAAGTATGATACTTAGACTAAAGGTTTTTGAAAAATCTTGTTTAATATAGGGTAACACCGATAGCCGTGTGGAAAGTGTTAATCAATTTTTTTGATCACAAGGAACGCTGTCATATTTTTCATTCATCATATTCCTCCAAAATGTGGTGTACATCGACAGATCTTGGATCGACAAGCGTAATGGGCGGCGATTGAACCACCACTTTCGACATAATGCGCTATGGAAATAGGTCAACGATCGATGCAGGTTATGCATGGTGAACGCGTGATCAGAACGTAAGACGGTACACTGATCTACTCTCATTGGCTAGGTTGAATGAAATCCAATGTCATGGCTACGTCACACCTCATTAAGAAATGCGCCAAGCGCTGTATGAAATTTGTGTAATGTGTGATTGTATTATTATTCATTACGAGATTATTTTGTGGCTTCATTTATTTTATGTCTGTAGAAAAGTCTTGACTGGCCCGATATACAAATCCATATAATGCCTATGTTTTATGTATTCGGTCCGGAGGAACCAGAAGTACTTGGAATCAAATCAAAAGAGTAAGAAACGTTTCATTTGGTAATTTGTGTTTGTTTTGTTTGTTTGTTGGGGTGTTTGTTTGCTTATGCTAAGGGGTGGGGTGTTTGTTTGTTAGCTGTTTGTTAATTGGTTGGTTAGTTGGGGTATGCGTTGGTAGATTTGGTGGTGTTTTTTGGTGTTTGTTTGTTGGGGCTGTTTACCTTTTTTTTTGGGGGGGGGTGTTTGTTTGTTTGTTTGTTTGTTTGTATGTCTGTCTAGTCGCTGAATCTTTGCTCAAAACCCTTGATGCAAGGGTAGAAAAAGGCCAATAATAACGTGTTTTTACAGCTCATCTCTCCTTCAAAGCGATTTGGCTAAACTTATTCAATTTTTAACAAGTTTCAGGTTTCATGTTATTGCATCAGGGGATCGCTACACTTAATCCAAAGCGAGTCTGCTATATTCCGGGCATTGACGAATTTGAATTACACCTGCATGCCACTGGGTAACGGGTTGTAAACAGGGTTGTAAATTTCGGAGTTCCAGAAGGTCACTGAGTAAAGTGGCTTTCTTAATTTACAAGAAATTAATAAATGCCATAAAGCTATATTATATATATATATATATATCCAAATATAAAGTAAAGTCAAAACGTTCGTACTGCCCGGTACAAAGCAGTTGTGAGATCTTCCCAAACGGCCTCAGCTGTATCACATTCAAAGTAAGACTCGCAGTCGCAAACCACAAGCAATCATTCATCAAAGAAACAATTTATACCTAGGATAGTCAGAACCACGGTTGCAGCCTATTATGGCGCAGGGTCCTATCAGTACAACGACTGTGACTACCTTAAATGCACAAGTAACAGGCCCGGGATGATCCCCTACTCTTAACGATAAGGTCTGTGACTATTTAACGTGTTCAGGGTGAAGCGTCTGAATACACGGGACCACCGGCTTTACGTGACTTTCAGAACCACGAGACAATTGAGACTAAGTACCTTGCCAAGGATACAAACAGGTTGACCGCAGTGGGGCTCGAACTCACAAACCTATGATTATGAGACTTGCTTCTGATCCACTGGACCACACGTGCTCTTTCAAGTCAAGATTTTGCTGAGCTTATTGATTACCTCATACTCCAGTGACTCTATTTATCCTTCTTCATATTTACTATATACATATACTGTCTTGTGTGCTTTTGCATTTTAGTCTGATGATCGCCACCACATCATTGGTGGTTGGTAAGAAACTGACAGTAGCTACGATGTAAAAAACTAAACTTACTGCCTGGCTCATTTATTTATATCTATAAATAAAAAATCGTAATAATGGTTTTAACACCATTGATTGTGTATTCTCATTTTCAATTGTCAAAAGCCTGCAATCAGAGAAACATCTATTCGCCTGAAGATTGGACAAAATGACCGTATGGGATTGTCCATGAAACTCAGAGAGTAGCGATAATATTCCGGAAGGTCTATACCTCTGAATATTTGTAAGCTCTACCGTTTACGGTATTGAGCACTTTGTTCAATGGCTAGTCTAACCAGAAACGGTTGTCAATACTTATATCTATGGATATGTATATATTTTTATTCAAATCAAAGACGTACATTTAGATTTGTCTTCAATAAACTTTTGCTACTTTTTTAGTCTGTATCCAGTCATCGGATATGACATTGACCCGGAAGCAGTAATGTCAAACGTGGGCCTCGTTCTTGCCCCCGTGTTATTGCATCCGAAAAGCATCGGCGAAATAACCCTGGCTAGCACGGATCCAAAGGCCTCTCCACTTATTGACCCACATTATTTGGAGCAATCACACGACGTGAAAGTATTAATGGAGGTAAGGCCAAACAAAGAAGAAGGTCTGTCTCAGAAACATTGTGCAAATAAGCTAAGTGCTGTGCTTTTTTTTCTTTCTTTTTTTTTAGAAAATAGGCTATGAGGTATGCGATTTTTTTTTTTTTTTGCTATTTTTTTTTGCTTATCCAAGCTTAAGGCCCTGTCACACCATAACGTATCGCCTCAACGTATGCCAACGTATGCGAAATATCGAAAAATACGTTGGTGTACGTTGGCGTACGCTGATATAAGTTAGGGGTACGTTGGGGATACGTCGTTTACGTTAAGAGCGCGCTGTGATACGCTGTGACAATTAGGACCACGAAAATATATTGAGCATGCTCAAAATTTCTCGACGTACTCAACGTGTGCTTAATACGTTCTGCATAAGTTCCCGGTAAGTTTGTGGTACGTTAAATATACGTTGACATACGTTAGTGGTACGTTACTCGTACGTTACTCGTAAGTTGGTATACGTTGATGAACGTAGGCTGGGGGAAACGTACAGCCAACGTAGTGATAATGAATTGATAACGTATATGTGCCGTATGTCTAACGTATGCCTGACGTATTTCCAACGAGTTTTGACGTATTCTCACGTATTCACCTTATGCCGGGCGATCGTGTAAGGCCCTGTCACGTATCCATAGCGTATCCATTGCGTATTGAACGTATACATAGCGTATGACTAACGTATTGATAGCTTATCACTAACTTATAACATACTTATCACAGCGTATCACAGCGTATGCGAGCGTATGCGAGCGTATGCGAGCGTATGACTAACGTATGCGTAACGTATACTTAACGTATTCGTAGCGTATGTCTGCCGTGTTCGACGTATCGTCAGCGTATCCTCGACGTACAACGAACACGTGGCTTATTATGCCGCTGTAGCACGTTTAAATACCGCACCGATCTCACATTACATCATTCCCGCCGATGTCATCAAGCAGTTAACATGCCTCCCAAGAAGAAGCAAGCAATCAGGGGCCGAGGCCGAGGAGGAAGAAAAAGCAAGAAGGCCAAGACAGACCATGAAGAAGTGAGGATGAGATACTCAAGGGACCCATTTATATACTCAAACCCTCCATGAGTTCCCAAAACGCCGAATGCGCGCTAGCTGTACGGTAGCCCTGTCACACCATGGCGTATCGCCTGAACGTATAACAACGTATGCGAAATATCGAAAAATACGTTGGCGTACGTTGGCGTACGTTGGTGTACGCTGATACAAGTTAGGGGTAAGTTTGGGATACGTCGTATACGTTAAGAGCACGCTGTGATTTGGAACACGTCGAGCCCGCGAAAAATTATTGAGCATGTTCAAAATTTCTCGACGTACTCAACGTGTGCTTAACTTACGTTCTGCATAAGTTCCCGATAGGTTCGTGGTACGTTAGACATACGTTTACAAACGCTGACATACGTTAGACATACGCTGACATACGTTAGAGGTACGTTAATCGTCTTAAGTTGTAGGTTGGACATATAGATTTACCCTTCTAGATATTTTAATAGTTATCATCTCAATTTCTGCAACGGCATAAGTCGCGTGTTCGTTGTACGCCGAGGATACGCTGAAGATACGTCGAGCACGGCAGACATACGCTACGAATACGTTGGTCATACGCTCGCCGATCGCATACGCTGTGATACGCTGTGATAAGTTTGTTATAAGTTAGTGATACGCTATCAATACGTTAGTCATACGCTATGTATGCGTTTAATACGCTATGGATACGTCCATTCCATCACCGATGTTGACGCAATTCGTTGGGAAGTTGGACGTTCTTGGACGTTCTCGGACTCTGACAATTTTCGAGCTATTTTTTGAATACGTCGACATACGTTCAGGCCACGTTCAGGCCATACGCTATGGTGTGACAGGGCCTTTACGGAGAACTTTTTTAAACTTTTTTTTTTAAAATCAAAAAAAAAAAATCAAAAAAAAAAAAATCAAAAAAAAAAAAAAAAAAAAAGAAAGAAGTTTTTTAGCCCCCAGCGCATAGACCTACGCGCCGTAGCTCATTTCACATACCAATGCGGGCGGGCTTCTGAGACAGACCTTCTTCTTTGTTTGGCCTAAGTGGCGTTGGATAAAAATATCCGAATATCGGAAAACTTGTCCGAAAAGTGGCACACTGTTGCATACGATTGTTCAAAATCAAACCTCGTGTTTAGGAGTTAACTCCTAAACCTCGTGTTATGACCTCTTTTGAATAACACACAAATTCTTATACAGGGTGACCCAAAAAAATGTTAACACTCCGGGCACATAAAATATCTTAAAAGGACAGGAACACACGGGTCTAATCTTGATGTATTATGAAAGCTGAGTAAATAAGCTTTCATTTGCATTTTATTGCGTTCCAATTGGTTATTTAGAACGGGAGATATGCTTCAGCAAACATGAGGAAGCAAAATCGGCTTGGTCCAATCCTCTCAGTATGATAATGGTGGACATGTAGAAGATCGAGATGGCCGATGAACAAGAACATTATGACAGCTTGAGACTTCAGTTGACTATTTGAAAGCTCTTGTTTTACCTGAAGGATTCATTACGTGCAATTGATTTATGGTTAATTTCAGTGCAATACTAGTTTTATTTCAGTGCAATATTAGTTAATTTATTTAATTAGATGGACCATTTCAACAAAGAACATGAAATGTTTCAATTTCAATTTTAAAGACTGCTTTACCGACAGCTACCCATAATGGGCAATTTGCACATGGAAAAAGAGTATAGAACTTGAACTCATGACAAAATACCTATATAATTTATGTGGAATATATTTATTTATGTCTTTTAAGCTTGAAAAAAAATCGAAAGAATGCGTTGAAAAGATCAAAGAAGAGATTAACTGATGTGTGTGTGTGACTTAATCATGTTGCTTCTTGCTTCGTGCATTTTAAAAGCTTTACTTTCATACTGAGAGAATTGGACCAAGCCGATTTTGCTTCCTCATGTTTGCTGAAGCATATCTCCCGTTCTAAATAACCAATTGGAATGCAATAAAATGCAAATGAAATCTTATTTACTCAGCTTTCATATTACATCAAGATTAGACCCGTGTGTTCCTGTCCTTTTAAGATATTTTATGTGCCCGGAGTGTTAACATTTTTGGGTCACCCTGTATTTATATTTCTACGACAGGTAAATTGTGAATCTGCACAAATTCAGAGGCTTGCCCTTCAATTCTCTTGCGAATTTATATTTTAGTGTTAAAAGTAATATCCTACATTTTAACAGAATAGAATGAAACAACTTGTGGTAGCGGTAGTGGTCATGGTGGTAGGGGTGGAGTATTGATTATACTATTTTGACGTTTAAATGTTTGCTAATAATATCCTGTAACGTAATAACATGAAATTGGTTGTGTCACACAATTTAAGGGAGGCGTCAACCCTTTTTGGCGCGCCAAATTTATCAAGCACTGTAAATTTTAAACTATAAATGTGATGTACATAAAAGTTTACATTTTTTTATTGAAATGAGTCAGAGAATCCATATTTGGTATCAAATTTCATTAAAAATAGTGATTTTTACATTTTGGTAAAAAAATAATGTCATAAATTATCTTACTCTGTGCACAGTGACGTCAGCGTATTCTAGTGATCGACGCAGCATTAACGCGCGAGTGCCAGAATTCGTTTATGATTGCGCGGGTACTTATTTTCTTCCAGCGCGGCAATCAAGAACACGATAATTGTAACGCTATGACGTCACTGCACAGAGTTAGACGAACAAAGTGTAGCGAGTTTGTTTCGTCTCTACAGCTGCACAAATACGCACGAAACCGAACACATGTATGACCTATTATCTATCTGCGTTGTGTACCGCGTTGCAGTTTCGAGTGGTGACGTCACTATCTTTGATTATTTAGTTCATTTAATGCATCATTTAAATATTAATTTTCTATCATTATTTTTAGGGATTGCGTTTTTCAAAAAGAATCGCGGAGACCGACACAATGCAGAAGTGTGGGTATGTTGAAGCTCGATTTGAACTGATAAACCCAGGATATTTTCAAAATGTGTGAAACCCTAGACTTATGGTATTGAAAGGTACGCCACGTTATGAAATGCATACTAATACTTCCAGGTTACAGGTAATATATCAATGTTTTTCATGTGGCCATGGTTTGTCGCCGCGGATCAAATTATTATTTATTATTTATTATCTACAACAAATTTGGAACCGATTGGTCAAACTTCATGAGAATATACGACTATGATAATACCAATAATTATTTGACTCTGTTTTCATTATCAAACAGGGTCAAGATGGTCAACCCCAAGATGCCAACCGTTGCTGGTGACGACGCATTCTCCGATGACAATTTGGAACAGTATATTCGGTTCTTTGCCAGTACAATATACCACCCCGTAGGTACTTGCAAAATGGGCTCCGTTGATGATCCAACGACTGTCGTTGATGCCAAATTGAGGTGCGTTTAGGTCATCACTTTGAGTAGTTGATATTTGCACAACCGGTATGCGATTTCTTTCGTGATCTTGCGGAATTTGAAACCTTCCCCTTCCCCTTCCCCTTCCCCTTCCCCTTCCCCTTCCCCTTCCCCTTCCCCTTCCCCTTCCCCTTCCCCTTCCCCTTCCCCTTCCCCTTCCCCTTCCCCTTCCCCTTCCCCTTCCCCTTTCCCTTCCCCTTCCCCTTCCCCTTCCCCTTCCCCTTCCCCTTCCCCTTCCCCTTCCCCTTCCCCTTCCCCTTCCCCTTCCCCTTCCCCTTCCCCTTCCCCTTCCCCTTCCCCTTCCCCTTCACTTTACATTCACATTAATCTTAACCCTAACCCTAACCAAATTGTGCTCTGTTGATGATCCTACGAATATCGTCGATGCCAAATTGAGGTGAGCATGTAGAATTAGGTCATCATTTGAGAAATAGATATTGACACAATGGGTATGCGTAACCAAGCAAAATTGTAACCGTAACCCTAACCTTAACCATAACCCTAACCCTTCCGTGCTTGGAATATCTCGCTGGGTTACGGAAATAAATTGGGCAACCGGTATCCACTATGACCATGATGACAGAATATGAACTACCCAACTATTACCTTTTTTATCTTTCGTATGCATATATCATTATTTATCTCATTCAAAATGAGTTGGGAAAATAACATATTTCCGGTATTAAATATCGTATAATGAGAGAGCAACAATCACCCATCATCAAAATATTGGTTTTTTTTGTTTGTTTGTTTTTTCTTCGCGACAATCTGCTTTCGGCTGCGATGTTAATGCAGATACAAAATAACGCGATTACAAGTGGTGGTAATTTCCACAACGAACTGTAAATAGCAGCACCGAATTCGCAGCCTCTTCTCAAAAGGCCATATTTTTATGAAACCACATCCACTGCAATAGAATTTATATTCTACCGACGAAAATGTGAATGTCATTTATTCAAATATGAGGTTAAAACAGTTACTCTTGTCGCGCCCGCTCTTAAAATAATTTTAACCATGATCGATTATTTTTTATTGAAACAATTTGATTACGAAATTCCTATAGAGGGTATGCAATGAACCAACCGGAACGGTATAACAATGGATTGGGCAGCCATCATGGAGGTATAGGCTAGTCACGTATTCGGATTGACAATTAAATTCCCCGCTCCATGTACTCTGAACTGACCAAATCATATTGTCCCGTGGACGCCATCTTGGAGGCTCAGTTCAAATGAGGACATAGTGACGTAGCATTGCATACTCTCTAAATATGTATATGGTGGTACAGTGACCCTCTGCTGCCCCTTTTGAATCCCCCAGCACTTGAAATAAAATGTCTTAGTCATTTTGCTCTATATCATTGAATAATATGCACATTTTTGTTATATGTCAATCGCGCTAGTCAGGTCTTCAAACCTATATGGCCGCAGTTTGGCTTACACAGTGTAAACAGTTTTTATCAATACAAATTCATTTCTCTCAAAAATTGAATACAATTTTTAAACATTATTATTTAATTCAGAGTTCGTGGTATTCAAGGACTTCGCGTTATCGATGCCTCCATTATGCCACACCTTACCTCGGGAAATACGAATGCACCATGCATCATGATCGGTGAAAGAGGTGCCGATTTTATGAAGTCATCTATGTAATATAAACGCATCATGTATCATGATCGGTGAAAGAGGTGCCTATTTTATGAAGTCATCTATGTAATATACAAACGCACCATGTATTATTATCGATGAAAGAGGTGCCTATTTTATGAAGTCATCTATGTGATGTACACACGCACCATGTATCATGATCGCTGAAAGAGGTGCCGATTTTATAAAGTCATCTATGTAATATAAACGCACCATGTATCATGACCAGTGAAAGAGGTGCCCATTTTATAAAGTCATCAATGCAATACAAACGCACCATGTAATATGATCGGTGAAAAAAGGTGCCGATTTTATAAAGAAATATATGTAATACAAGTGCACCATGTATCATGATCTGTGAAAGAGGTGCCGATTTTATGAAGTCATCTATGTAATATACAAACGCACCATGTATCATGATCGCTGAAAGAGGTGCCGATTTTATAAAGTCATCTATGTAATATAAACGCACCATGTATCATGATCAGTGAAAGAGTGCCGATTTTATAAAGTCATCTATGTAATATAAACGCACCATGTATTATGATTGGTGAAAGAGGTGCCGATTTTATAAAGTCATCTTCGTTATACAAACGCACCATGTATTATGATCGATGAAAGAGGTGCCTATTTTATGAAGTCATCTATGTGATGTACACACGCACCATGTATCATGATCGCTGAAAGAGGTGCCGATTTTATAAAGTCATCTATGTAATATAAACGCACCATGTATCATGACCAGTGAAAGAGGTGCCCATTTTATAAAGTCATCAATGCAATACAAACGCACCATGTAATATGATCGGTGAAAAAAGGTGCCGATTTTATAAAGAAATATATGTAATACAAGTGCACCATGTATCATGATCTGTGAAAGAGGTGCCGATTTTATGAAGTCATCTATGTAATATACAAACGCACCATGTATCATGATCGCTGAAAGAGGTGCCGATTTTATAAAGTCATCTATGTAATATGGAAAACGCACCATCGGTGAAAATAGGTACCGATTTTATAAAGTCGTCTATATTATACAAACGCACCATGTATTATGATCGGTGAAAGAGGTGCCGATTTTATACCTTTGTTATACATACGCACTATGTATCATGATCGGTGAAAGAGGTGCCGATTTTATAAATTATCTATGGATATACAAACGCACCATGCATCATGATCGATGAAAGAGGTGCCGATGTTATCAAGTAATCTATATAATATACAAACGCCCCATGCATCATGATCGGTGAAAGAGGTTCCGATTTAATAAAGTCATCTATGTAATATACAAACGCACCATCGGTGAAAGTGGTACCGATTTTATAAAGTCGTCTATATAATACAAACGCACCATGTATTATGATCGGTGAAAGAGGTGCCGATTTTATAAAGTCATCTTTGTTATACAAACGCACCATGTATCTTGATCGGTGAAAGAGGTGCCGGATAAATCATCTATGTAATATACAAGCGCACCATGCATCACAATCGGTGAAAGAGGTGCCGATTTTATGAAGTCATCTATGTAATATACAAACGCACCATTTATCATATTTTTATTATCATATTCGCAATTGGATTCATGGTTATCACCATCATGTCATGTGCATTATAGTATGTACAAAAAAATTGTAAATTAGTTGGTTTTATTTCATAATTTGTATTGTATGTGGATTTTTATCAATCTAGTGTGTTAGTTGTTCATCTTTTAACCATGTTAAAGGTAGAGGACCCGATCACATTTTCGTAACACAGAATTATTTCAAACATACGGAGATTTTCATATCATATGAAAGCTCGTATTTTTCTCATCATCATACTGAAATTTGACGGCCTAATTCGGTATAATGACAGAGAAATCGACGAAATAGCGTTGAATTACCGCGAATGTTGGTTACCGGTTACCACCGATATAGTTTGTGTACTACTCAATGGGTACAGTTCACAGCATCGTGTGCGTCTAAAATAAGAACCATAATAGCTATGTATCTCAAATTTTAGGACACGACGTTTTTAAGGATGACCTTTCATGTAGAATAGAAAACTTCAAGTTGAAAATCGGAACATCTACCTTTAACTAGATCATTGTGTCATTGGTGTCAATTTGTATGCAGTATTTGTATCTTTGTTATTTTATATTTTGTACTATTCCTTTTAAGCATATCTATTTTCAATGTATTTTAATTTTCATTGTTTGTGTAAAGCGCCTAGAAGCCTTTCGTGTTATGCGCTATACAAGTTTATTATTATTATCATTATTATTATTATTATTATTATTATTATTATTATTATTATTATTATCATCATAATCAGTGAAAGAGGTGCCGATTTTATAAAGTCATCTATTTAATATACACACGCACCATGTACTATTATCGATGAAAGAGGTGCTGCTTTTATGAAGTCATCTATAAATGTACACACGCACCATGTATCATGATCGGTGAAAGAGGTGCCGATTTTATTAAGTCGTCTATGTAATACAAACGCACCATGTATCATGATCGGTGAAAGAGGTGCCTATTTTATAAAGTCATCTATGTAATATACAAACGCACCATGTATCATGATCAGTGAAAGAGGTGCCCATTTTTTAAAGTCATCTATGTAATGACTTTATTACTTTGTACAATTAAACTTGTTCTCATAGTTAAAAAGAAAAAGAAAGAAAAAAAGATTTAGAATAACCAACCAAATTTGTGTTGACCTGTGTAAAGAGTAACATAAAATGTTAAAAAAGGTTCAAGTTAGATGTAGGCCTACATGCTAGTTTACAATCTAAATTGAATGAGGTGTATTCAACCAATACATATGTGGTGAAATCAAATAAAGGGTAGATATAAATAATACACACGTCCAATTGCTGTTTGTCTTTCAATGTTTGCAATATCTAGGAAATACAATGCTGATTGATTTGTAACAACCCAACAAGCGTGAAGTTACCTTCATTTGCTTGATGCTCAATAGCTAGAAGGTGCAGGGTGCCCGTTTCGTTTCGTTTCGTTTCGTTCCGCAAAATATAAAAACTGTGTGGCTTATTATAAATGCGAAACGGACTCACTGCACTTTCATAAAAGCATTAAACTAGGGAAACATTATGCTGATTGAGTTGGAACAATCCAACAAGTGTAAATGTACCTTCAATTGCTATAGTCTATTTGGCCATCACGAGACAGTGACGTAACTGCGTATTCTACAAATTGCAGCACATAACGCGCGCGCATACTCGAGGCGCTGGCGTATACACACGAGCGTTGAAAGACGGAAGATACACACGCGTGCGTAACAGCTGCGCCTATTAAGTTACGTCACTGTCCACAGGAAGCCAAATAGAGTATAGAAGGTACAGTACAAATGTTTCGCATTTTATCACTTTTGAAAAAGTGATAAAATGCGAAACGGGCTCACTGCACTTTCATAAAAGCATTCAATTGGGGAAATAATAATGCTGATTGATTTGTAACAACCAACAATCGTATAACCACATCATTTTATTTAATCAGTTGATTCGTCACAGCTACAGGTTACTTTGGTACTATTTTGTTGAATACATACATACAAAAATAAAAGAATCGTTCTATTAGCATTGATTAGTGCACATTATACCTTTATGACGGGGAAATGGCTATTTTCTCAATTATTTTCTCTTGATATTAGGGTATACAACCACCATAAGAATCGGTTTCATTTCGTTTCGTTCGGCAAAATATAATAAGCCCTGATGGTGGGCAAATTGTGGGATTCAACATTGATCATTGGAAAAGGTGGAACATTTACATACATAACACCTAAAGTGTCCGAATAATATGTTCTAACATTGCAGTATCGTTAGATAATGGTGCATATTGGGTGTTCCAGTTGACCAGTATCGATCGATAATCTCAACTTTCGATTTCCAGTATTGAGCTCTAGTATTGACCGATACTGGTATACCAGTATCTGGGACCTAAGTGAAATACACTTTTCCGTATATTGTATAATACCAAAACGAGAACTTTTAATGAAGTTTCTAGTTTCAAATTCGAGTCATTAATTAAATTGCAAATTGTACACGATTGTTAGCCAAATTACATAAACAACCGTTTCAACTACTGAAAAGTATAAGAGCTGAAAGACTCACGTACTGTTAACCACATTTGAACATTTTAATCTTATTACATTAATATTACAATCACGTTTTCCCTTGGAATTACTTTTGTACGTCACCTTTAATGAGTCTATAAATGGATCTGGCATTATCAATTTCACAAATCAAGGTATATTTGACAAATGAATAAAGGTTGCGCAGATTGGGTCATGCCAGGTCCAAAGGGTGTGAAATGTAATTTGGTCTATGCGATTTTGCATATTTTGGATGGATATCTTTTTAGGGAGATTGTGCACTAAAGTATAAATGTCTAAACTCTTTTGAATTTTACAGACGTTAAACTGTTTACACTAAAATGACGGTTATAATATCATAACAATGATGAATGTGACTTTGTTCGATTTTTAACAACATTAAAGTAACGTCAAAGGAATCGGCTACCCCTAAACAGCGGTCAACGTAATAAAAATAGAAATCAATCAAGCTAAAAAAGTATTCCAACTTGTTGGGCAGAGCACAAGGATACCAAAAATGTACAGTGTACCATATACCATTATCTGTGGAGCGTCTACTATTTTCTTCTTTCACGGTGATTTATGATTGATACTTATCCCACTTGAAGTGAACGTGACGTCAGAGCATTACAATCACGCGCGTGATGATATGATGGTGCGTGCGATCATTGGAACAAGTACTTTGATTATTTATGAATTACAGTTGGTGACATTTGCAAACGCTTCCCTATCACAAATTGATCAGTGGCATTCCGGGGGGGGGGGGGGGGGTGGCAGGTATGGAATGGATAAGGGTAATGTGGGTTGACACAAAGTCTTAGGGATTTGTGAGAGAAAATGGACAAAAATGAGGGGTCTTTAGGTGACGAAGTTGGCAAATTTTCGATCGATAAAGGGGGTCTTGTTGAGTGAGAAATCCAATCCTAATGTCTTTAGCGTCGGGAGGGCGGTTATATTTCCCAAAAATTGGAAGAGAGCGAGGCTCAATAGACAAACTATTATACTGAGCAGCCGCACAAAGCGTCGTCAGACCTCATAAATGGATGTGCCCCCGTGGCATTACGCGCACATGTTACATATCGAGTATAATACACCGGGTCCAATCAAATATGATAATTGCCCCCTGTGAAACATGATTGTTATGGCAATGACAAATATAAACATTGATTGCGAAATACTAGTTATCTTGTTCAGCAATCTTTCAAGTGCCATAATAAAAAAAAATCTAACCAATTTTTATGATTTTGGAGGTTTCGTTCTCAAATGATGGCCAATCTACTAGGGCATGTTCAAATTCACCTTTGGCCACTTTTTGTGTGAAGAGAGCTCTTTTATTGGAATCGTCATTCAGTGTGTAATTGAACATAATCAATCAAATCAATAATAATCTACCTACTAAATGTTGATAGTTGAATTTGAACAACAAACATATTTACATCCATATTATCCATGATATACCATGAAATATTTGAATTTTAGACAGTATTTTGAACAATACATTGACATATCATAAAATCATCATCGGAATCATGAAAAGGCAGTTTTTTTTCTCAAAAAGTGGCCAAAGTTGGATTCGCACCTCGTGTTACTGAATTGATCATATCTCGGTAATTTGGTGGTGACACCAACAGAACAAAAAGACATGGGATGTATTTTTAATTAATTTTCTAACTCACGGAGCATTTTTTTAGACACCCTTATTTCTCAGACCTGTACGTCGACTACCAAAAAAGAACAAACACGCACGATATGCACTATTATTATGATTGTAATGTATAGCAATGCGCTACCACAACCAACGATGATGTTTTCCAGTTTCTGAATGACGGGCAGGCGGCATTATCATGTAAATAGGGTTGAACTTTTTTAATAGCAACCCACATGCCCGGTGGGCACATTACATTACAAAGTAAAATATCCATCCGCACTTATTCCATTCAAACGTGCAGAAATTGACAACCTCATTACTCATTAAAGTCGTGTTCGTTGCTTACTACGCACACTATTAAAAAAAATGAGCTACATGTTTATATTCTGGTCTATTTATCTTAATTTTGTCTGACTAGTAATTTGTTACATTTAAAATCATCGTGCCCAAGTACTATAGTTTGTATGAAACACCTTGTAATGTACTATGGACGGAATATGAGTAATTATCAGTCACCAGCTACTGTTTTGCAAAATAAATGACTGTCTTATCTTGTTATCATAACTAAACTTACAAACTCTTATCGATTCAAAATTTGACCTTGTCATTTTCAATAGCACAAAAACAAGGGTCACATCGTGTGGTTCAGAAAAAGACACGCTAAAACGTGATTATCATCGTAACACCATGGCTGACACGCACCCTACATATGATTTTGTAGTGATCGGGGCAGGAAGCTCGGGATGTGTCGTGGCAGCTCGTCTATCTGAAGATCCAGATGTAACTGTACTTTTGCTGGAAGCGGGTCCTTCAGACGACCAATATCCAGCTATTGATGTACCCGCACAGGTGGCAACATTGCAGAAATCTGAAATCGACTGGGGATTCAAGGTAGATCTTTTATAATACGAATTAACAAGTTACAATGCTTGGTTCCTTTCCGTAGCTATAATACATGTAGGCCCACGGTAAATTATCCAGCAGAAGTTCAAGCAAAGGTCAACGGTCAACGAGTAAAAGCTTAAGCGCAAGCAATTGCTTGAAATTAATTTAATAACCTGTGGGATGTAAAAACAGCGCTACATAAATAATGCTATGGTCCAATCTTGGTAGTTTGACTTTGCATTATTTATATTGATTTGAGCCAATCAGCGCTCAAGGTTGCACACCACCAAATACATCTCCCATAGGCTTACACGTGAAATGCACAATTTTAAAATGGATATTTCTCGACGTTATAAGAAACTGGTATCTTGAAATTTGGTTTCAATTTGAAGATGAAAGCCATGACTACTAACTCAACAACTCATATATGGGGGTAACCGGCATTTTTTTGAGCTAGAGCCTTTTCAAAAAGTACGAGTTGAGTTTTCCTGGTCACACGCAATTGTTGATTTAGATGATGGCGTCAGATACCGGAAATTACCTGAACACAAATGTCTCTGTTAAAATATTTAAAAAATCATCATTGCATCAATTTGTTTGGACCTAAAGAACGCTGATGTGTCTGTCAAAATTCACACTATATTAATTTCTCCATAACATGTAGTAAATACCCTAATTTATACTTTAATTTACAATAGGTCTCCCGTTTCGGCACAGAAACGGGCCGATTTTGGACTATTGCCTCAAAGGGGGTAGGGCCAGACATTATTTAGTGGTGTGAAACCTCAAGTATAAATAACCATGAGCCAATCATAGTTGGGCGCGGAATTGACTTGCGGGCTTGGGAAGGGATTTTCGATCTCTTCCTCGTGTATTTTTCAACGTCTGCAGACGTGTCGTATTGTCTCTCGTCATTTTCATTGTAACATGTTGTATTATTTGGAGCAACCTTTACTTTAATAAAGTGCCAGAACATGGCGACGAAATGTAACAAGTTGTGTTATAGACTACTCTTCATACTGTAAGAAACCAACAATAATTAGGTATTACAAAACTTTTACATTACATGATTATAAATTCTTTTTGTGCAAGATCGTAAGGGATCCGGCACCTTTAGCGGATAAGAAGTCGACGTTTTGAAGCGCTGAGCAATACTCCACAACGCTCGGCTGCTGAGCGGAAGCGTTGACCATCGTGTTCCAATAAGGATGCGTAATTTTGTTGTTGTGGAGCTACTACGCGTACGCATGTGTGAGAGTCGACCGTAGTGGAGTATGCTGAGACATGTGTCCGTTGATTGTTTGCTTTTCCCATGTTAATTAAGAACGTTACTAGTTTGTAAACGTAATGGGGTGCGTGTTAAAATGTTCGTACGCTATTTCGTTAAATTTTGATTAACACTTTCCAGGCGGCAGGCGTTTGCTGATGACATTCCTAAATTTAGCAAAATGTTTCAAAAATGTCAAAATTATTGAATTTTATCACCATATTTGGAATCACTTTGAGAATTACATATAAGTACAAACATGCCTAGTATTGGTTCAGTAGTTCTTGGGATAGACTTTCTAAGTTAAGAAAGGTTTCTGAAAATCAGTTTTGTATAATATGTTAAAATTAATAGCCGCGTGGAAAGTGTTAAGACTAAATGTTCATATATCAAAAGAATGTTCATATTTTAAAAATGAGCTTTTTTATTTGTGGTAAAAGGTCACCCAGGGTCAGTTTTCGTAAATGCTTCTAATTACTGCTTATGGCACGTATACTTGCATGATAGCTCATGAAAACAATAAATCAGAAACAATTTCCCTTCACCAAGTAGCTCAATAATACTGGTGTGTTAGCCAACGGCCAAGCTCCTCATGTAGGATCTTTAAAAAAAACCTCAAGTAAATTGGGTGAAATATTGCCCCTGAGGTGATCTGGAGACCGTAAGCCTACTATTTTCCCGAAGCCTTAGTTCTCAAGATCACCGAGGAAAAAATACTCTGATGCTGAACTCATCTCATCGATAGAGGTCTAGACCTCGTTGCAGAATGCCCTCAACCTCAGGTGAATTGACAACAAATAC
Source organism: Ophiura sarsii (assembly GCA_035610835.1). Lineage (NCBI taxonomy): Eukaryota > Metazoa > Echinodermata > Ophiuroidea > Amphilepidida > Ophiuridae > Ophiura > Ophiura sarsii. Next base: position 83,193,947 of record CM069443.1, read on the forward strand.
TATTGATGATTCATGACTAAAATTAACTGAAATGTTAATTCAGCCGATAAAAGATCTGTACGGTAAACCAAATAATAATGCAACGCAGACAACTTGTTTACGTTTGAAGCGATTCCTCTTTTCCTGTTGTGCACTGAGCGGACTTCGTTCACACGGTGGTGGTGGAATCGATTTATTGTTTATACCGAGTAGGGCCTTCTAGATTTGTAGAAATTAGAGAAAGCTTTAATATGTAGAATGACGATCACATTCAGGTTTTATACAGGGTCTCTCAAGACGCTCCATGTTGGGATCGTACGAGCCTACGAAGGAAGGCATTTTTGGTCTATTCAAAAAGTACTATTGACCGCCCGGTCAATAGTACTTTTTGAAAGACACAAAAATGACCGGTAATGACGTCAAGCATGAAATAGGCCAACATATTTTGTGTTGTGTAATGTATTATCCACCAATCAGATGGCTAGAATATTTTTTAATGGGTTATATAATAAAAAACCCTCGAACGGTTACTTAAACACTTATAACAATTGCTTCTGCTACACGCATTTTTATTGGAGCGATTCCTTATTCTTATAAACATTCAAGAAATGGCTTTTGGTTTTCATATATTCTACGGCAAATTGTGTCCAGATTTCGGCTTTTCCCATGATACAACAAGCATGTATTGAGGAGGATTTTGTCCATTAGCAACTACTGGCGGCGCATCGTTGAGAGATTTAGCGATTTCCATTCGGCAGGCGTTTTCAGATGACAGACTTTAATTACCATATGGTATTAGTAGTACTGGTTTAGTAATTCTTCAGGTAAGACTTTGAAAGTTGGGAAAGGTTTGTTTTGTAATATCATGGCAAAACTAATAGCGCGTGAAAAGTGTTAAGCTCGGTCAGACGATATTGGTCATTTCTCCGTTCAATTTGACATTACCTCTGGGACTCTGGGAAAATACATCTGGCGCTATCTGGCAACGAACCTGATTATTGCATATTTGAATTTATTAAAAATACACGGTTTACGATAAATCACCGTGAAAAAAACCCAGAAAAATAATTGAAGTTTATTCACCAACTCCAGCAATTATAAGTTATTAACGATTCGAGTTTAACATGACATGTGATATTAAAACATTTTAAATGGCTATATTCGAGTACATCTTGTCGACATTCATCAATCGATACATCCCATTCCCAGCCTAAGAAATTGCTTACATTTATATCCAAGACATTGCACTATCATACTGTACTAGTACACCACTGTGTTATTACATCAGGAACATGCATCAGCATTGGGCCTGAGTTAGTTGGTTGATCCGATGGACATTGGATTGGAGTAGTCAGAGATAAACAGGCTGATCTATCGCCAGCAAGCTGGATCCGATGGACACCGGATTGAGGTAGTCAGAGATATGGGTAAACAGACTGATCTATTTAAGATCTATATAATCGTGTTGTTGAATTTCCTCGGTTTTATTTCATTTTTTTGAATTTCTACAGACAGTGCCTCAGCAACATGCAGCCAAGGGTTTCGAAGGAGAGATAAGCATTTGGCCACGAGGAAAGGTAAAACTATTACCCCCGGCTATTATCTCATTGAATTGAAAGACAATTTGTAGGTCTATAGATTATTCTCATGTCATTGACAACACCAACTTTTCAAAATGGTATACAAAATTCTATCCACAAGGATTTGTGTGAATTATTATCGAAGACATGTAGAGCAAATGTTCGGAATATTTAATAAACGAGAGGGTGAGACCAATCAACACCGCTAAATATATTGTTGCTAGGCCTATGCCCACTATATTGTATTATTTGTAGGCCTATACATGTACGTCAGTTTCATGTTATTGACAAGAACACCCTTTTCAAAATAGTATACACAATTCTGACCACAAGGATTTGTGTAAACTATATTGAAGACATGTAAAGCAAATGTTCGGACTATTTAAAAACACGAGATGGCGAGACCAATCAACACCGACATATTTTTTGGTTAGGCCTACTTTCCTATTATTTTAGCTAGTTTCATACGTCATCAATACCCGGTTTTGGCGTTTCAATTTCGGCGGAAGCCGCGATGTACCGATATGCAATCCCACAATGCAAAGAGCTTCCGGTTCTGAAACCGCTAATCCACGTACTTCATGATTTACTCAAAGTGACGTGAATGCAAATAATCCAGTAGTTGCAAGTATTCCATTGGTATAGTTGGGGTTAAATGTAGCTTTTCCGTCCGATTGCTGGCCCGATTTTCAAATTGATGTTTTCTATTCTACATGAAGGGTCATTATAAAAATAGTGGTATTCCAAAGTTTGAGTTGCACAATGGTTCTTATTTAAGAAGCACATGGTGACATGATATTTACCCATTGAGAAATACACAAATTGGCCGGGCGGTTAACCAACAATGGCAGTAATTCACTGCATTTTGGCTTATAATTTCTAAACGGAACATATCTTGGGCCAAAGATTTTACAAAATAATGAGACAAATATCGGGTTTCTTCTGATATCAAAATATGTGGATGGAAAAAAGCTAGAATGATTGGAACATCCACACCAATATTGGTATCCATTCATGTTAATTACAAGGGTGGGGAGGGAGCAAAGAGGAACAGACACCCGTCAGGCCAATGGATCCTAACACTACATGTATATACGAATGAATGCCAAAAACGAATGATTGCCAAAAACGAATGAATGCCATTGGGTAACTTTTATAATGAGCGAGTCATACAGGGATCAAAAAGAAGAAACAACATTTGGTAGAAACAAACAGGAAATTGTTGGTATGATTGCAGAAATTCAAAATGTATAGTTTGCCTCATACAGGCTACTCGTTTAACACAGGAACCGGGCACTTTTTTGTTCCATCAATCTAATAGTGGTTTACCTTTGCAACTTTAAATATTTGTTGATAAATCAAAGCTAAAATGCATTTCAGGTACTTGGTGGAACAAGCTGTTTGAACTACATGGCATACGTACGAGGTCATTCAGCTGATTACGACTCATGGGAGACATTGGGATGTGAGGGGTGGGGCTGGAACGACGTACTGCCATATTTCATGAAGAGTGAAAACAATACTTGGTGAGTATGGACCTATGATTAATTCTCATAGGGTATAGACGGATAGGCTCTCCACCTACCTACCTCCCCGAATGAATTCACACCATCCTATCCTGATATCTGTTCCTGAAAGCATGTGCGCGTAGCGTGTGAAATTATATTCATAAAAATCAAGAATTCGGTTTGAAACGGACTTCTAAAATGATATTCAATGACATTTGCAGGCGTAATGAAAAAATATCTTTTCACGAATCTGGTCATAAATCTGAGGTATTTTTAAGAGAGACATTGGCGCGCGTAACGCGAGAAAATGTGCTATCTAATGAAATGATTGTTATATCTAACTAATATTTTTGTATCACACATGCGCTTTTTGTGTTATCTTCAGCAAAGAACATTGTGACCCTGAATGCCATGGTGTTGGAGGACCATTGACTGTTTCCAACCATGAGAGTTTTAGATCTGGCATTTCGAAAGAGTTCATCAAAGCAGGTATGAATATTTTAGTATATTCACCTCCACGAGACGGTGACGTCACTATGTCATTCACTGAACGCAGCGAATGAACGCAAGCGCCGTCCCCGAAGGCGCTGGCGTATACACGCACACCCAGACAGACGGATGAGATACATACGCGTGCGTAGGTCTAAGTGCAGCTGCAAAGTTACGTCACTGTCAAGAGGAATGGGAAAAGACTATACCAGATGTGCAGTGTTGTTTTTTTCCCATGTAACTAGTGCGATTCTCAGTCACAATATTCGGAAACTGGATATGCTCATCAGAATATTGAAAGTGCCAATTTTAACTAATTTGTTATGTATTTTCCCTGCTATTTAGTGGTATATCACACTTCACATTCCTTAAACTACCATCCAAAACAACTTACAGCTTTAACTTTATTATTTTGTATATCCCATTCAGGAGTGGAACTTGGCTTTAAGGAAATAGACATCAACAGCGGCAATAACGTAGGCATATGTTAATTATTCATGAACGCTTTTTCCTTGGTGTTGGATCTGTGTGTGGGGTGTGGGGTGTAGGGTGTGGGTGTGGAGTGTAGGGTGTGGGGTGTGGGTGGAGGTGTGATGGTGGAGATGTGGTGGTGGGTTGATAAATACAAAGCATTATTCGTTAATAATACAAAGCATTTATAAAGCGCTCTACAACAAACACAGCGTTACATGTTGTACATAAAAACAAGGAAAACAGGTAGCAAATTATGTTGGAAACAGAGGTTTTAAGTGCGCGTCTGAAGGCATGTAATGAAACAGATTCCCTGGGAGCTTATTCCATAATTTGGGAGCAGCAACCAGGAAGGAGGAATCACCAGCTCTCTTCTGAGAGCGCGGAAGATAGAACCGGGTAGAATCCGAGGTCGCCTACATTCAGATGTGTACCTGTCACTCTGTAGCGAAACGAAATCTATAAAATACGATGGTGCTACATTATTGTTTGGAGACGCTGAAGCCGCTTAAGATCCACAGAGCGCACATTATAGGAGTGAATTGGCATAGTCATTAGGCCTACATTTGCTAAACCTTACGAGTCGGGGTTACTACCAAATCAATGTTTGAATGTACGAGGGTCATTCAATAAGTTCTACCTCCTACCTCATAACTTTGCTATTATACAAGCCAGTCGTATGAAATATTCCACAATTGAAGCTTTACATCTCAGCTACAAGATCATAGTAGATTGGTATGAATACTCATTGTACTTTTTTGGAGTAAAAACCAAACTTCCATTTAGTGCGACGGAAACGGGTAAAAAACAGCCAAATGTCTCCCTAAGTGCTATTCATTTGGCTAATTCTAAGAGACAAAATGTACCTATCGGTCAATTACAATCGTTCTAAAGTACAAATATCTCTTGGACAGACTTTAAACAATACAAGTGACTGATTTCTTGGTGGAAAATGCCCTCTAATTAGCCAGAACCAGACCAGGAGAGCCATCAATTTTAACCCTACCCTAAAGAAACGCTGCAAAAGTCATATTTGGTTTTCATAGGAACTAAGAGATCGTCATTATACAGGACTAAATGGATATATTTCAAGTCTCTCGAAGATATATTTTTCTATCACTAACTACCTGATTAACTATTCTAAATGTTGCATATAAGTGAAACTGATAAAGTTACTATCATGTTAAGATTTAACATTCGAGACATCACTGTGGTTTGACTTGTAACAACGGATATTTGACTGAATATCAGTATTCCAGTATACTAAAGGTGTGTAAATACATTCGAGTTGATATTATACTATTCGCAAGCTACAAAGGTTAATATTGCCAGAAATCTGACTTATACATGATAGTATGTAGCATTATATTCAGAAATCATCCATTGTTTTCTATTTTCAGTATTTAACATTTAGTATAAATGTGTAGCTATGATTCAGAGCTATAATCATGACAAATGTCATGAGGCTGACATTCGTATTAGCGATGTTATGGGTGAGAAGGTAGAACTTATTGAATGACTCTCGTACAATGTATGAAAACGATGTCAAAACGATGTCTGTAATGATCATTTTATTACAGATTGGTTTCGGCGACTGCCCAGCGACGATTGGAAATGGTGAACGATGCAATACAGCTAAAGCGTTTCTGCGTCCAGCTATGGATCGCAACAACCTGACCGTATTGACTAATGCGCATGTTACAAAGGTATGATTATCACACGGGTATTACATGGTTATCTCGTTTGTATCACAAGAACGAGTCAGTTAAAACATTTCTGCATCGCGTGGTTTATTTCACGAGGGCAATTGGGCATGCACATTTACGCTGAAACATGATTTAATCCCTTTAAACAACGACCAAGTATTTGAACGCCATTTCATAAATAGACAATGGAAATAAGAACATAATTTAACTGTACTTCTTTTTTTTCTTCACTTATTAGCCTTTTTGTGCCAAATGCCTGACCAAAAGAAATTGACTCAAAAAGCGTAAAGATGAATAGAAAAAGAGTTCCTTTTAATCCCTTTTCAGTTGGTTTAGGCCAGGACTGTAGGCTACATTTAACAGTTGACAGTTAGTTGACCCTAAAAAGGGGTTTATTTTTTAACAACATATTTGTTACAGTAAGTGTAACCTTTTTTCTTAGATTATTATCGAAGATCAAAAGGTAGTTGGAGTTGATTATTTAGTTGGAGATGAAACTAAAACAGTCTGCGTCAAAGAAGAAGTTGCTGTTTGCGGAGGAGCCGTAAACTCACCACAGGTAAGGCGCACTTCTGTTCTGGTTTCCTTCTAAAATATAGTTTTTGCGCGCAATTATATTTGTTTGTTTGTGTGTTATTCCTTTTTAGTTTTATGTTCTTTGCTGCATGAGGACCATATTATTTGAAAATACCCTATTCTAACTATTGCAACCCTCTCAAACATCCAATTCTTGTGAAGCTCTTGTTACACCAAAATATTATACATGTAGGATTATGCGGTCTTGGATTGTTTTGAAGAAACTGTTCTGAAATATTGTCAATGAAAACAAAACAAAAACATTAAGACGACTGTTAAATTAGTAAACGGTTTTAAACAGTTGAATAAATACACTAATTAGTATGTAGATATGTATACATATCTTATATCATTAATAATCAGTTGATTAATCGATCATATAGATAAATTGCCTTATGCCTTACTCCATCATGATTTTATCCCGTCAGATTCTGATGCTATCAGGGATTGGTCCTCGTTCTCATCTGGAGAGTCTCGGCATAGAGTGCATTGCTGACTTACCTGTTGGGAAGAATCTCCAGGTCAGTGTTTTATTTCGAGAGCAATTCTTTAAAAAAAAGGTTTTCACAAAGAATCACGTAGCCTGGTGGCTCCTCGGACATGTCGGAAGTAAACAGTTACGTTCCTAAAAAATGATCAATCACGTAAACATATTGTATTGCTACAATTGTCCTTGTGGTGTTTTTATATCAGGATCATCTGGTATGTCAATGGAAAGGAGCTGCGAACACTGATAGCGGTGCGCTGTGTCTTAATGACGCTGTTGATCCTAAACATTTGGAAACATATAAACGGGAACGCAAGGTAAATATCAACATTTAACAAATTGCTATGCAAATAATACCCAGTAAGAATCGTCGAACCCGTAACAAAACGCATGGTCCGGGCAAGTACGACGTGCACGCATAGTGCAATATACATTGATTTCACACTCTTACCTTATTTAAATCTGTCCAAGGCATATTGAAATCTGACCGTAACGTGAACAACCTATTCTTGAGATCTGGTGTATTGATTTCGCACTCTCGCCTTATTTAAATCCAAGGCATATTGAAATCTGACCGTAAGGGGCACAACCTATTCTTGAGGTCTGCGTATTGATTTCGTACTCTCGCATTTTAAAAATCCAAGGCATATTGAAAACTGACCGTAAGAGCACAACCTACTCTTGAGGTCTGGTGTATTGATTTCGCACCCTCGTCTTATTTAAATCCAAGGCATCATATAGAAAACTGACCGTAAGGTGTACCACCTACTGACAATTGCCATGCGAACTGGTCAAGCTATTTTTTTCAATATTGTACTTTCAATAAATGAGCAAGCCAGGTATCGTTATCACTAATATTACACGATCATTGACGATTGCGACAATTGTGGATTGTTTTCATTAGATTGTTCATGTTGAGCATTTGAGGGTAGTGTGACAAAGCCCATTCTTCAATGGCTGCCTTTATACATAATTGTATTATCCAAAAGTCTTGATAAAGAGCACCAGCAATATACACCACATGGCAGCTATTTAATATAGATACGGCCTTTTTCATATAACCGATATTTTACAAGTGCAATAAATACGTATGCCGTAGCTGCCATGATTTATTTTAGGTATTTTTTATTCAGAGTTAACGTATTGGCTATGAGTACGTATATAAACATCTGGCAGCTATTGTCGATAGGGCTTTCTTGCATCACCAGACCCTCGATTTATCTTGCTTAACAGGGTCTTATGACGAATAATGGTCTCGAATCGGTGGCTTTCATTGACACTGGACTAGAAGTAAGTATACTGTTGCATTAAATATCGAAATGCCCCTGCATGTTAGGGACTCCTTACTAAAACAACTAATGAAAGACTACGTTAGGATGCTATTAAGACCGAATCTTTTCTAGGTTGACAAATTCTTAGATTTCGCCTAAAGTTTGGGAGATGATAGACATTTAGTAATTATGTAAAGATGTGTTGTTACAAAAATGTTCCACCCTCTGTTGCCATGATAACGAACCAGGCTTGTTTCTGCTCATTTTAAATGACAATCGTCCTATACTGATTTCAGCAATGAAAAAAAATGAAAAGGTTTGGCAGAACCCTACACCAGTGCTAGATCTTGTGTCCAAACTGACTTCATGATTGAGAACACAATCGTTGGTCTAACAACCACCTGATTTAAATAGGTCAGTGTTGCCGGATTGCTTGTTATGTCATTACGTTGAGTGTTGCCGGTTGGTTTCCCGAGTATAGATCAGGGTTTTTGATTGGATATTGATAGTAAGAATATGGGTTAAGGTGAGAGAGTTTCCGGGTCAAAGATTATTCAAAGACAAGGGGGGGGGGGGTGTAACCACCACCCCCTAAGAATTTTCGCTGACTGGGCTAAAACGCAAAGGACAGTGACCTAGGGCGTCTAGATGATTGCATTTACATCCGTTGCGCTCATTTTGACGAAAATAATTTGAGGGTACCACCTTACCCGGGGGTAGGGTAAGCCGTAAAAGTCCGATAGTAATGGGGGGGGGAGTGGTTGCCACCTTACAATTTTTTTTTAATCGCCATTTCCCTCACTTATAAACAAAAAATGTGTGAAATTCCGATATTTGGAACTGTTTTAGCGAAAATTTCACTTTTGGCCTATATGTCACTGTACAGCGGTCTGAAACGGCCTGTGCTACGCAGAGATTTGACCAGATTTAGGCAAAAAGCTGGGTTATTTAGTTGAATTTATGGTAAAATCCACGTAGGTTGTATGTGTCGGAGAAGGTTTATTTAAACACTATTAGATAGATAGAGTACGACTTCTTCTTACTTGAGCCTGTTTGCATAGATGATCAATTTTATATTTTTAATTCTAGGATCCAAAAGGTAAAAAAAATCACGCTCCATAGACATTTTAACATTCGTTATTCATGATGCATGAACAATGCATGAATTGGAGCGTCTATGATACACAACAAGTATATACATTTTTACATACATATTTGAATTATTCAACTACTTTTAATAAAAGTATGATACTTAGACTTTCCAACCATGCAAATAGTATTTCCTTTTTACACTGTCGCATAGAATTCTCAATCTCGAATTCAGCTTAAGTTAACCAATTATCACGCAGCAGGCGTCTGCAGACGACATTCCAAAATGTCACGAAATGTTTCAAAAATGTCACAATTGTTGAATTTCATTATCATATTTGAAATCACAATGAGAAATGCATTGAAATAAATACAAACATGCCTAGTATTGGTTCAGTAATCTTTGAGAACGCCGTCATATTTTTCATTCATCATATTCTTCCAAATCGTTACCGTATGTCTCAATATTCATGAAATGTGGTGCACATCGAACGATTTTGGATCGACAAGCGTAATGGGCGGCGATTGAACCACCACTTTGACATGATGCGCTATGGAAGTAGGTCAACGATCGATGCAGGTCATGCATGGTGAACGCGTGATCAGAGCGTAAGACGGTACAATGATCTACTCTCATTGGCCAGGCTGAATGAAATCCAATATCATGGCTACGTCACATCTCATTAAGATATGTCCCAAGCGCTGTATGGACTTTTTGTAATGTGTGTTTGTATTATTATTCATTACGAGATTAGTTTACGGCTTCATTTATTTTATGTCTGTAGAAAAGTCTTGACTGGCCCGATATACAAATCGCTGTACTGCCTATGTTCTATGCCATCGGTCCGGAGGAACCAGAAATACTTGGAATCAAATCAAAAGAGTAAGAAACGTTTCATTTGGTAATTTGTGTTTGTTTGTTTGTTGGGGTGTTTGTTTGCTGAGGGGTGGGGGTGTTTGTTTGTTAATTGGTTGGTTAGCTGGGGTGTGCGTTGGTAGATTTGGTGGTGTTTGTTAGTGTTTATTTGTTGGGGGTGTTTACTTGGTGAGTGTTTGTGTTGTTTGTTTGTTACGTTTGTATGTTTGTCTATTCGCTAAAACTTTGCTAAAAACTTGTAAGGTAAAGGTAGAAAAAGGCCAATAATAACGTGTTTTTACAGGAGCGGAGTGCCAACGCTCCTTCAAAGTGATTTGTTTAGACTTATTCATTTTTAACAAGTTTCATTTTTCATGTTGTTGCACTGACCTGAACGCTCCTTATCTAGGGATAAGGAGCGTTAATCCCAGATAAGGCCCACCGTTACGTCTCTTATCTCGCTGGGGTTAAGGCGAAAATGAAACACTTTTGCTGCATTTTTGTATCATAGGAGCGTTAACTCTAGATAAGGCCCACCTTATTCTAGGTTTACGTCCCTTATCTGGGGTTAAGGCCCTAAACCCCGATTAACTTGTCTTATCAATGGATAAGGGGCCTTATTCCTTGTTAACGCTTATGGAAGCATAAGTGTGTCATTTCCGCCTTAACCCTAGATAAGGGACGTAAACCCCAGATAAGGCGGGCCTTATCTGGGGTTAACGTTCAGAACTGGCATCTAATTGTAGGCACAAGCGCAAACACAAGGTCAATGAATTTGGAGTAACGTAACTTCTTACCTGTGTGGCCTATTCAAGTCAAGCTTATTGATTGCTTCATACTCTACTGACTCTATTTATCCTTCTTCATATTTACTATACGTGTACTGGTCAGAAGTCACAAACTGGTCCAAAACAAATGTTTCACTTCTAATAATGTTGAGAAATGCACCAATTCTGATTAAACGGGACATAACTTAAGTTTTACATACTTAATGACCCACAAACTATATATTGTTGGAAAGCTTATGATTCGAGGTTTTTCATTTTTGCAAAAAAAAGAATCAAATTATACAGGGTGTGTAACATTTTTACAGGGTGGAACATAAAAAAGTTGATCGTTTTTGCTCCTCACAAAATATTTTGATAGTTTGTACAATTAGGGTTTAGCTGAAGATAGTCACCAAAATCAGAACAACCGCAGAAGATGCTACCAAATTTGCTAAGAATCACCTGCCCAAAATGTACACAGGAAAAGTACAGGGTGTCTAAAATTATGATGAAATAATGCATAAAATGAAGGTTTGTATATAATATTCTATGAAATTTAGTTAGCATGGACTATTTAATTTAAAGGAAAATAGTTATCAAAATGAACTACATGAATATCATTAAAGTTCCTTTTATTTTGAATACAGGGTGGTCCAAAATAGGTCTAAATAGCAAATTTTTCATCAATCTATGAACAATTCTGTGAAGAAACAATTCTGGCTTTTTTAGTTAAATGTTTTACTACCCAGGGTAGAAAAGGATCGAAGAGTCACACAAATGAAATAGAGAGACTGCGATTAGGCCATTGTTTAATCAATAAAATGAATAAAAAACTGTGTATTTTTTACATTAAAACACTCCCTGAATTGAACATCATATTCTAGTAGAGAATGTCTAGATAACAATTCAATATTATTATTCATAGTAGCAGGCACATGTTATTAACACATATGAGAAGTTTGAAAACGTTCCTCTGTATACTTTTAAAATGGCATCAATTTCAAAAGTTCTAGTTTTCCGCTATTTTGTGTAGAAACCTATGGGCGCCTCATCCACCGGCGCCTCATCCACTGGCTCCACCCTTGACTCACTCGACGTTTAGATTGATAACTTCACTGTTGCTAAACATGTGGCTATAATTCTTTTTTTATTCGGTAGCTGGATAAATTGTCTTTAATATGATACCAAAAATGTTATGTTTTTTTGACAACTTCTATTTAAAATAGAGACACGTATCACGATTTTAAGGATTTTTTGAAACGGCCCCACCTTATTTGATATACCTATTAGTGACCTGTGACCTACTGTCTTGTGTGCTTTTGCATGATTGCCATCACCTTCCACCATTGGTGGTTGGTAAGAAACTGACATTAACTACGATGTAAAAAAACAACTAAACTTCCTGCCTGTCTCATTTATTTATATCTATGAATATTTATATAATCCAAATTAAATCTAGTTTATTCCATTTACACTACAGTACTGTTTCATGCAACCAATATGGCTGCACTCCTCAGGTGTATATACTGTAATATGTATGTATTTTTAAAGACGTACATGTAGAGTTATCTGCAATAAACTTTTGCTACTTTTAGCCTGTATCCTGTCATCGGATATGACATTGACCCGGAAGCAGTAATGTCACACGTGGGCCTCGTTCTTGCCCCAGTGTTATTGCACCCGAAAAGCATCGGCGAAATAACCCTGGCTAGCACGGATCCAAAGGCATCTCCACTCATTGATCCACATTATCTGGAGCAACCACACGACGTGAAAGTATTAATGGAGGTAGGTGGCGTTGGATAAAAATATCCAAATTCATAGAGAGAAACTTCCCGGGAAACTTGTCCAAAATTTGTCCTCCGTGACAAAAAAAATCCAAATCATCAAAGTTGCACAAAATGTCATGACATTTTCAAGTTATATTTAAAATTGTCCAAAAATAACGATACATGTATGGGATACCCAGGTGTGGCACGAAAAGTGGTACACTATTGCACACGATAGTTTAAAATCAAACATCGTGTTTAGAAGTTAACCCATGACCTCTTTTAAATAACACACATATTCATATACTAGTATATGTTTATTTCTACGATAGGTAAATTATGAATCTGCACAAATTCAGGTGCTTGCCCTTCAATCTCTTGCGAATTTATGTTTTAGTGTTAAAAGTAATATCCTATATTTTAACAGACTATAATGAAACAACTTGTGGTAGCGGAAGTGGTCATGTTGGTAGGGGTCATGGTGATAGGGTGGTATATTGATCATACTATTTTGACGTTTAAATGTTTTCTAATATCCTGTAAACGTAATAACATGAAATTGGTTACGTCACACAATTTAACATGTTTTAAGCCAAATTAAACAATGACAAAATCGAGGAGCACGTTGTGCGCATCATACATATTACTATTAGCGATAGCCAGGAATTCAAGATGGTTGACACGCATTGATAAATTGCTACGCTTTTAATACACCGTATAGTAGGAAAACGAAGTCATTAATCTAACTCTGTACAGTGACATCAGCGTATTCTAGGGATCGACGCGGCTCTTTTAACGCGCGAGTGCCGGAATGCATTTATTTGATTGCGTGGGTACACTATAGTTCGATGTTGTACATCACGAGACAGTAACTGCGTCATTTGCTAGCTGCAATACATTAACGAGCGCGCCTAGTCGAACCCCAGCGTAGAAAGGCAGAAAACACATACGCGTGCGTACATAGTTTCGTCACTGTCCGGAGGAAGGGAAATAGAGTATAGTATTCTCTTCCAGCGCGCCTCGAGAACACGAGTATTGGAACTCTATACTGCACAATCCTAGCGAGTTTGTTTCGTCTACAACTGCACAAAACGTACCAGTCATGTTTTTGACTGCAACGATTACGCACCCACCATTACATTCCAGTTGCCTGTAAGGTTTGAGACCAAGTTTGATAGGTTGAACTGGCCATGACGCTAGTATTAGTAAGTTCCACCCAAGAATGACATCCATCCAACACCATTGACCTTGAGTGTGGCAGCTAGAAACAAGCCTGAGGGGCTGCAGTATTGCCACATGATTTCCACACGTGGTGATTTTCCGCCCGATTTGGGCTAGTTTTAAAACTAAAATCTGCTCTTCTGATAATATAATGTGATTTTTTTTTTTCTCGAAATTTGAACATTTGTTTTTATAAAATATGATATAGCACTAGTTTTTATGACAAATTGAAATTAAAAGTTGGAATTTATTAAAATGTTGAACATTTTCAAAAGTATATATAGAGCGAATATTACCAAAAAGGTTCATAAGGATCGTTGATTGTAATATAATATGGAAGGTATGTGAACATGTACAGAACTCGCAGCATCTGGCGTCAGAATTAGCAGACATAGTCATTGAGGAGGGGGATATTCTGAATTCCCACGATGTCATCAGCCTATTTACCAACACACCAATCGATCAAGTCCTGGAAATAGTGAAACACAGACTGGAGAAAGAAGATGCCCTCAAACGTTACAACAAACAAGAAGGTTTCAAGTTGACATGCGATGATGTGGTAGAGCTACTAGAATTCATACTTACAACAACGTACTTCACTTTTCGATCCAAAATATATCGTCAACTCTTCGGTACAGCGATGGGCAGTCCTGTCTCACCTATTGCCGCCAATATCTATATGGAACATTTGGAACAACAGGCCATCGCCACAGCCCCCATAGAGTGCAAGCCCAAGCTATGGCTTAGATATGTCGACGACATTCTTGAAGTGGTGAAAAAAGACTGCATCGACCAACTTACAGATCATATAAACCAAGTCGATAAATCGAAGTCGATCAAATTCACCTATGAACAAGAAGTGGAAGGGAAATTGCCCTTTCTAGACACCCTAATCGTCAGAAAGGAGGATGGTATAGTGAAGCTCCTGGTATACAGGAAGCCAACGCACACGGACCAATATCTGAATTATCAGTCCCACCATCCACTCCACCAGAAGCTTGGCGTAATCAGAACTCTATATGACAGAAAGAATCGGATAATTACCGAAGAGAAGGACAAGAAAGTGGAGGAGAAAAAAGTGCAAGATGCATTACAAGTATGCGGCTACCCACCTTGGTCATTCGACAAAGTGAAAAAACAGATGGCTACTCCCAAAACAAAGAAAAAGGAAAACATCAAGAAAGATGAAGACACCAGGAGCCGCGGGTTTGTTGTCTTGCCTTATGTTAAAGGTGTCTCCGAGCGAATCGCACGAACAATGAAATCCTACCGAATCGGCACGGCTATGAAACCACACTGCACAATTCGGAATCTAGTGGTACATCCCAAGGATAAACGAGATCCTCACAGCATTTCGGACGCCATTTATGATATTCCATGCAGAAATTGTGAAAAGAGCTACATAGGTGAAACCGGACGACAATTCGGCACAAGACTCGGCGAACACAAGAAAGAGGCAGAAAAGGCTAGCAAAACAATAACCACTAGAGCAGGGAGAAAGGCATCGCTCACTCAGGTCAACAAATCAGCAATAACAGACCATGTTGTGGACGCTAATCATGTCATCGGGTGGGACGAGGCAAAGGTTATAGGCACGGAGCAAGACAGGTATAAGAGATGGATCCGAGAGGCTATAGAAATCAGGAAGAAGGGGACCTCAACGATGAACCGCGACGAGGGGCAATACTACCTCACTCACGTTTTTGATGATCTATTATCATCTGGCAAAAAATCCCCAGATGATAAATCAACTGGCAACTCCAAGAATGCAAAAAGCGTCATGAGTCGTCAAGATCATCACTACCACAAGTGTTGACAAAGGATACAGTTGTGTCCGAAACGTACACGTGAGTACTTACACTGGATCAGTATAATGAACCTTCCATATTATATATATAGAGCTTCTAGTTACACCAACACTAAAGAGCCTTGAGCTATGCTTAGGATAGCGGTGGAAATGGTAGCACGCATGCTGGCAAGACACAGTTGGTGTTAAATAAATCAGATAAATGGTGTAGGTTGGATGCTTTATTATCCTGGATATGTCATCAAAGACGTGGACAGGTCAAGAAAGTTGGATTTTATACAGGGCACGGAAGGCGCAATGACGAGCAAACCTAATGTATGTATGTAAGACCATTGACCCTATCAATCTGCGTTATGTACCTCGTTGCAGTTTTGAGTGGTGTCGTCACTATCTTTGATTATTTAGTTCGTTTAACGCTTCATTATATACTGATTTTCTATTATTATTTTTAGGGATTGCGTTTTTCGAAAAGAATCACGGAGACTGAAACAATGAAAAAGATTGGGTATGTTGAAGTTTGATTTGAACTGATTTTCAAAATACTTTCAAAATGTGTGAAACCCTAAATACTTATGGCATGGAAAGGTACGTCACGTTTACGTTGTGAAATTCATAATTATACTTTTTGGTAATTTATCAACATCAACACAAATTTATAACCGATGGGTCAAACCTCATGAATATACGACTATAATAATACCAATAATTATTTTATTCTGTTTTCATTATCAAACAGGGTCAAGATGGTCAACCCCAAAATGCCAACCGTTGCTGGTGACGACGCATTCTCCGATGACAATTTGGAACAGTATATTCGGTTCTTTGCCAATACATTATACCACCCCGTAGGTACTTGCAAAATGGGGTCTGCTGATGATGCTACGACTGTCGTCGATTCCAAATTGAGGTGCGTATAGAGAATCAGGTCATTATTTTGAGTAGAAGATATTGGCACAACCGGAATGCGATTTTTTTTCTTTCGGAAACAAGCGATTGAGGTGACACGTGCTCATAGCTTTCAAATGGGATTTAATGGGGTTCGGGGCTGTAAGGGTTAATAAAATGAACGGAGTTGTTCAACTTATTGTTTGTTTTTGTTTGTTTTTTGTTTTTTCTGCGTGATACGCTGCTTTCAAATACCACGCAGCGCTTTTGACGTGAGAGTTCATACTTTGTATTGATCACACTATCTCTCAATAGAATCACTTATGCATCCCATACATTCGGCCTTCGGGTCGCGATTTTGTGCCAATAAAATCATATATCACTATGATCACTTTCATTACTTATTGACCGACCCTTTTATGTCAAACGCACGAGTCATATATTACAATCTAAATGGCTAAGTTTGGCTTGTGCCATCTAAACAGTTTTTATCAATAATAATTTATTTTTCTAACAAAATAATATAATTTTTAAACATTATCTAATTCAGAGTTCGTGGTATTCAAGGACTTCGCGTTATCGATGCCTCAATTATGCCACACCTTACCTCGGGAAATACGAACGCACCATGCATCATGATCGGTGAAAGAGGTGCCGATTTTATGAAGTCATCTATGTAATGTACACACGCACCATGTATCATGATCGCTGAAAGAGGTGCCGATTTTATGATAAAGTCATATTTGTTATATAAACGCATCATGTATCACAATCGGTGAAAGAGGTGCCGATGATATAAAGTAATCTATGTAATATACAAACGCATCATGTATCATGATAGGAGAAAGAAGTGCCGATTTTATGAAATCATCTATGTAATATACAAACGCACCATGTACAGGGTGTATCAGAAAGAACTGTACCGAGGCGATATGATTTATTACGGTATGAATTCGATTGATATTGTTCAAACCGTTTTCACATATATCTTGCGCAAACGCCCAGCTTTCATAAGAATTTTAAATTTTGAAAGTCGGACATTTCTGATTGAAAATACAGACTTTCTGGTAAAGATGGTAGATTTCAATTTTGGTCGAAATGATCAATTTAAAAAATCTGTGAATTAACCCCTGAGATATCCATCTGTCCATAGGACAGGGTTTATTTTTGGTCGCCATATCTCAATTTTTCACATCACTTGTATAACAATTTATAATTTGCACACTTTTGTGGGTGAAATTTTGAGATACATTTTGATTTTTAATCCGCAAATAAACCAGGATTTGTTCTGCTTGAGTTAGTAGGGTCGTTTGAAGCAATTCCGTGACCGTGGAGAGCAGAGCAATGTTTCTTGGTGAATTTGTCTTCCTTGATGGATAAATAAAAAAATTAGCGGGGGTGCACCTTGAAAAAGGGTGGGGGGAACCTGTGAGGGCCCAAATTTCAAAATGGCCGCCATCGGCCATTTTGGAAATATGTTTATTGAAAGTTCGACCTACTAGGCTGATCAAAATATGGTCTTAGAGGTTTTGGAGGTCAAGGAATTCATTTATGATGTTGTTTAAATGATTTGGTGCCTCCCTTTACTCTAAAATTCAAAATGGCCGCCGTCGGCCATTTTGGAAATCTGTATATTTAAAATTTTACCTACTAGGCTGATCATAATATATCCTAAGGGGTTTTGGGGGTCAAGGAATTCATTTCTGATGTTTTTTAAATGATTTGGTGCCGCCTTTTTCTCTAAAATTCAAAATGGCCGCCAAAAATCCCCACCAGTACACAAAATTAGCTCTATCAAACTTTTTCCAACAGATCTATTCTTACAGATACAATTTTTTGTGTATACGTAATGTACTTGAGATGTTTAGCAGTTCAATTTTGAATGAATCTTATAGACATACTGAAGATTTCATACACATATGAATCCAAAATGGCCACCAAAATGGCACAAGGAATGTAATTGACATTATCATTTACAATGGAGTCCTGTGTGTGGCTCTAAGTTCCAAGGTGGAGGTTACCGTCAACTAACAGCGACTTATAATTGATGAACTACTACTCCTCATCTGAATCTGATTCTCCAACCTCGCAGTCACTATCGTTGTCGCTACTGCTTTCATCGCTGGTGTCATCTGCGTTTTCACGAGGTGTGAACTGAATGGGCAATGGTGGAAGACTATGGCGCACTGGCCGACATTTGCCATTCAATACTTGCCAACCATGACCAATTGGGGATGGGTGTTCTACTAAATCAAAGTGCACTTGACAGTAGGTGATGAAATTGTAAATGATAATGTCAATTACATTCCTTGTGCCATTTTGGTGGCCATTTTGGATTCATATGTGTATGAAATCTTCAGTATGTCTATAAGATTCATTCAATATTGAATCATATTAACTGCTAAACATCTCAAGTACATTACGTATACACAAAAAATTGTATCTGTAAGAATAGATCTGTTGGAAAAAGTTTGATAGAGCTAATTTTGTGTACTGGTGGGGATTTTTGGCGGCCATTTTGAATTTTAGAGAAAAAGGAGGCACCAAATCATTTTAAAAACATCAGAAATGAATTCCTTGACCCCAAAAACCCCTTAGGATATATTATGATCAGCCTAGTAGGTAAAATTTTAAATATACAGATTTCCGAAATGGCCGACGGCGGCCATTTTGAATTTTAGAGTAAAGGGAGGCACTAAATCATTTAAACAACATCAGAATTGAATTCCTTGACCTCCAAAACCCTTAGACCATATTTTGATCAGCCTAGTAGGTCAAACTTTCAATAAAGATATTTCCAAAATGGCCGATGGCGGCCATTTTGAAATTTGGGCCCTCACAGGTTCCCCCCACCCTTTTTCAAGGTGCACCCCCGCTAATTTTTTTATTTATCCATCAAGGAAGACAAATTCACCAAGAAACATTGCTCTGCTCTCCACGGTCACGGAATTGCTTCAAACGGACCCTACTAAGTGGTTTTAACTTTTCTCTCTTTAGCGGGAGTTTTGAATATTGCTTATAAATGTAGTGTGGGCTACATTGTTGGGGTAGTGGTAGAGAGGATTGATTGAAATTGATTTTCGATTATGTCTTGCCACACAAGAACAAAAAGAGAAATCTCAATGAAATTAACATATAATATAAGAAACATGTTCACCTTTTATATAGTGTTTCATTTTAAAACGATGATCATTTTGTATTGTTTATGCATTTTAGAATCACGGTACAGTTCTTTCTGATACACCTGTATCATGATCGGTGATAGAGGTGCCGATTTTATAAAGTCATATATAAACTGCTCACAAAAAGTATCGAAACACTTAGAAATGATCCAATATATAACGGCTCGAAAAGGTATGCATTAATCAAAGCAAATATCCAAGTGCATACTTTTGTCCTGCGTATTTTGACACCTCGATCGTTGAGATACGATGTTGCGGAGCGGAGTTATTGTCATTTCAATGATCGTGGGTCCAGTTTAAAAAGTGACACTCATCCCTATTGAAAAGCACGAATCTGATCATTCTAAACAGTAATGCAAACCTCTTTCTATAGGATGATTGTCACTTTTGAAACTTGACCCACGACCATTGAAATGACAATAACTCCGCTCCGCAACATCGTATCTCATTGATCGAGGTGTCACAATACGCAGAACAAAATTATGCACTTGGTTATTTGCTTCGATTAATGCATACCTTTTCGAGCCGTTATATATTGGATCATTTCTAAGTGTTTCGATACTTTTTGTGAGCAGTTTATAATATACAAACGCACCATGTATCATGATCGCTGAAAGAGGTGCCGATTTTATAAAGTCACCTATGTAATGTACACACGCACCATGATGTACATGTATAGTGATCGCTGAAAGAGGTGCCGATTTTATAAAGTCATCTATGTAATGTACACACGCACCATGATGTATCGTGATCGCTGAAAGAGGTGCCGATTTTATGAAGTCATCTATGTAATATATATACAAACGCACCATGTATCATGATCAGTGAAAGAGGTGCCGATTTTATAAAGTCATCAATGTAATGTTCACATGCACCATGTATCATGATCGGTGAAAGGGGTGAGAGAGGTTTTATAAAGACATCTATTTATGGTGTCAAGAACACTATAGACATGCATATTCAAAACCAATTAATGTTAAATAGATCATTAATTGCTTTCATTCAGATAAGGATTTTTTAATGTACCATGTTGCACTTATGTTAAAGACCTCTACAGTCAATAGTTAGGTCACCCAAGCCCTATATGAAAGCTATGAAGATTGTTAAACGGGGTCAGTCGTCACAAACATGCACAAACACAATAGCCAAACGACCTTGCTTTTGTCAACACTCCCTACACAGAGGACTGCAGTGCAAATCTCTACGATTTTCGCTAGGTAATCTCTATGGCGGATTTCATTCCGTTGTATGAAGCTATGATGTTTGCGTGGTCTTCGCTATCTCCAAGCAGATAGAGCAATACGTACATGGACTTTTTTGTAGACGAGGGTTCATTTCATGATTTGGTGAGGTTTAGAATGAGTTAGGATTCCTGTAATTTCGAAGACCACAGATTTTCAAAACGTGAATTTTCCAACATTTTACGACATAAATTTGGTCACAAAACTTGTTTAATACTATACATTTTACCGTTCTGCAGATGCTAATGACCCTCCTCTTAAATTCTACATGATTTTTAACACGTTTCTCAGTTTTTGAGATGCCCAAATAGACCATTTTCCGAAGCTATTTCTAGCAAATATTGCAGTCACTTAGACTCCATTGTTTTCTTGCGTATAACAAAATCTGACACGCAGCGTGACCTCCCTGCTGGCTGTTCACGGAATGGTATAATTGCTACGCCCTTCCTCAGTGTACTCAGATGTGTGCTTTCATAAATTATGTATCAAACTTCCACGCGCCTTTTCAAGTTTTTCACACCAGTTTCAACGATACATAGGCCAACTCGCTTGTTTTCTTTTAATATACCCGGTCGGTTTCTTCTTTTGTGTGTGTGTGTGTAAGAATACTGTTTTGGGCGATTTTGGCAGGCATGCGTGGGCATGAATTCATTTGTATATCACGTGTTTTCTTTTTAATATTTGTGCAATTATCTTGGTATGTAATGTATTTTTGTATATCTTTTTATTAATGTTTTTACTGTTGACTGTTTAATATGGTATAATTTTAGGCTTTTAGTAATTTTTAAGATTTTACTTTGTAAAGCGCCCAGAGGCATTTTCTTGAGTTGGGCGCTATATTCATGATATTAGGTGCATTATCATCATTATTATTAGAATCATTATCTATAATGGAATCTCTGAATAGGACAGCCTTGACAATTGTGGATTTGCTAAAAAATACAGAGCTATGTTAAAATTGATGAACCATTTGTCGAATTCATAAATTCTTCTTGTGAATGAAACCCAAACATGTAGTCTTTTTACCAGACTCCAGTACCTCGTTATTGCCCCTCGGGACAATCCATTGGTACCAAAACGAAGTCACCGATTCATAACCAGATCCTTAAAATAGCCCGTAGCAGTCACCAACCTTAAGACTTTCCACGCGGTTATTAGTTTTACCATGTACAAAATAGATTTTTCAGAACCCTTTACCAACTTTCAAAGTCTATCTCAAGGATTATTGAATCAATACAAGGCATGTTTGTACCTATTTTACGAAATATGGTGAGGAAATTCAATGATTTTTACATTTTTGAAGCATTTTGTGAAATGTTGGTACTTTCGTCTGCAGACGACTGCCGCGTGGGAGCGGTTCAAGCAAAATCCACAAGGTGTCATGAAATTGACTAGTTAAAAACATAAAATGAATAAAAAGTGTATTGGTAACTATAGATATTAAAATTAAAAAAACAATGTCATACCTGTGCATGAAAACTTATTATAGAAAATGTTTTTCATTTCTCACCAATGAGACAGACATTGCAATAATTATTACAGCTAAAGGACCCTACAATTTAGTGGCAATTGATAATATTATGGATATGAAATAAAACTGTGAACAATTGTTATTAAACTGCATTTTAAAGATTTATTTTAGTGTGTAATGTTGTCCTTTATCCGTTCATTCTGTTGGAATGTAATATGACATGTACTTAATTGTTACGCGTCCACTCATGATGTATTAATCCAGTTATACATAGTGGTCCAAAATGGGGAGAGGGGGGTACAATTTTTTCAGAGGCAGATATCTCACTAGAGACATCGTAAGATGTTTGTTTAATGAACTGCAACACCTTAGGCGAAAAATCTGTATGTCCACAAACAAACCAATTATATTGTACCAAATTGCACAAAGACGTTTTTACACTTGTCTTACTAGACGCATGTATCTCGGAACTCGGAGTAACTTCAGTATCTATATAAATGTTATGCGTTGAAAACAACGTGAGAATTGAACCCAAGATAAAGAAATTATAGCAATTTGTTTGGCAACAGTTTAAAGACAACTAAAAACGAGTGTTTTCCCCTCTTGAGTCAAGAGATGCTCAGATGCCATTCATGATCACAACAGCACGATTTGCACAAAGTAGCCTGGGCAACAAATACATCTTTAACCACTTTTCATTAAATGATCACTAATTTGTAATTAGGGCTTACATTTTATGTCACCATATATATAATTATGCCCAAGACATTGCAGTTTAAAAAATGTAAATATAATGATCATGTCTCAAACATTATGATATATCTACCTCTGAAAAAGGGTACCCCATTCTGAAAAAGGGTACCCCATTTTTTTGCGAACTGACCACTCCTGTAATCAATTCACCAGTGGCCGCATATACAGCACAGCAACAATGTCTGTGTCGGTTTTTTATACAAATCAATTTGAGCCAATTGCTGAAATAGGTGTTAAAGAAAACAGTATCGATATGGTCACGTTTGATGATGATAATTTGGCTGTCAATTCTGAATTCTGGTCAATGTAAATGTAAACAACGTAATACCATTATGTTGCTGTCCGACCTGGTCTGGACCGAACATATTCTACCCAAAATCATCGGTACGTATTTGCCATGGCAACGAAGCGTGTCACTCTTTTGAATTCCTGCCCTGTACTCTGTGGTTAATGACACATGACGGTTTGACGTCACAACAGAGACTAATACTGCACCAATGTCATGCAACCATCCGTATCAACTAAAGTAATAATATTACGTTGTTATGCATAACTCCATATATAATCTCGGAACAAACAGAATATATCAAGTAGTATAATATCTGAGCAATGAATTAGTCACTATACCAAAATGTCGTGTTGGAATCCCCAGATACAATTCGCTGTCGTCAGCATCTTGACCGTTTATACATGTACACACGTGCAAGCATTGTATGTAGCCGATTCTCCAACGAGTAAGTCAGTTTTTGTGAACGACACTACCGAGTTCCGTTGTACCATAGGCGATAAAGGTTTATACCAGCTCTTCTGGATTTTCGAATTCCCCGGTGAGATGACACGACATTACGTTTCAGCAGAACAGACTTCATCGGTGCAATTGAGCAATACGATGGAAAACCACGGGACATACAGTCGCGAGTATTCCACAGAAAATGTCGCAGACAGAGGTACAATTCACATACTGCTTTTGAGAATAGATGGTGTTTTGCCTGCAGATGCAGGGCAATTTGCTTGTGGATACCGATTCCCACTTTTCACACAAGTGACACCCATAGGAGAGTGGGCCAATCTTGAAATAGTTGTACCACCAAAGGAAACTCTTCCTACTTGTGACTTTGTACCATCATCAGATGATAACTCCGTATTAATGGTGACGCTCAAGTGTGGAATGACAGGCGGTTATCCAAAACCAACCTTAATGTGGTACAAAGAAAACACCGCTATAGCAGAGCCGTCTGTAGAGTTAAGTGTGATCCACTATGAGCTTCAGCCAAATGACAACGGTGTGGAATTTATATGCACTGCAAGTGGTCCATCACTTGCAGTAGGGGGATCATGCAGCGTGGTTCCGATGCAAGTAAACCCATCGGTGTCCCTATCAACGGTGACTCCCTTGCCAGTTACAAAAAACACAGACCTGATATTTACTTGTATTGGTACTGGCATATCGGAGATATCAAAACTAGACTGGCTGTATAATGGACAAGCGTTTCAAGATATTAACAATATGGAACTTGAATATCAAATAGTAGATATATCGGACTCGTCATCGGAGTTACATGTGTTCAATGTTCAGCTTGACAATAACAATGACATTATCACCTGTTATGTCGAGATTCCTTCAGGATTGAATTCAGAACAGTCAGTCACCATCGCGGTAGAATCCGCGCAAACGAAAATTTGGCAAACAACTGATACACTGCCGGGAGCAAACCCAGAAAATACAACAAGTATTGTCAAACAAAACTCAAACACAGGTTTGACAATGTATCTAGTACTTCCTATTGCTGGTGCTCTCTGTGGTTTGATCGTTATCCTTGCCGTCGTCATAGTTACAACCATTGTTTGCCGTCGCCATAGAAAACGCGGCAGTCAAGCACAGGTACCGATCATTATTGGCAGAAGACCCGATAATCTTTACCAGATGAACGACATTGGAACAGACAGTGAACTTCATGCAGTTTCGGCTGCTTCCCCAGAACCGTACGTTATTAGTCAGATTCCTGGAGATGCTCGTAGTGACACGATGGTCAGTGATCATCCATATGATCAAGTTATCCCGTCTTCTCCAAATACTGACCATTCATCATATTATGATCAGCTTTATCGATCAGATGTTTCAGCCACTGATTCTCCCCGTCAAGAACAACGAACTGCAGCATCCGCCGGTAGACATTATAATCACCTCAATCTATCAACGGTTTCAACCTGAATAGGGCATTAACCGTTATTTATTAGTATTTATTGTGGAATGTTTGACGCAGTATTATCGTTGGTGGTATTACATATTGACGTATAGTGTGTTGTTATTAGATTTTTGTATATACCAAATCTATTTTGTATTACTAATTACCTGAACAATCGTTGGCTTTGCGAATGTGTTATTAGATAATTAAGAAACGATATTTCAAAACAATAGTTTATCACGAAATCGACCAGTACCAACATTTACCAAACGTCATTATGTAATACCACCGACCAAACGTCACTATGAAATACCATACCACCGATCATACGTCACTTTGTGATACCACCGACCATATGTATATGTATTCTCTTTCCAGTAACACAGCCTTATCTCCATAACACAACCCCTTTTAAAGTTATAGCCAGTAGTACAAGGCCTATCTCCATCTCCCCAATGTGTTTAAAAATCTTCAATAGTCTTTTTCTCAAAATGGTCAAAATGGAGATAATTAAGGCCTTTAGTTTCTGAGCCCTCGATATTTTAGTTACAACTTTCGACGAATCTTGTGGTCAAAATTGACAATTCCACGTAATTCTGGACTCTTATAGCGTTACGGTCAGATGTTCATAAATATTTCATTAAATTACCAACTAATGACAAAGCTGAGCTTCCAAGCTAATATCATAAATGTTAGCTCCATGTTACAGGTAGAAAATGTCTTAAGTTGCCCAAAATCGACACATAAGTTAAGACCCCAACAGTTGTACTAACATGCACTAAGAATCCATACAATGTTCCAAGGTTTAACTGTTACGTTGCAGTTAGAGTTGCCGAGAAATGCGCCAAACCTTTTAAAGTGGCGGTAAAACACCAACAGCATAACACTTCCTAAGGTCACACTTTGGGTAACATTTTTTCGGCCGCTTGAGACTCTCTCATGCAACAAGGAATTTGTATAGAGTAGAGTTCGTAATTTGAGATCTTTGTTAATTTCATCAACGCCATTTGTGCGAGTCTTTATATCATTTATACGATAATCTAGTATATTCTCTTTATTTTTGAGAGTGTCGTTATTTGATGTATCATGGAGAATGTAAAGAATAATATTTCACTATAATATAAAGATATATCGACAATTTGACGATTGTACTATCGCTGCACACTAAGACTGTACACTAATCACTTTTATAATGTTTATCAGACGAGGACCCTCAACAAATATTTATGATTTGCCTACTTGTTAATGGTCTGATGTTTTAATGCAATCAATATTTCCAATAAACAATCTCAAATAACATGAACATGATGAGCTTGTGTCATTTTAGTTTTTTATTCAAAAGCTTTCTTTCGGTTTACTTCTACTGCATAGACGATTTCGTTTTAAGAATGTCTTCCTTTTCTTTTCTGAATACTCAAGTTGATACACGACTTCTGCTTACGGTATTATTCTTTTTCACATAATTACCAGATAACTTAAAGGGACCCGAAGTAGTGTTGAAGATTTTTTTTTTAAATTAAGAATTCAAGATGAACATTTAAAATTACCATTGTTGTTGTTTCTACTCACAAAAACACAGCAAAACTTGATTAAAACAATTCCATCGCTAGTTATTGAACCTTTTCTTAAAAATACTCTCTATGAAAATATGGTTTGCGTTATTTATCACGCGTACTGCAGGGGTACACTATCTGACGTAAAATGCTGATCTCGGCTAGATCAGCCTTTTTGAATCGTTTTGTTGTACAAAGAGGGCTGATTTTTCTTAATCCGTATAGGTGTAAGTTCATACATGTAATACAACTGTAAAAATATACCAATCCCAGTTTGTATCACAATTGAGGGCGCAGCCTCCAACACATCTCTTAGTGTCCCTTTAAGATTTATCTTGGAGCCAAAATGTAACCTTAAGTGCAACTTTTGTGCATAATAATATCTATTTTTCACTTTTGTCCTCACAAAATTTGTGTTTCATTATTGACCAATCCAGTGCAAAAATGTACAAACCTTTGAACACGTGTATTTGTGTATAGCAAATTACATAAATGGGTGCAAAGTATTACACACAGGCTGAGTCGGAACGAGCGGGCACTTTTTCACAAAGGCGTCACGAGCAAAATTTGAGTCATGTATATTATAAACCAATCGTATTGTTAAAAAGACCATTAATGTGGCTTTTATTCAAAAAGGAATTTTAAATATCTACCATTGCGGTATCATATTATACACTAATATTTCAGGGGAGACAAACACGGGACGGTTTGGGGGAAACCGGCTCCGAAAGTGCCGGGAACCGAACTCAGGTAGCCTGCGTGCGTGGCAGTCCGGTCCGCGAATGTTTGTTCGTAACCAAGCCAGCTAATGTTTTCGTTGGATCCAAATACTTGTTGCACTAATGCAATCATCCAAATAACTAGGACTTACACCTGTTTCACCTTTGAAAAAATGTCAAACAATTTTGTTGCACAAAACTCTGCCGTAACAAGATTCGAACCAGACACTAGGGCTATATCTTTCCTCACGTCCCGTTCGGAATAAACCGTGTATAGCTACAACCTATTTTAATTGGTTTGAGCATGCACACTTTAGTTACAGGTCGTCTAGCAAGACATTGTCGATACCTTTAGTTTATGAGACGTCGATATGAACTTTCACGGAATAAAGCCAATCTGTTTACACTTATATATTTAAAACAAGAATACAGTCATCAAAAAAGTAACTATACAGGTAATAAATCGGCTTCTAACTCTAATAATATATATCCTACCTAAAAATATTAAATTATAAAGTTGTTGCGAAATTCAATTTCTTTGATATGAGACATTGCACGCTAGGATCAGGTGAGTGTTGAGGAAGTGACACTCCCAAATGTAAGGTGAAGTCCGATTTTCATTTTCACATTTCTATTTTATACACGCGGACCCATTTACGGGTACCTTATCGATTACCGGTAGGGCAATTGAGGGATGCATGCGACACACACACGCTTCCTGTCATACTCTCTCCCCCGTGTTTAAATGTAAAATGTGAAAATGAGATTGTGACTTTACCTTACATTTTGGATTGTCACTTCTTTAATATTCAACCGATTCTAGCGTGCGATATCTCATATTAAAGAAGATAAATTTCTCAACAACTTTATGATTTAACATTTTAGATAGGATATATATTTTTAGAGTTATAAGCCCATTTATTACCTGTATAGTTACTTTTTTGATGACTGTATATGAGTAAGTCGAATCTGTATATCCTACCGTGAATGAACCGCGCACTAGCTACGATGCGGTGATGCCTCGCTTGGTTACGAAAATATATATTGCGTCCGGTCCCTATCAGTAAAGCAAGGAATCGGCTTGGAAAATCTTAAGATTTGTCTACGAATATAACAGTCCGCCCGCCTAGGCAAGATCGTCAGTAGAGTAGGCCTATACTCTATATGGCTTCCTCTGAACAGTGACGTTACTTAACATGCGCAGCTTTTACGCATGCATATACATGTATCTTCCGCCTTTCAACGCTCGTGTGTATACGTTAGCGCTGCGAGTAGGCGCGATGGGAGCGTTATGTGCTGCAATTAGTATAATGTGCGGTTACGTCACTGTCTCGGGGTGGCCAAATATACTATAGTAGGCTTAGGGACGCACCATTAGATACTCGTGGGGGGCATGGAAGTTTAAAATTTTAAAAAAACTTTGCCCGCTATCCAGGAAAAAACAACAACTTTGCCCACCAACCAGGAAAAAAAAGAAGAAGATGACCCACTGCCGAGTAAAAAATAAAAAGATGACTCACCCGACTCACCCAACTTAATGTAAAGAAAAACAGTAAAACCTAAAAAGAAAATCCGCTTTTGCCAACATCAAAAAAAAAATGCCGCCAATGGCGTCGCCTACTTCTGCGGTGAAAAAAGAAAATCCGCCCGACCCCAACGTCCATGCCCCCCCCTTTGAAAATCAAATGGTGCGTCTCTTACATTGTACCATTCAGGACCGTTAGTGTGTTAGGGTTACATACATTTGGACAAACGCCGTTCGAGGAGATCTGTCCTTTGGTGTTTTATAATTAATCCACGCTATAGTTTGATCAGCTACAAATTGGAGATGCCTCCTTACAGCAGCGAATGAATATAGAAGGACGCGCATAAACGCAACAGGCTCACTGTGCATTATAATCTTAACATTGGCGTGCGACCAACTCTCCGTGCGTGTTGACATAATCGCGCGCATACCTTGGATTGCTTTTGCGCGCGGAGAGATAAAAAACGAATATTTGGAAATGACCAAACTAAAGAGTCCTTCATTAGTTATACCAAGCTTATTTTGTAACATAATCAAAGGTTTTTTTTCTGTAATCTAGTTTACGTGGTCACGGTCTATGCTTTTGAGTAAATCTGGAAACAGTTTACCTGTCCGCGACTGCCTGGGCCAATATTTATAATACTGTACAAGGGAACGTACGTGAGAAGTCACGTACGGGTGTCACTTGTTAATTTCCCAGGTATAACAATAGTATGCTTTGAACTTGATCGTCAATGACATCACACTATATTGACGTTAGAAACGAGAATGAATATAAACACAATAAAGTGTATGCAGTCATCCGTAACATTTTAGCAAATATGTTGCTTTGCATTGCGGAAGTTAAATACCAATTATTCGACAAGGCGACCGATTGCTGACATTGAACTGAACGCATAAAATATCATTATCGTTATGATAGCCAGATCAAAATGTTATTGCGATATCATTTAGGACACATTTTGGGTGTCTTCTTCATTGAAACACATTTTATGACAGTTCTAGCAATCTATGCATCCGTTTCACCAACCAACAAGACAGTGTCTGTGAATGACAACGTAGAATTTCAATGTGTAGTACGTGAGAAACAACGGTTTGAAGAGCTATTTTGGATATTTCATTACCCAATAGAGGATCTGAGGGTTTATCATTATATTTCAGCAGAACAGACGACAACAGTCGAAATAGCCGATTCTGATGAAAATCGCGGGAATTATTCTATTGAATATTCAACTCAAGCTGTGTTTTCAGGGCCATTTCTAGTAGATACCATTCGTACACTACTGTTGAGAATAGACGGCGTATTGCCTGCAGACGAAGGCCGTTTCGCTTGTGAATATCAATCCCCCGTACAACAACCAACACAACTTGTTGACTGGGCTTATCTTACGATACTTATCCCACCAAATGAACCTCTTCCTAGATGTACTTTTGCACCTGTAGCATCTGGCTCGGTCGAAATCGCTTTAACTTGTGATATAGATGGCGGCAAACCGCCACCATCCTTGACGTGGTACAAGGAGAATACAGTGATATCGCAGCCATCGGAGCAATCGAATGAGTTTCGTTACGAACTGCAGCCGAATGACAATGGTGTGGAATTCATATGCACTGCAAGTGGTCCATCACTTCTAGTGGGGGGTTCTTGCAGCGTAATTCCCCTGAAAGTTGATCCCACAGTGTCCCTTTTAACACCATCCATGCCAATTACAGAAAATACGGACGTGACATTAACCTGTGTTGGCTCTGGTATGCCGATGATATCAAAACTAGAATGGCTGCACAATGGGGAAAAAATTTCAGATACCAGCATGGAGCCTGCATACCAAATAATAGATATATCAGACTCCTCATCAGAGTTACATTTGTTCAATGTTCAGCTTGTCAATGACAATGACATTATCACCTGTTACGTCGAGATTCCTTCAGGATTAAATTCAGAACAATCAGTGACTATCATGGTTATGCCACAGCAGACGACACAAAACCCCACAACAGGTGACACGGTATTCAGCACCAATACATTCGACGTAACCAGCAATGTAACCAAAAATGACCAGCAAAAGTTAAGTGCAAGTTTTTCATCAGGTCTATTAGTTCCACTTGCTGCTGCTTTCGGCGGATTGGTCGTTTTCCTCGTCGCTGCAATATTAACCACGGTTGTATGTCGCAGAAAACGCCAGATGAAGCGCACTAATTCTCAGGCTCCGATTGTAATAGACAGGCAACGCAATACGTACCAGATGGGCGAAATCATAACCGTACGCCACCCCGAATCAGCCGTATCCGACTCACCAGATGATGCCTATGTTATCAGCGAACTGCCTGGGACTCGCACAGCCACAGTGGTGAGCGATCCGCCATATGATCAAGTCAATCCACACTCCTCCCCGAATGCTGATAATTCATACGACCAACTCAATCGGCCACCGGCTTCAGCTACAGATTCTCAACCTCGAGAACAACATTATGCTTCAACCGCTATAGTAGACAATGATCGCCAACACAACTATCAGAATATACCAGGAGCTTCTGCAGGAAAAAGAGACACCATACTGGATAAGAATGTCGAAGGGCTTTCATACGCTGACATAGCCGAGGCGAAGGAGCCTGAAAACCCAACACTTCATTCTGACCGAAGCGCGGGTAGCGGGGTTGTTTACTCTAATATCGAAGGATCGTTCCCTGCAAGAAACTATGATTTATATACGACTGACAACTAACTCTGTATGGTTTAAGATCACTGTGTGACTGACAACTGATTCTGTATGGTTTAAGATCACTGTATATACATGTACCAAAAAAATCGATGGCATTAGCTTCACCAAGGTAGCACTGCAAGACTAGTACAAATGGTCCATACGTATAAGTGACTTGTACGTAAGACTTATACGATAGCCGCCAAAGTAATATACACAAGCAACCTTAACTGAGACCAATGTAACTACTTGTATTATTATTATGCAAATATTTGCATTGGTTTAGCTCTTTTTTATTGGTAATTATGATACATATATAGTATAATGGTAAAGCAACATTATTACCTTGGCGACTGTCGTATAAATCTTACAAGTAAAAACGTACAAGTCAATAAATTTGTTTACCTCAACAATGCAATTGTTTACCTTTTTTGTCAAAAAATAAAAAAAATAAACAATTCCGAACAAATAAAAATAATGCTGCTAGAGAAGAGCCTTGAGATGGTTTTCGGAATATTTTACCAAAACTGATTTTGTTAAAATCAAAAATTTAAAAATCAGCATTTTTAGTAAAATGTGATACCGAAAAATGAATTCTCTGACCATCCAAAAGTGAGTATTTTTATATACACATGATACATCACATCACATCGTTTGGGAGGAGCTTATAATACGAGGGGCATTCAATAATACCTGCAACCATTGAAAATCTCTGAACCGTGACACGTGTCAGTAAGATAAAC
Organism: Ophiura sarsii; assembly: GCA_035610835.1. Taxonomy (NCBI): domain Eukaryota; kingdom Metazoa; phylum Echinodermata; class Ophiuroidea; order Amphilepidida; family Ophiuridae; genus Ophiura; species Ophiura sarsii. Next base: position 83,226,480 of record CM069443.1, read on the forward strand.
TTATGATACTTAAACCGTACACACAGAAAACACTATGTAAAAAATTATGTAAATATAGAACTCCATAATTATTATGTAAGAGTTTGCATAAAACATGTAATATATACCCAAGCTTGTGTAAATTCCTATGCAAAAGCTTTACACAACTGTTTACATAGTATTATGGAGTTCTATTTTTACACAGATTGTGTATTTTTTACATAATTTGTGTATTTTTTTTACATAGTGTTTTCTGTGTGTAAGTCTTACTCTTTTCTCACAGAAAATTTCGAACACGTAGGTCATTTTTATCATTACATCTCAGCACTGTGAATACCGTGATCTCAGGGCACTGGTTAGGGAATTAAATGTTACAATGGCGGGAAATTTGAAAGACAAGTTTATGGTATGCATTAAGATACATGCGTTAACAGTGTTAGTATTGGCGCTTGATTTATAATGCTGATTCTTGTCAATTTTCAGTGCCCAGAGACAATGATGTTTAAAGTACTGAAATTACATGATAAACATGACCCACGTGTTTGAAATTTTTCCGTGAGATAGGGGTAAGATTTAGAGTTTAAGTATCATAAGTTTATTTTATTGACACATGTCACGGTTCAGAGATTTTCAATGGTTGCAGGTATTTATGGAATGCCCCTCGTATCATGTACTAATAGTACATACTAATTTAATATTTGTATTGGTCTCGGGAGTTTTTCCAAAATAACAACTATTTTCTTTTAACGTCACGCCATCGTAGTGCGTAGTGTCAAGTGTTTACTTGGGTGATCTGATTTCGCAGGCCGCCCTAGAATACCTCTACTTTCCAAGTTCACTATGTACGTTGCAAGGCCGACGTTATAAGAGCCAGCAACGTGAATTACTAAATACGGCATTATTAAAGATGAAATGAATTTACCCGCTGTGGAATCTTTCACTATAATATTACCACCTTTAAATACTGGTTCACTAGTGTTTGCAGATCTGTTTCGCTTTCAGCTATTAAATGGCAATATCATCTGCAATGCGAAGCGGAGGTTTGACACCAGCTAGCCGTGGATGTGTGCTCCGATGGTTGAGTTGTGAGTGGCATATAGCATTACCAACTCAAGTAGGATGTTGAATAGGAGTGGAGTAATTATGCAGACTTGACGAACTCCAACTTTAGCAGCAAACCAGTGTAAATGCTCCGTTTACTCTCACCGAGCTTAGTGATTTGCTGTAAAGAGCTTTTAGTTGTCAAGGAATCCAAAGAATGCCACTGCTTTCCAGATGCCGTTTTGCCATTCACTATCAACCAAAAGCTTTTTCAAAATCCACGGAGCAGCAGAGGTCTAGCCATGTCGATAGAATTTTGGTGGTTATAGAGGTGCTGGTAGTTTTCTTTTCACCGCTTCCTGACATCTTTTAGCTCTGTTAGACTAATAGCGCCTTTTTTGGTTTTGACTGATTGCATTCTGACTGTCCTCTTTACTGTAATTTTCTTTATAGTAGTGTTCACAGTCTTGAACTTACTTGCCTGATGTGCACTCTCTACGTCTGTGCATTGGTCTTTCAGCCATTTACCCTTACATCCGTTTGTTTTCCGTTTAATCTCTCTGTTGAGATATGTAGTTTGCCCTTTTTAATGGATCTTTCAGTTTATCTGCCTTTGCCTTACCACGCTCCTCACACTAGTCCAGTACCTCAGAACTTTTGTCGGGTTAGAACGAAATAATCAATACACATACGGACGACACATCGTACTCCTGACTGCTTGACTGACCATACACTACTTGTGTCCATTTCTTAGGAACCGCTAGTAAACATGGTAAACGCGCAAAAATGTCTACAGAACCCCTACTACGGCTGCTCAAATACGCTACAAGCCAAGAAAATAGTTGACACTAGCGGATACACTTTCACGCGCGTACCTACGACGTCGCGAGCTCACAGAAGGACGCCGATATACAAAAAAAACATCTACACCGCGGAATATCTGCATACATGTATAACAGAAAGCTCGCTCAAAGACGTGTGTTGCTAATCGAGTTTCGAGTTTCGAGTTTCATGAAAAAATCAAACTCGATATCAAGTTTCATTAAAAAAAACCTCGATATCGAGTATCATGAAAAAATCAAACTCGATATCGAGGGTTTTTTTTCTTCATGAAACACCCTGAATGTGCTTAAGGGCCAATAAAAGGAAGTTCAACATGTTGGGTTGGGGAGTCTTGGGAGTGCACGGAAGGCCCAAGTAATATAGATACTACGCCTCTGAGTATATAAACAAATACCATTGACAAATAACCCTTGAATGTTAAATTGCACCCTATTTGTCATCATAAACTATCTATAAAGGTCATAGACCATGTCAAACTAGTTTGCTGATTTATTCAAGCATCGCATGACAGATTAAGCAACTGGCGAATATCGTATATGGCAAATAAAACTACAACACTGAGAAAAGTGCCCTTATGTACTCCCTTGTGCCTTTATTTTCTCTATATTTTAGCAGCTTTAAATACGGCTTATTCCTTTAACTCTTATTCATTAAATCAGGTTAAACTGATTAATGGTGGATAGTACAATATTTTAAGATATTAATTGCACCAAAAAACACAAAAATAAGATTTTTGCCCCAAAACGGTATTTTTATGCTGAAATTAGCTTATATTTTTCTCCTATTTTTGTCACCTCCCTTTCATTCAGGGAACCTCAATATAATCTAGACTAGATCCCTGATATATTTTTTTTAAATCACATTTATTGCCTTTTGATGGTCTACTGTGTAGTAAACTTTATAGCTTTGTCCTTTGTATATGTTCTACCGTATATAGCTACCTCTCCGCCATGCGAGTATATAAAATTCCCCAAATTCACGTCATAAAACCATGATGCGATATTGGGGTATGTAATCATTTTGTATTGATTACGAACAGGTGTATTAAAAATTAGACCCAGAAAGCTCCTGAACTATGCCGTCACAAGCACGCTGTATTGACAACGAAAACAAAAGAACAACATACACACACATCTTTGCAATCATCCATATCCATAATGGCCTAACCGTTTGGCCACTGGGACACGTACATCAAACAACTCAAAATGAGTAGAATATATGCAGCAATGGAAATACCCACATGACTTTCCACCCGGGAAAGACAGTCCCAGGGTAGACCAACCCTGGGTCGACCAACCCTGGGTGGATAGGGTTTGGGTTAGGGTTAGGTTTAGTCCCTGGGTGGACAGTCCCGGGGTTGGACAGTCCCGGGGGTGGACAGTCCCGGGTGGACAGTCCCGGGGTGGACAGTCCCGGGGTTGTTTTAGAATGATCCGGACAGTCCCGGGCTGTTTTAGAATGATCCAGATAGTCCCGGGGCTGTTTTAGAATGATCCGGATAGTCCTGGGGCTGTTTAAAATGATCCATCATTGTTTTTACCCGTCCATGGGTTGTTTAAAAATGATCCATCCTTTTACCTCCCCGACCACCAACCCCCTGAGAGTTTTAACATATAATTTATAATCAATATAGTTTCCAAAGTGTTTTTTTAAACAGTTATTGCAGTTTATTCCGTGAGGGCGCTCTATTGTAGTCTACCCAGGATTGGTCGACCCAGGGTTGGTCCACCCCGGGTCTGTCTACCGGGTTGAAAGTAATGTGGGTATTTCCATCGCTGCATATACATTTACTTACTAGGACACAGTAACCACGAAACAACAAAGATTTTGAAAAGTTCTACCACTTTTTACTGGTAATTTGAAACATTTCTGCATAATATATAACAAAGAGATACATATTTTCGTATCAAGATCTCATGATAACAACAAGATATTGTGCTGTCTGTGTGCACATTTTCGTAGCAACATCTCATACACCTGAAAATATGCATAAACAATACGTGGCCTCCACCTTTATGACGTCATTAATTCTCGCCCGGCGATAGGATGGCTGACTATATAGTGACTGGATGGTCTTGAAATTTGTCTCGGAAATACTTAAAAGTATTTCCGAGACAAATTTCAAGACCATCCATTAAAAAAAAAGTCTGGATCCTAGTGTGGCTGATATATTCCGAGACAAATTCTAGATCCAAGTGTTGCTGACATTATTCCGGGTCAAACCTTCGAGGTCAATTTCAGCAAAACCTCACCAAAACATGCAGATTTGAGAATCGGATCTGACAAGCTTGAGCATGTAGACAAAGCCAAAATCCTGGGGCTGTGGATTCAAAACGATCTGAAATAATAATAATAATAATAATAATAATGTATTTATATAGCGCCCAAAACATTGGTCCCTGGGCGCTTTACAAGCAAAAGGCCCCATCCAAAAGATAAAAAAATACATTAAAAAAGAATAATTATCATAAAAACTACCAATACACATCATAATATAAGTCAAGCATGACTACCATGTAATGGCAGACCCAGGTGGATGTAATGATCAAGAAAGCCAACATGCGTCTTTTCATGCTCAGATCCTTGAAAAGATTTGGTTTTGATCAGGATGAGCTAACCATTGTCTACAAGAGATATGTCAGACCGGTCCTCGAATATGCTGATGTGGTTTGGCATTCTGGGCTCATTTATAAACAGGCTGGTGATTTAGAAAGAATTCAAAGAAGAGCATGTAGAACCATACTAGGTCACCAATTCACTACCGATACTCCGAATCCATCACACAGTGCAATATGAAGAGGTTAAGTGATAGAAGAGTGGACCACTGTCTTACCTTTGCACGGGGACTGGGTGACAATCAGAGAACCAGTCACGTATTACCCCCTCTAGAATTTCAAACCATGGCAGAAATCTGAGGAATGCCAACAATCTATCCCAGCCCATGACTAAGACCAACCGCTTCAAGCAGTTTGAATACGTTGTTACTTTCATTGAAATTAAAAATAGTTAACATAATTTGATCCTTTACAGAACGGCATGATATCATTGAAAATCGGTGAAACCTGTTTTATCACTTTTTACGTATTTGATTTGATAAAACATTGCTCCATCCATAAAACTTCATCCTTGATCCTTGATCCTTTAGGTAATGTAAGAATAATGAGAACTTTGATAAATTACAATAGTATAGTATATATTAACATCAAAATGTGAAGATTTGTTTGGGATTTCCAATGCCTTCGACACACTATTTCAGACGAACATGAATTTTTTTCTTGGGAATTTCCAATGACAAAACGTTTTTTTATTTTTGAGAATTCCCATGCCTTATATACCCTTTCAGAGGATTTTAGGCTTTTTTCTTGGGAATTCCCACGGCCAAAAATGTCTATATTTTTGGGATTCCCATGGCTTCTATAGAGGTTGTACCATTAATAGCCCATTCTGACTTATATTTCAATGTTATTCATCATACCCATAACGGTAGTTAATTTCTAAATGAAACGGTGTTAATACAATACAACAATGGTTTAATTTTCCCCAAATATGTCATGTTGTCAGCATTATTCTAACATATTCTTCTTCTGAGTCATATGTTGCTAAAAGTGTTGATAAAAAGGAACAGATTGCCTTTATTGTATATAACTCAACAAAACTTCGTGTGCACCTAACCGTCAAATTAAAGTAAAAACAGTATCGTGTGAAAAATGCAAGTTAATATCCAGAATAATTAGTTCTGCAGTTGGTAAAACTCTGTCAAGTCACGATGTTGAGGTGGCATCCCTGGCAACACGTCGTTGTCATCTTGACAATTCAATCAAATATCAACTCAGTGTTTACCAAACCCTCTGCAGTCGTTTCACCAGTAAGCCAGACAGTGTGTGTAAACACCAACGTAGAGTTTCAATGTGAAATAACGGGTGTGACGGAGAATTGCCAACGCTGGATCTGGATATCTGATTATGATAGCAGTAAAGATTTATGGCTCCATTACCATGATGACAATCTTACTGCCGAAGGACATGGCAAGTATCATGTGGATTGTTATAATATGAGTCGCGATGAATTAATAGGAGAACACTCAGTGCATCATTTGACTCTGCGAATAGAAGGTGTTATGCTTCTCGATGAAGGACAATATACCTGTGGATATGAAGACGGGGATCAGCTGAGGTATCTTGGGGATACGGCCAGGCTCACAATACTTGAATCCAAAGTCAATTCTAGCTGTGACTTTACACCAGACCCCTTCGACGTTACATCGACTACCAAGGAAACGACAATGACTACAACTGGAATATCAGTGACTACCGATGAGCAAACGACAATGTATAGGCCTACCCAAATCAATGATACAACTACACCAGCTTCAACTTCGGGCACATATACACTGTTCATAGGTGTTATAACTCTCGCTTTTGTTTTTGTGATTATATTAGCTGTCTGCATTCGATGTTGGCAAATGAAACGTCGAGAGATTCCACGTTCTCCAGAAGATCCATATGTTATTAGCCAACTTCGTGGAGAACATCGTACCATGATCGCAATAAACGGTTTGAGTTCAGAAAACACAGTGCCTATGTATGAAAACCCTATCAGCCCATCTGTTGATTCCACTTCTAACGTTGAAAGCACCGGGAAACTTTACTTTGATCATGTTAACGACCAGACACCATCATATGAAAGACATATTCCTTTCATCTGTATTGAAGAATCCCAGAATCAAAATCCCCCAAATGAAGGAATCTATATGGACATTGACCCGTGAACAAGCCGTGAACCTTTGTTCTGTATTTTGAAACTTTAATTTTAATTTTTGAACAATAATTCCATGACGCGTGACCATATACATAACAATTGAAATGTCTCCAGGACACTATACCAGCTCCACGAAAGGATAGTATGATATTCAAATGACTTACTCAGATCGTCACCCCTATAGTGCTCTTTCGACATATCCTTCGATGGAATGCTTCGATGGACCGACAAATTACGAACTCTCGCTGCATCACTCTTCCGACGAAGGACCCTCTATGATTAATCTGGACAGCAATAATAATCCGCCACGCCTTCGCCGCACCACAGGCCAATGGTCGCGTTAAAGGGGCATTGAGAGATACGTATGGGAGTGCGCCCTCAATTTTCCTGGAAATTGTGGTGTTTTTTACACCAAAGTATAAATACTTAGGCATATACTAACTACCATCTGAAACCGTTTACCTAATTCGCACTTTCGCACTATATCATGTAGCCTAATATTTCACAATTTGCTTCCGGCACCACCCTGGTCCTCACACTTCAAAAAGCTGTATTTCCACTTTTGTATGAGCTATAGGCCTACCAATGCCACCGTGAAGGCAGATAGCATATTATTAGTAGAACTTTAAAATGAGGTTGGAAAAAATTAATGACAGCATGAAACCAAAAAACATCTTAGGGAGGCGAGCTTAAAACGCGTGACCATATACATAGATTGAAATGTGCCCACGTCTCCAGGACTCTATACCAGCTCCACGAAAGGATAGTATGATATTCAAATGACTTCCTCAGATCGTCGCCCCCATAGTCATGATAGTGCTCCTTCGTCATATCCTTCAATGGAATGCTTCGATGGACCGACAAATTACAAACTTTCGCTACCATGTAAACCATTTAACTAGGTTCATACCGTTTTATCTAATAAATGTGCAGTCGAAAAGTTCGCTTGCTTTGTACACCATTAGTATACTGCTATTTACACGTTAACCACGAAAACTGTATAAAACATGGGTTTCATGTATCCTTTTTACATGTTAAATAATATAGAAAAGTGTTTGCAAAGAAAATACTGCCTAGTTTCCGTGTTGTCATTCACTGATTTCTGTGTATTCTAACCGTTAGAACATATAGGACCAGTTGCCTCACTGATGGGGTAACTGGTCCGTGCCAAGTAAAGTTTTCAGTTAGTGGTAATTGGCCTTTTCTTAAGATATTTTTTAACATTGATTATATGCTATATGTAAACAGTTACATGGGTGATATTTTCATAGCAATTCCATAAATATTTACACGAGCTTTAATCTTTTATATCATGAAATATGCTTAACCGGACCAGTTTCCCCCACCCTCCCCTACCATCTATGTGTTTTAATATGCAATGTTTGTTTGGCTAAAAAAATATGAAATGAAATGAAAATGGAACGTGTATATTAATCCGTAAACGATATGCTACTGATCGTGGGATGCGAAACCAAGAAATGGACATTATATCATGTAACAATGACCCGTATCATTCATGATGTTTGTAAGCCAACAAACCTGTCTCTCCATTTCCTTGCAAACTACCTTGTAACTCCAAATGAGCAACTTCAGTTACAGAAACTCAAGACACTTTTCATGGAGAGAAAGAAGTGGTACATTTATTGTTTTGTATACGCTCTTGTTATGGTTACATCTAAAGTGTACCACTTCTTTCTCTCCATGAAGTATTTTTTGAGTTTCTGTAACTGAATATGCTCGTCGATTTGGAGTTACAATGAAGGTTGCATGGAAATGGAGAGACATGTGTGTTTGACTTACAAACATCATGAATGATACTGGTCTCACACCAGTAGATACAGGTGTTGGAAACAATTGACGATGTAAGATGTTCGGATTATGATTGTCTTTTTATGAAGAGAAAGAAGAGGTATACTTTAGATTTGGCGCTCTTTTCATTGGTATGGGTTAAGTGCAACAATAGGAACCTGCATAATTTGTTATTGAAATGGCCACTGCTTCGTCAATCTTGGTGCTATTGTGACAAACGAGGTGTCAAAATGCGCGGAAGGAAATGCCTGTTCTTCTCCACTTGTTGAATTTATTTAGGGTCCTAGGAATTAAAACAGGTCGCCTCGAAAAAGGGGATACTTTCTTTTTGTGCAGTGTTTATAATAATTGTACATACAGGGTGTCCCAAAAGTCTATGCACGACTTTGAAGCTTTGTATTTCACAAAAAAAGTCGTATTGAAAATATGAATACATATTTAGAAAGAGGAGATGTGGGAAATAATTGTGATACCAAACATCAGAGTAACATTATGTCTGTAATTCCACACTAGAAGTAAAATATGTATTCCTGCAAAAATGTAATTTTATACTTCGGAGGAATAAAGTTCATAAATCCATACTCTATTGAGATTAACAAAAAGACAGGTAGAGTTGGTTTCACGGAAAGTGATCCGTCAATTGTAATATTTAATATTTTACATTACAGTGATCCCATCTTAATAACAAACTATATCTGTCTGCTGCTTTTGTTTTGTTTGATCTGAATCTTGTATGGAAACTTCTTCAAGTCCTTACGCAAAATTCTGTGAACAGTTGATCTTTTAAATCTTGTTTTCTGCGGAAAGTCGGCGAATAGATCTCTTTGGACTTTTGGCTACTGTATATCTTATGACATCAATGTGACTTGTTGATCTACCAGTCTTTCTACCACATCGAGACAAACCATATGCACAGTTTCTGTGTTCAAAAAATTATCCAACAAGTTCAGAATGGATATTCTTCCTGGTGCGCGTTTCACTTTAAAATGTTTTCTGAACTTTTGTTGAGTAAGTTGGACTGAATTTGTTTCAGCGTAAAGCCATACAATTTGTATTCGCTTATCTATACTGTAAACCATCTTGAATGAAGACTTTTGCTGTTCAATTTTGTCTACTACGCCTATTTATGTTGTGAGTGACCGAGCTTGGTAATAACATTAATGTTGCAAGGTAAGCAGTGAACTGTGACTAATGCGCAACGTTGCTTTCATACTGTTAATTTATGCGCACCTGATTTCAGCAACAGTGTGTGGTACTTGGTATGGGTTGGTCTGGCACACGACCAAAAAAAAATTAACCAGTTTTATAATGTTGTGGGCTCATCAATAGGGTTGTGTTTGGTATCAAAATAATTTCCCCAAATCTCGTCTATAAAAATATGGTTACATTTATACCATATGATTTATATTTTATAAGATATGACTCTTCAAAAACGTGTATAGACTTTTGGGACATTGTATTGAGTTTTTGAAACTATTTTCTTTTAACGTCACGTCATCGTAGTGCGAAGTGTCCCGTGAAGTTTATTTACTTGGGAGCATAGAATTCTGATCAGATGTTGATATCACAAAATATGATTTGAAGAAGCGTATTTTTCTATTATTTTCTTTATGGTCATGTTTTTTATACTGGGTACCCAAAACAGGTGGATCTGTTACATTTGCACTACATATTATTACTTTGCATGCAGATATTTTGGCTATTCTTTATCACACATACTCAAATTTGGTCTTATTTTGATGAGAAAGTATTTGGTCTTTATTTTAAAAAGAAAAATATAAACTACCATGGTTCTGTTAATTACAATAGTTCGTTAAACCTAATTAGTCAGGGGTGGAAGAGTATGCGGAGGAGGAGTATGCGGAGGAGGAGGAGTGCAATAGTTGAACAAGTATGGTGCAATATACATTGGGCAAACATAAAATGCACTGGTTTCACTCTTGGTACAATTCTATATTGAAAACATAACATTAATGAAGAATATTTGAATTAAAAATATAATTAGTTAATTAAGGAATCATTCATTAATTAGCATTAAGAAGCTCAAAAAATTGTGAAGAAACGTAAGTTGGTCGCAGTTTGCGAATGTATGCAAACATTTGCCTGCACCAAACTGTCCATTTTAAAAGTATAGAAAGGTTGAAGTACCCTTTTGAATAAATAAATTTAACTATTTAATTAAAAATTAAAAGAAGATATGTAATTAACCTCATGTATTCTGTATTGTCTGGATGTTAATTAGCACATGTGCTGTAGACCTACGTCCTGGTAACAATAACCAGTATCTTCTCGCCAATGAAGATCATGCTGAAATATTGTGCAACATTTCTTTGTAAATAAGTCTTCAAGTAGTGTGCAAACTTGAGTTTGAAAAGTAAGTTGATACGATACTAGTGACTACTAGTTTGCCAATCAACATTAGATCACCCTATATGTTGAATACAACTTAAAACGATAACATTTTATAATTCAATCTTGAAATTTGAATACTGGGTTCAAACATTATGGAAACTAACCTAATTTGTTCATTTGAATGTGCTTTGCACATCATGAAGGTGCACGAAGGATGAACGCAATTAATTGTATGCCACTAAACATGTGCCATTGGGAAAATTTGAGTCACCCTGTAATTAAAGGGCCCCTTTTTAATGAACATTATTTGAAACTCATACCACTTAAAGCATTTGCCACTTCAAATTGGAATGTAAAATCATGTTTCAGATGCAAATTTAAATTCATTCAATTTAATGATTTGTGGATAATCACGTATACCTGGATTAATGTTTTAAACACCCTATATGTTTAAAATTAACACCTTTACATAAGAAAAGGGTGACTTTTAAAATCAATCAATGTTCATGTACATGTAATTGATGCATTTTTATTTGAAATTTACTTGAATTTTGTTAAAATACTGGTCTTTGTATTGACTTACTTTGACTTGACTTACTTGACTTAGGGCGGATGATTTTTCCGAACCACAATGCCTCTCCAGATCTTCCTATCCAACATAGCTGTCTTGATTTCTTCCACCTGCAGTCCTGTATCACGTTTGAGTATGTCAATGTAGGTCAGGGCTGGTCTACCACGCTTTCTTGCTCCGTGCTTTGGGATCCAATGTATAAGTTTGTGTACAAGCTCCTTGGACCCTCTGAAGCAGTGTCCAGCAAATCTTGCTCTGCGTTCTCTGATCTTGTCCGAGACTTTTGGCATGTCCCCATACAGGTCCTTATTTGTCACATGCTGACTCCAGTTGATGTTGAACACAGATCTTAGCATCCTAGTGTAGCATCCATCCAGTTGTTTACCTAGCTTTGGGGTGACTGTCCATGCCTCACATCCATAAAGGAGGACGGATTCTACTGTAGCTATGAATAGTCTTTCTTTGAGCTTTCTGGATAATGATTTAGCCTTCCATAGCTGACTAAGTTTGCCACAAGCTCTCCATGCAGCTGCTTTGCGTGTTTTGATGTCCTTTTCAGTGTTGTTCATCCAGGCTCCAAGGTATTTGAAGTCTTCCACTTTATCAAGGCGCATGCCTTCACTTGTGGTAATTACAGGTACTTGCGTCTGGTTGAAGGACATGTACTTCGTCTTTGCAGCGTTCATTTTGAGCCCAACTCTTCCCACTGAAGTCTCCACTCTATTGAGTAGTGATTGCGCTTGAGACACTTCCTCAGACAACAGTGCAATGTCATCAGCAAAGTCTAAGTCTGTTACTACGGTTGGTCCTATTCTTCTGCTGCTTCTTTTTGTTAGGTGGAATCCTAGCTCTTCTTCTCTGCCATCTATGGCCTCTCTTAGGGCATAGTCAAGAACAATGACAAAAAGATATGGAGCCAGGGTGTCTCCTTGTAATACTCCAGCCAGTATCTCAAACACTTCTGTTTCTCCATCTGGTGATATGACCTTTGCCTTGGTGTCTTTGTATATGTCTGCTATCGCATTTGTAAGCTGATCAGGTACACCATAGGCTTTCAATATTTGCAGCATTCATCCCCTATGTATTGTGTCAAACGCTTTCTTGAAGTCGATAAAGGTTATGATGGCTGGCAGGTGATTTGATCTTATTCCCTCAATAATTCTTCGAAGGGCAAGTATATGACCTACAGTGGTACGTCCTACTCTGAAGCCATTTTGATTAGCTCTTAGGTGGACGTCGAGCTCCGGTCTAATTCTGTTGAGTATCATCTTGTTGTATAGCTTGGCAACAATTGAACTCAGGCTTATTCCACGGTAGTTACCCCCTAAGCTGAGATCACCTGATTTCGGTATTGGTACTATGTTGAGAATGGACCACTGTTCTGGCTTTTTCCCGTTCAACAAGGCATCATTGCAGAAGTCGAGAATGATGTTATCCAAATCACATCTTTGTATGTATGTAGTAATAGAAGCATTTTTCCGGAACTAAATAAACAAATTTTTAGACACCCTGTATGTAGAATTTCAGATTCATAATGAAATTTAATTTGCATATGTCTGGATGGGTATTTTATTAAACTACCTTAAATCTGTACTGAACTTTTCTCTCATCACTTCATATACATAGTGGAAGTAATTATGAAACCCTTCTTTTTTAGACGATTTTGCTTGTTACACCCTGTACAATTTCGAGCCACCCTGTATAATCAACTTGATTGTATGCTATTTACATCCGTTACAGTATATGCTTTCAGAATATGTATACTTTTACCAACTTAAAATGTAAACTTTTTCAGATATAATGCATTAACTTAAAAAGGAACCTAATTTATGGAAAAAGGGACATGTAACACAAATTGTACCCAGTATAAAAAACATGACCTTATACCGTATTTCACCAAATATATTGGCCTCTATCTCAATACAGTGTTTGCCAACAACATGTCCTTTTCGACGTGACTGGTCACATATATTTACCCGCTGTGGAAATTTACTCCCACTATATTATCACCTTTATTTAAGGAATGTGATTTTGTCAAATGTTCACACATTTATATTTTGACTATCAGGAAAGACATGCCCGAACTCATAACTTGATCTATTGTCTATATTTCGTAGAAAAATCTCATAATTTTACTGAATCACAATGAAAATCCGCTTCCAATTATTTACACATACTATATACACATATTTACGCGTTCCATGCACATAGGATCTGACATCATATCCATATAAAATGTATTTATACACTCTTACATCATTTGTTTAGTGTATAAAGTGTTACTCAAATGGAACAAATTGCCTTGTTAACCGGTTGTTAACTCAACAAAAGTTCCTGTGCACCGAACCCTCAATTTAAGTAAAAACAGTACCGTGTAAAAATGCATTGGAAGTTAATATCTAGATTATTATAGAGTTCTGCAGTTTGTAAGATGTAAACTCCAATTATTAAAGTCACGATGTTGGGGTGGCATCTCTGTCAACGTGTCGTTGTCATCTTGACAATTCATTCACATATCAACTCAGTTTTAGCCATACTACCCTTTGCAGACGTTTCACCAGTAAGCCAGACAGTGTTTGTAAACGATACCGTAGAGTTTCAATGTCAAATAACGGATACGGGGGATTACGAACGACTGATCTGGATATTTGATTATGATAGCAGTTATGATATTGTGCATTACTTTCCGGCAGAGCAGTCTTTGGACTTCGATACTGGTGAAGGACATGGCAATTATAGTGTGGATTATAATATCAGTCTCGATGAATTCGGAGAATACACAGTGCATCATTTGACCCTGCGAATAGAAGGAGTTTTGCTTCCCGATGAAGGACAATATGCCTGTGGATATCTTGAATATATTACTGATCAATTCGGTTTTGTAGTCGATGAACAGGTGTGGTTTCTTGGGGATAAGGCCAATCTCGCAATACTAGAACCCCCTCAGGAAGGCAATCCTAGCTGTACCTTTATACCAGATCCTCTGACGTTGTCATCGGCAGAGAGCTCAGTGATAGTAACTATGACCTGCCAGATAAACGGGGGCAGACCACTACCATCTTTGTCGTGGTATAAGAAAGACACAGTAATATCCCAGGCATCTGAATTGAATGTGCTCCGCTACCAACTATCGCCCGAAGACAATGGTGTAGAATTCATGTGCATTGCAAATGGCCCTGCACTTGTAATAGAGGGGTCTTGTAGTGTCGTTCCTCTGCAAATTAATCCTTCGGTGTTTATAACAAGTGATGTGCATATGGTAACGCAAGAAAGCGCAGATGTAAATTTAACCTGCGAGGGTTCTGGCATGCCGATGATTTCAAAACTAGAATGGCAGTATAATGGGAAAGCGTTACCAGATATCAACAACATGGAGCTTGAATATCTAATAATAGATATATCGGACTCCTTGTCAGAGTTACATGTATTCAATGTTCTGTACGACAATGACAATGACGTTGTTACCTGTTATGTCGAGATTCCGTCAGGATTGAATTCACAAAGATCAGTGACTGCAACCGGAAAACCAGTGATTACCGATCAGCAAACGAGTATGTACACCCAAATCAAAACAACTATTGGTCTACCAGCTTCAAGTTCGCGCGCAAATTCACTGCTCACAGTTGTAATACCTCCCCCTATTGTTTGTGTGGTTCTGCTAATTATAGCAGCTGTCTTCATTCGCTGTTGGCAAATGAAACGCCAAGAGATTCCACGTTCTCCAGATGATGCATACGTTATTAGCCAACTTCCCAAAGAACATCGTACAACCACAATAACAACTGATGAACTGTATGAAAACCCTATCAGCCCATCTGTTGATTCCACTTATAATGTTGAAAACACCGTGAACCATTCCTTTGATCATGTTGACGACCAGACACCGTCATATGAAAGACATATTCCTTTCATCTGTATTGAAGAATCCCAGAATCCAAATCCCCAAAATGAAGGAATCTACACAGACATTGAACAACTGTGAACAAGCCGTGGACCGTTGTTCTGTATTTTTAATTTCAAATTTTAAATTGTGATCAATAATTCAAAGACGATATTATTAAAACATTTAGGGAACAGTTCCATTTGTACGCGATAAAAATTGCGAGAATGTTCCGCGACCCGATGAGTTTTTTATCAGGCCCCGATGAGATTTTTATCGCGAACAGTTGCGAGTAGCAAAGGATTATTTATCGCGAAGCGTATTACCGCTTGTTTAAATATAACGAAAGATAAGTGGTCGGTATGTAAATAGAGCTTCGGGTTATTTATTCTAGTTGTAAGGTACAAATTCAGCATTTCATGTTTTTAGAGATAATGTTATTGATTATGGATGTTTAACGTAAATTGTATTATCCTCGTGTATTTGCTAAACAATGTCCCGCTCTATTTGCTAAACATACCCCAGGGATTAGCAGAGGCCTCGTATCGGGCCCCGATGGCTATTTTATCGGGGCCTGATGACTATTTTATCGCGAATCAACTTGAAAAACATCGCGTCCAAAACATATCAGGCCCCGATACAGTCGCGATAAATTTATCGCGTATAAATGGAACTGCTCCCTTAGTTGATCTATGAAATTTAGGACTATAAAATTGTGTAAATGATAACCTGCTGTAAAATTCGCCACATACATGTACATATGGTATTAAAGGTATATGACCCGATCACTTTTTGGGGCTATGAATTTTTGTTCACATCAAGATATTTTGGTATCAGAAGAATCCCCATATTTTTCTCCTTATGTCTGTAAAATATTAGGGGCCAGAAATGTTTCATTTGGAAATTATAGGCTAAAATCTGGTGAATTACTGCCAAAGGTGGTTAACCACCAACCAGTATGTGTACTACTCAATGGGAACATGTCTTTTGACCTTGCGTTTCTAAAATAGAACCATTGGAGTTATGCAACTCAAACTTTGGAATGCAACAATTTTAAGGATAACCTTTCATGTAAAATAGAAAACATCAAGTTGAAAATCGGGCCAGCAATCGGAATATTTACCTTTAAGTAGAATAGTGGATAAGATCCCATTAGGGGAACCACGTGCGTCAATGACAACCAGTTTAAGATTTCAAATCACAGCCTCCCATGCAATTTTACCATGAAATGGTGGCAATATCATGTTTCGTGACCCGTTATGG
Source organism: Ophiura sarsii (assembly GCA_035610835.1). NCBI lineage: Eukaryota > Metazoa > Echinodermata > Ophiuroidea > Amphilepidida > Ophiuridae > Ophiura > Ophiura sarsii. Next base: position 83,242,976 of record CM069443.1, read on the forward strand.
TACATGCCAACGGAATAAGCTGTGAAATGTTATACGGTATACGTTGATTCCGTATAATACTATTGACGTCAAATCCAAACCACCTATGAATCGTCTATTATGTTTCGAAAGGGGAAATCCGGCTGTCACGAAATTTGAAAATCCTAGTGTACAATTTTAAGGTACCGTGTTCAGCCACAATGTAAGAAGAAATTATTGAAAAGAAATATTAAAAAGCATCGAAATATAGATTATTTCAACTTAAAACAGTATGCATAGGAATCGAGGATGTGAAAGTCCCAATTGGGACAACAGTACAATATTGGCCCAATATTTTTGCTTTATTGGCCCAATATTGGCTTACAATATAGGCGCAATATTGTTTGCTCATTTGCCCAAGCTTGGCTCAATATTGGCACTCGACAATGTGGGCCAAGCTTGGGCCAATATTGGGCCAATATCGGGCGATCTTGGAGAAATATTTGGTAGGAGGAATTCTATCTTCATATTGTTTTATTTCCCTTACAGAGGAGTGAGCGGACCCCGGGCCACCCCATGGCCAGGACCAACTTTAGTCAAGGGCAAGCCTAGGACAAGGGAACAAATCTTCAAGGGACAGGACAAGGCAAAAGTTCCTAGCCAAATGACACCATTGATTTGATATTCAAATTATGAAGTGGTCTAAAAAAGGCGGCCGCTGTTAAGAGTTATCACTTTCCGGCCTTTCGGCTAGGATCTTGTGCCTTGTCCTGTCCCTTAAAGATTTGTTCCCTTGCCTTTGGCCAAATTGGTCCTGGCCGCGGAATAAAACAATAAAGATAGAATTCTTCCTACCTAACATTTCTCCAAGATCGCCCAATATTGGCCCAAGCTTGGTCCATATTGGCGAGTGCCAATATTGGGCCAAGCTTGGGCCAATGGCCAAATAATATTATGCCAATATTGTAAGCCAATATTGGGCCAATGAAAAATCAATATTGGGCCAATGAAAAATCAATATTGGGCCAATATTGTTATGTTATATTGGCCCAGTATTGGCCCAATATTGGCACTCATTGGCGAGTTCCAATATTGGCCCAGTATTGGCCCAATATTGGCACTCATTGGCGAGTTCCAATATTGGGCCAAGCTTGGGCCAATGGCCAAATAATATTATACCAATATTGTAAGCCAATATTGGGCCAATGAAAAATCAATATTGGGCCAATATTGGGCCAATATTGTTATGTTATCTGGGTAGTGTGCCAATATATGTATGTTGTCTGGGAAATTGATTGGATCATCCACATTTGAATGATGGCCTTAAATATGAAAATATGCATTTTGGAGGGCGTATGATCTGTTCTGAATAAGAAGGGGTTACAAGTTAATCATTAAACATACGTTATATCTATTAAGGGTCAACGAAAATGGAGATCCAATGGAGTATTCTTAGACAAATATAATGCAAAAAGAATTACTCTTAATATTGTCCAGGGAATATTTTAACATAAAACCAATCATAATTGCCACAGTGGTTTTATTTAATGAACTGTAAAACAAAGGTCAGTATTAGATGCTTACCTGCCATCGTCAATATACATGTAGGCCTATATGATACAAATACATGCTTAGAAACTCTATAATATTTTATTTCTTGGGTATAAAAATAAATTGGGTCTAAAGGGTTATTCGTTTTGAATATTGTTTATTTTACAATATCCTCCATCGAATAAAACATACTTGAATGACCATATTGGTTGACCTTTTAAAATGTATTCTTTTCAGAATTATACCCGGAATTGTAATGTATTCTTCACTTCCTTGTACGCACGCTGCGTTGCCGACAAACAGGCCAAACATGAGTCAACATTTGTGGGTATTATGACGGGGATTTTATTTGAACTCATTTTATAGTTTTATTACTCGATTACCTTTTATTCTCCTTTACAAACTTTGGTACTATACTTTAAAAGCAAAAGCGAGAGATTTGCATTTCAGGCAGCCTGAATTAAGCAATGAACTCATACGATATGCAGTTTTAAAAAACTAAGAAAGAGAGAGAGAGATAACGGGGGAGGGGAGAAAGAGAGGTAGAGCAGGATGAGCAGACCAAAACTGGGTAAATAAAGAATGAAAAACAATCATATGATGGACTAGTTCCTGTGGTAACTATTAATATGATGTCTATAAAAGTATACATTTTTAGAAAGGAAATGAGTCGGAGAATATATTTTTGGTATCAAGTTTCACCAGAAATGCTGTTTTTTTGGGGGCTCAAAATGTGCAAATTCATTTTTTGGCAAAAAACGCTGAAATTGCACCAAATTTATCTTAATGTGGTTTTTTACGAATGTTTTGTTTTTGTTTGTTTAATATCTGATTTATCTTTTGAATTATAGACCAAAAAGTGCCAAAAATGTGATTTTCATGATTTTGGAGGTTAAAAAATCACATTTTTTGGCACTTTTTGGTCAATAAATCAAAAATAAGGATTATAATCAAACTAAAACGACAAAATTTGACAAAATATATTTTGAGTTATCTTTGCAAAATCTAAAATGGGTCAAAAACCGTGTTTTTTATAATTTTCTCCAAATGGTCAATTTCATGTTCATGATTGGATTCATTGAACCATTTTCTTCAAGAAAATACGGCAGTTTTACGTCGTAGGCTATGCATGAGGTTCACACCGTGCAATTCTCGTATTCCTAATTTGTTATTTTTATCTCTATATAACTCCACCCGTCGTGTCATAACCTTTATTCTTGTGCATGCACGCGTTGCTGATATTGTAAATGTAAATATTGAGCAATTTGGCATAGCAACCAGCAACATTTTGAGAATTGTTGCTGTTTTTGGAGCCAATTGAAATTACGATATATATCCTTAATTTATCAAGAGTAGAAATATCGGCAAACCAATTTTGTTGCGCAGTATCCTGGATACGTTGCTTAAACATACATAGAAACATATTTACATCACCAACACCTTGATTATACCATACATGTCCAAATCCATTATTAAAAAGTATAAATTTGATCTCAGTGGCCCACGTTAGCGAACCTCTCTCGTCAAGATAAACAAGCATATCATAACCCAAATTTGGAAACACATTTTCTCAATGTGACCTTAGACCTACCGCTTAGTGTTATATATCAAATTAAAGCTTAGGTCAAGACATTTCAGAAAATGCGTGTTATTTTGATCTGGTTGCCATGGTTACCATGCAATGCCTCTGATTGGCTAAACACCGGAACAAACGTAACTAGAAAACGAAATGTTGCATACAGTATACACCATACTTGGGTAGATGATGTAAACGGTTGCCGTGGTAACCGTGAACCGACCAATCAGGGAATTTTGTATCGTAATTCAAATTTGAAAACAGATATTAAAAATCGTGATGGTTTCATAGCCCCTTGTATGCTTAATATCTGGTCCAAATCCAATGGTTATATGACGTTTCGTTTTCTAGTTACGTTTGTTCCCGTGTTTAGCCAATCAGAGGCCTTGCATGGTAACCATGGCAACCAGATCAAAATAACACGCGTTTTCTGAAACGTCTTGACCTACGCTTTATATTTGTACATCAAGTTCATGAAAATGCACTGTATTTGCAAAAATCCAATCCGTAATTTGGAAATCCTCAAAAACGCAAATTAGGTACCTTACGCCATATTTTGGTGACATGATTATATTCCTAAATACATTCACAATATGCTGCCCCCCCCCCCCCCCAGGAAAAACGCAGTAACTACATTTTTGATGAACTGAGAAAAATACAATTATGTGTATGAATAAAGATGTTTGTATTACCAGAACTTGTACATTAGTTATGTTCATGAATTAAATAAACACATAAGTGGCAGTGTGTGTCACCATGTTTAACAAAAGTATATTGCATTACTTTTTAATTGTAACCATGGTAAACATTGATTTGTATCAAATTATGCATAAATGTTCCGATACATGTCTAAATGCTTGGCTACACTTACAGTACTGTTGTAAGTCTAATTATACCAATCGATTCCCAGGAATGGGTCGTACACAATAGAATATCTACTTCTTTTTAAATGTGCCCAAAAATAAGGAAAATGTATTTCTTACAGAGTGTTTATAAGAAATGAGGCAGCTGATTTCTTATAAACACCCTGTATAAATCAGCTGCCTCATTTCTTACAAACACCCTGTAAGAAATGGGGCAGCCGATTTCTGTGTGTGCACTCAATGCAGGCGCGTGCCCAGGGGGGGGGGGGGGGGGGGTGGGGGGGGGCGGGTGGTGGTGGCTCGAGCCCCCAGGATCCCCAGAGGTAAAAAAAGAGGGGAGAGAGAGGAGGGGAGGAGAGGATGAGGGGAGGGGAGGAAGGGAGGAGGGGAGGGGAGGAAGGGAGGAGGGGAGGGGAGGAGGAAGGGAGGGGAGGGGAGAGAAGGAAGAGAGGGGAGGAGGAGGGGAGGAGGAGGAGAGGAGGAGGAGGAGGGGAGGGGAAAGGATAGGCCGGGAGCTTTTATTAGTGTCTCTCACTTTATCTCTACGTCTCTGAACCATTTGAGTGTTTTCTGTATCACCTTTGGCGTAACCAGGGGACAGCCCCCCCCCCCCCCCCCCCCCCCCCCCCCCCGCCATTGGCAAAAGAGTACAAAAATAAAAGGAAGATAGGCCTAAGGAGGAAGGGTAACGAGCATAGACGGTGCAAGCGGGGAGTGACCCCCCCCCCCCCCCATCATTGTCACGGTTGGGACGACCCCCCCCCCCCCCCTTCCCCTCAAAAGAAGCCATTTTTTGCGCGAATTAGTTTCAATGTTTAACTATTCAAGCTCAACAACATGGTTTCAGGAACGTTTTCTGGACCATTTTAGTGAAAAAACTAGAATTTTTGCGCGCTCGCGCGAGTTAGTTTCAATTTTCAAGATGGCTTAAGGAACGTTTTTCTGGACCATTTTAGTTTAAAAAACTGACAATTTTACGCTCAGGAACATTTTTCTGAGCTCTTTAGTGTTAAAATAGCCATTTTTGTGTGCGGTTCGCGCGAATGTTTTTTTCAAGCTTTATACAACATGTTTCAGGAACGTTTTCTGGACCATTTTCATAGGCGTGCGCAGGATTTTTTTACCCGGGGGGCTTAAAAATAAATTTCATTGACTAATCGAAGCGGTGCTCCGCGGCAATGGCGTATCCAGGACTGTTTCGATGGGGGGGTCAAATGTTGTATCCTTGTGAGCGGAGCGTGCGAAGCGAGTGGATCGACCAGCTCATGGGTTTTCGGCATTTTTAAGGCAAAGATTCAGCATTCTGAAGCAAGAAGAATTAGGGTGGTTCGAGATCCATTTTAATGTTGAAACCTGTATAAAGAAATGTGCGCGAAGCGCGCAAATTTTTTCAGTTTATGAACTATAATGGTCCAGAAAAATTCCCTGAAGCCATCGAATTGTTAAGCTTAAATGTTGAAATATTGGAACTAATATACGAAGCGCGCAAAAATTGTGATTTTAACACTAAAAAGGTACAGTAGGCCTATGACGTTTTAAACGTCATCCACATAATATTTAGAATATTTGGTGTGGTTCGAGAGCAATTATTATGTTGAAACCTGCAGAAAAAATGCGTACAAAGCGCGTAAAATATTTCAGCTTTTGAACTAAAATGGTCATGGAAAACTTTCCTGAAGCCGTCTTGTTAAGCTTGAATAATGAAACATTGAAATTAATACGCGCGAAGCGCGCACAATTTGGCATTTCTAACACTTAAATGGTCCAGTATGACATTTTTAACGTTCCCCACGTAATATTTGGTGTGGTTCGAGATCTATTTTATAATGTTGCAACCTGTAGATTTTCAGTATTTAAACTAAAATGGTCATGGAAAACTTTCCTGAAGCCATCTTGTTCAGCTGAAAATTGAAACATTGAAAATAATACGCGCGAAGCGCGCAAAAAATTGCATTTTTAATACTTAAAAGGTCCAAGTATTTAACGTACCCCACATAATATTTGGTGTGGTTCGAGACCCATTATAATGTTGAAACCTGCTGAAAGAATGCGCGCGAAGCGCGCAAAGATTTCAGTTTTTTAACTGGTTATGGAAAACTTTTCTGAAAACTTTTGTAATGCCTCCTAAACAAAATTCTTGCCCCCACCCCTTGTTGCCCCTCCTCCCTTACATGTATTACTATTAGGCTATGTTGTGTGTTGGTTGTGCAAATCAAGTTACCTTGAAAAATGGGGATTTTACCTACAAATTCTATTTTGAATAAAGAAAAGTACAGTGTATTGTAAAACTCCATTGAACTTGAACAAGTGGTGGGAATTACTTAGTAAACAATGTCATACAATTACATATATCAAGTCAACTTGAAAATGGGGATTTACCTAAAATCACCGGAATGTTTAAACTATTATGCTGTGTATTGTGAAAATCTAGTCAACGTGAAAAAGGGGAAATTACCAAATGAAAAGGGATTTGCGCGATTTAACAAACCATTCCTGAAGCCATGTTGTTCAGCTTGCCTGATAATTAAACAGTGAAACTAATTTGCGCGTAACACGTCAAAAAAGTATATTTTAACACTAAAAAGGTCAAGAAAACGTTTCTGAAGCCATCTTGTTCCAATTGAATAACAAAATATTAAAAAAATGGCTCTTGTAAAAAGAAAGATTAAAACAAACGTTCCTGAAGCAATCTTGTTAAGCTGGAATAATAAACACATTGAAAATAATTTGTGCGTAGCGCGCCAAAACTGGTTATTTTAAACTAAAATGGTCCTGAAAACGTTCATGAAGCCATTTTGTTTAAACTTGAATAATAAAAAAAAAATGAAACCATTTCGCCCGAAACGCCCAAAAAAATGTCTTTACTAACTAAAATGGTCCAGAAAACGTTCCTGAAACATGTTGTTATATAAAAAGCTTGAATAAAAATTGAAACCAATTCGCGCAAAGCGCGCAAAAAATGGCTATTTTAACACTAAAAAGGTCTAAAAAAACGTCCTGAGCGTACAAACTGTCAGTTTTTTAAACTAAAATGGTCCAGAAAAACGTTCCTTAAGCCATCTTTTTATAACTTGAATAAAAAAACATTGAATCTAACTCGCGCGAAGCGCGGAAACATTTCTAGTTTTTTCACTTAAAATGGTACAGAAAACGTTCCTGAAACCATGTTTTTAAGCTTGAATAGTAAAACATTGAAACTAATTCGCGCAAAAAAAATGGCTTCCTTTGTCTTTTAAGGGGGCATCGTCCCACATCCCCACCGTGACAATGATGGGGGCCTCCCCGCTTGCACTATCTATGCTCGTTACCCTTCCTCCTTATCTTCCTTTTTATTTTTTACTCTTTTGCCAATGGGGTGAGGGGGGGGGGGCTATCCACCCTGGTTACGCCACTGGTGATTCAGAGGGCCGAGCTGTTGGTTTTAACCTGCCTGGATTACCTAAAACTCTCCTTGCTATATCAATATTTACTTTTGTTATAAAACACTCACATGGTTCAGAGACGTAGAGATAAAGTGAGAGACACTAATAAAAGCTCCCGGCTTCTCCTTTTCCTCCCTCCTCCTCCCCCTCCTCCTCCCCCTCCCTTCCTCCTGTCCCTCCTCCTCCCCTCCTCCTCCTCTCCTCCCCTCCCCTCTTTTTACCCTCTGGGGACCCGGGGGGCTTGAGCCCCCAAAGACCCCCCCCCCTGGGCACGCGCCTGATTTTAGTTAATAGTAAACTTAGCCTTTCATCAAGGCCCTGTATTCCAGACGACGCTGGACATGGGCGTATTTACTAATATTCAGGCAAAAATATGCGAACGAGGTTACGTGATCAAGTGAATGGGACGAACGCTTAACTTAACAACGGTTTAAATTCAAAAAATGATACTGACAATAGGGATGGTTAGCCATCCCAAGTGGTTTTAGGATGAAATAATTTAGTTCCAACGTGTGATGAATTTTATTGGGTCATATAATCAAAATTCACTGTTACATTGAAACCAACGGAAATTCAAAATTAACGGCCGTTCGTATCCACCGTCGTCTGCTGTATTCTGTATAGGTGTGAGCGCCCTCTATCAAAATTGTGGAATACAAGGCATTTCCGTATATAATCTTTGTATTATGTTTTACTTTGTTTTACCGAAGATTTCAGCTGAAAAAATCGTGCTTGTTGATTGGTTAATAATGATGTCATAATGATGTCATACCTTATAAAAATAGATCTCCTTTCTTGTCGATTGTAAAAATGATCGACTCCAATCGATATCTATTCATTTTCACTCTCAAATTCATATCGATGTATTGGCTCGCGGATTAATAGTGAATCGGTCTGCGCAAGGATTGGTTCGTGAACACTATGTCAAAAGGTCATTTTTCCATCTGATGATCGGCGCCATATTCAGCCAGTAGGGAGGTCACGCTGCATGTCATATTTTGTTATACGCAAGAAAACAATGGAGTATCAGTGACTGCAATATTTGCTAGAAATAGCTTCGGAAAATGGTCTATTTGGGCTTCTCAAAAACTGGGAAACGTGTTAAAAATCATGTAGAGTTATAGAGGAGGGTCAATAACATCTGCAGAATGGTAAAATGTATAGTTTTAAATACGTTTGGTGACCAAATTTATGTCGTAAAATGTTGGACAATTCACGTTTTGAAAATCCGTGGTCTTCAAAATTACAGGAATCCTAACTCATTCTAAACCTCACCAAATCATGAAATGAACCCTCGTCTACAAAAAAGTCCGTGTACGTATTGCTCTATCTGCTTGGAGATAGCGAAGACCACGGAAACCTCATAGCTTTATACCACGGAATGAAATCTGCCATAGACATTACATGCGAATATCATCGTACAGATTTGCACAGCAGACCTCTGTGTATAGGGAGTGTTGACAATAGCATGACAATAGCAAGGTCGTTTGACTATTGTGTTTGTGCATGTTTGTGACGACTGACCCCGTTTAACAATCTTCATAGCTTTCATAATAGGGCTTGGGTGACCTAACTATTGACTGTATTTGATTTCCGATAAGCGAAAAAAAATTCACTGTGAATTAACGAATTTTCAACCGTAATAGTTATTTTTCTGAAATAATAATAGTTGTGAGGTGCATCATCTGTCATTAAATATAGTGACGTGTTAGCAGATCACCGTAACGCCATGCAGAAGGCCTGTTCTAAGGGCGATGCAGAGAAAGCAGTGCGATACGCCGAAGAGAAACTTCAACGGACTTTCCACGAAAAACAAAAGTCAGCAATCCTTGCATTTCTAACAGGGAAGGATATATTTGTTAGCTTGCCTACTGGATATGGAAAGTCTTTGATATTTCAGGCAATGCCTGTGTGCTTTGACTACATCAGGGCACAATCTTCAAGTTCAAGTGACCTAGCTGCCAGTGCCATGCCATCCATCGCTGTTGTTGTGTCGCCTTTAGTGTCGCTATGTAAGGATCAAGTCCAGACCCTTGCGGAAATGGGAATAAAGGCAATTTACCTGGGAGACGTCAAAGACGAAGATTGGAAAGATGTCGAGGGTGGCCTTTATTCTGTTGTGTATGGGAGTCCTGAGATGCTGTTGGATGACAAGGGTTCTGTGCTTCTCATGTCGGATGTTTACACAGATCGGCTGTGTGGTTTATTTGTGGATGAAGCTCATTGCATTGCTAAATGGTAAGCCAAAACCCAAAATTCATTTGAATACATTTTTAAAACAAAGACATACACGTTCTAAAATCTTGCATATGTTAACAATGAACATATTAGCTCTGAATCTACCTACTAGGAGGGTAGCTCTCTGTATTAAAAAGAGCTATGGAATGAAAGCATGCGATTCCACGCGGGGATTTTCATCAATATTCTTCAGTTTTTTTGAATAAAATGAGTCTACTGTTGCTTCAAACATCATGTTTAGGCTTTATTCTGATTCTGAAGTGAGCATATAAATTTAAAAAAATGATATGTATACACTGGATTGGTTAAATAAATAGCTCAACCTGTTTCTATTTCCAATCCAAAGAAATTTGAATTCTGATCGCCCGAAAACAAAAGGCTTTAGTTCTTAAGATATATTCCCACTACACTACATGTACAATACAAAACAACAACATCACTTGGACATTATTACTGACATGCTGGATGCTTAATTTCGTAACATAATTAGCTACGAAATAAAGCATTCACTACCCTACATCCAGTGTCCGAATTAATAAGGCCAAATTAAAAAAAAGTTGTGTGTGCGTGCTTCATGCAATGTACGCAATACGCTGCTTCGATGTGTTCATTCAATTTAATAAATCCAACTATTATAGACAGTCCACATCGCCAATTTATTAAATTACTGTTGGGAATAGAGCGATAAAATTTGAGCAAGTAGTTCTTGGAAATAGAAACTTGTTGAGATATTAAACCATGTGTTGTAAAAGTTTGACTTATTTTATTCAAAAAAGTTGAACAATATAGGTCGGCCGGAGTGACGTCACATGCCGTTTGCTGGTGTAAACAACGGTTGCTTCCGGCTCTCGCGCCTGCGGCGCTCGGCTCAAGAGGCGTCTTTGACAAAGACTATAGTAAACTAGACATTTTGGCGCGTTTCGAGCGAATTGGTTTCATTTTTTTATTATTCAAGCTTAAACAAAATGGCTTCATGAACGTTTTTCAGGACCATTTTAGTGTTAAAATAACTTTTTTTTTGCACAAATTATTTTCAATGTTTTATTATTCAAGTTTAACAAGATTGCTTCAGGAACGTTTTCAGGACCATTTCAGTGTAAAAATAACTAATTTTTGCGCGCTACGCGCGTAATACTTAGAATGTTTTATCATTCAAGCCTCACAAGATGGTTTCAGGAACGTTTTTTTTAACCTTTCCTTTTACAATAGCCATTTTTTTTTGATATTTTGTTATTCAATTTGAACAAGATGGCTTCAGAAACGTTTTGTGGACCTCTTTATTGTTAAAATAGACTTTTTTGCGCGCTATGCGCGTATTAGTTTCACTGATTATTTATTATTCAAGCTTAACAAGATAGCTTCAGGAACAGTTTTCTAAACCTTCTCCTCGATAATTATTTTTTTATTTTGTGTTATTCAATTTCAACAAGATGGCTTCATAAACGTTTTCTGAACCTTTAGTTTCACTGTTAATTTATTTTCAAGCTGAACAAGATGACTTCAAGAACGTTTTTCTAAACCTCTATTTTTACAACGGCAAATGTTTGCGCGCTCCGCGCCAATTATTTGTATACTACTTTGTTATTCAATTGGAACAAGATGGCTTCAGAAACGTTTTCTGGACTTTGTTAGCGTTAAAATATATATTTTTGGCGCGCTACGCGCAAATAAGTTTCACTGTTTGATTATCAGTCAAGCTTAACAACATTTCTTCAGGAACGGTTTGTTAAACCTTTCTTTTTACAATAGCCAATATTTTCGCGCTACGCGCAAATCATTTTTAATTTATTCGCAATTTCAAAACCATTTTGAATGATATTGACAATAAGCCAATATTGATTGGAAATGAAGTTAAGGCTTTTCAATAAAATATTGGTCAAAATTACACACCAAATCGCACCAAATGGGTTCGAAAATTCAAAAAAAATCAAATTCCAAGGGGGCACCCTCAGACTTCCCCCTGTCTGCGTTACCGCGGATAGCGGTGCGAACCAATGACATTTATTTTTAAGCCCGGGTAAAAACAATCCTGCGCACGCCTATGCAATGGGAAGAGTAGTAGATTTCACGCGATGTATTGAAACCACTGAAATAAAATATTTTATTTTAAATAATAGAGTTGTAAGAGCATCGACCAAGAAGTGAAGTGCCCCCTCTATAGTAAGTTGTGTAATTCCTTACCATATCCATGCACGACACGGTGTCGCTCTACCGATGTTGGTGTGCAGGGAATTATAGAATATGCTTGCATTTGTGTGTGTGGATTGATCGACTTCTTTGCCGTCGATCTTACTGAAAATCTATAAATGGTGTAGGGGTGTTTGTGTGGGGGGTGTTTGCTAACCTTAGTACCGATAGGCCTACTCCGTTAGTTTTGATCAAAATGTCGCCTAATTTGCATGAAAGATGGAAGAATACGGTTTATTCCAGTGAAATCGATTAATAATCATGGCTCTAAAAACAGAAGAAAAACACCGTTCAAATTTTGCTCAAAATGACTATAGAAATGCACGATATTATACGTTTCCCGTACTGTCACGTGCATGTTTGCGCACTTTACACACACCCAAACACAGCCCACCGCACGGGCAGGCAAATAAATATAAGCCACACGGGAAATGGTTAAGGATAGGCCTAGGGGTTATATGGTGAACCATAATGGATGGACATAGAAATAGAGCGCTCTGAGTATACAATGGTTCATTTCAAGTGGATATTCTGGCTACAGACTTTGAGGCCCATGCCCCCACCATCCCGCTCTAGTTGCGCCTCTGCTCTCCTCTCGATCGGTCAATGACAAGCCGTATAACTATAGTACAGGGTGGTTCAATAAAACGTTGACAGTTTTTTGAAGCCATTTTTTTAACATTTCTGTAGATTTAAAAAATAAAAAAAAATATTCATCAACTATATAATCTTGACCATCTATGCTGAAAATATCGTTACAAATAACCTTACGGTTGCAAAATAACAGCTATTTGAACAAAGTCTGTCCCATTTCACTCTATCCACTCTATAAGCCTTCTTTATCTGTACACGATGCTACTCATCTGAAATTTGTGGGATGCGAAACCAGAAAATGGTCTCCAGAATTGTACTCTAAAGGTTTAGGGTGTGGACCTATACCATGTATATCATGTATAAAGTACATACCAACATTTGTATTGGTCTTAATAGTCAGGAGTTTTTCTACGACGCGTGACCATATATACATAAATTGAAATGTCTCCAGGACACTATACCTGCTCCACGAAAGGATAGTATGATATTCAAATGACTTATTCAGATCGTCACCCTCATAGTGCTCCTTCGTCATAACCTTTGATGGAAAGGACCGACAAATTACGAACTCTCGCTGCATCACTCTTCCGACGAAGGACCCTCTATGATTAATCTGGACAGCAATAATAATCCGCCACGCCTTCGCCACACCCCAGGCCAATGGTCGCGTTAAGGGGCATTGAGAGATACGTATGGGAGTGCGCCATCAACTTTCCTGGAAATTGTTGTGGGGGGGGGGGGGTTGGCACAAAAGTATAAATATTTAGGCATAATACTAACTACCATCTGAAACCGTTTACCTTAATTCGCACTATCATGTAATAGTTCACAATTTGGTAATTTTGATGTAGATCACATCGAAATTATCAACAGAACTCAGCACATATGATTCGCCAGAATGTCAGTATGGCGCCGTCACGTCAACCCTTCTCCAATGAAATATTACGTTTCAGGGCTCTATTACACCTTATCTATTGAAACTAGTAATTGTTTTCAAATTTTCATTGTTTTCGCCAATCTCTCCGTGCCCCAAAGTATTGATCATTTTTTTATTATACCGTATGTTATCTAATGTTATATAGTAACCACATTCTGATAATCCTACCATATATAACCATGTTGAAGTATTATGTAGCCTAGAAATAAATATGTATTCAATAGCCTTTATATACCGCATACATTGATTTCTGTCATTTGAATGGTTAAAAGTGAGGGGATAATCAAGCTATGCCTTCAATTTCAATGACGTCATCAAAACAACTATGCCAGGGTATAGTCTTTTTGAAGACGTCACACCCCATGATTCACGAGTCAAGCGATCCGCATTATTCGACCCATTTGAAACACTCGAATTGCCCGGGCCGTGATTGACGAAACGTAATAAGACGGCGAACAATTTCGTTTTGAACACCCTGTATATTTACGCGGTGCTTGACAGCTGACCTTTGACTTTTCGCATTTATTCGTCTGTTGGGTAAAGTTTTGTTTACAAATTTACATGATCAATTTCGTGTCGTTGTACCGTTTTAAGAAATGACTTAAAAGCAAATAGCTCTGGGTTTTTTTCTGGATTTTTTTCTGAAATGTTCTTTTAACCAATCAAATGACAACAATCTATATATTTGGTATATAAATCAAATACCGACTGCTTTCATTCGGGTCACAGTTCAACTTATAGGCCCGCTGTGATCTCGAAACCAGACCATGCAGAATATGGCCCTCGGCTGACGCCTCGGGGCATAGTCTGGTTTTCGAGATCACATTGGAACTATACTTTGAACCATGCCCCTCATATGCTCATTGCAGTCAATATTTGTATAAATGGCTTTGTGATGGTGTCTACCAGCGTCCGAATTAAGGGGAAAAATCTGGTTGCCCGCCGGGCAACCAAGCAGGAAATCATGGTTGCCCGGCAGATTTTTTGGTTGCCCGTCCTCCTGTAAAATATTTAAATGCATGTGTTAAGTGTTTCACTTCTTGTAAAAAAATTGGTTGCCCGGTCAGATAAGTACATGTTGGTTGCCCGGTGCTAATTTTGGGTGTCCCGGGCAACCGGGCAACCACTTAACGCGAACGCTGGTGTCTACTTAATAATCAATGACTCGGGAGGTAAATGTCTAACAGAAACATTAATTTTCATCCATATTATTCATGACATACCATAAAATATTTGAATTTTAGACGATACATTGACATATCCTACAATCATGATCAGACTCACAAAGGCAGGGTTTTTTCAGTTAAAAGTAATGTTCTTGTTCAAAAGTAGCCAAAGTGGGATTCGTACTCTTGTTAATGAATTGATATATCGGTAGTTAGGTGGTGGAATTCGTGAGATAAAGTGTACAGGGTGTATCAAAAAAATTAGGACTCTGTTTCATGACGGTGTAATTATTATTATAATCATTGGACCATGACCAATTTAGTCTCAATGTAAAGCCCAATTAATTATTATGATATCCTGAAAATATGAAATCAATCCGATAAAAAATAAGAAAACTAGCGAACTTTGTGTAAACCATGTCATTTACTGGTTTGTACAATGGGAATTCACACAGTAACAGTTTGTACAATAGGAATTCACACAGTAACAGTCGAGTAACATGAAAGTGCTCGATTTGAAACTCAATGAACCATCCACAGTGGGTTCGAGAACTATTTAACAACACTTTTTTAATTTGCACTGAATATTATGTATGCGTCTGTTTTGCGGATTTTTTTAGTCTTGCAGTATTGATTTGTGCCAGAATTAAATGGATTACCAAACTAAACTTTGCTATTGACTGATAGATTATTTACTATGTTGACAATAATATTATAACCTATTGAAACGTAAACCATGTTATTTACTGGTCTGTACATGTAGATCCCATTGTACAAACCAGTAAATGACATGGTTTGCGCAAAGTACGCTAGTTTTCTTATTTTGCATCGGATTGATCCTATATTTTCAGGATATTATAATAATTAATTGGGCTTTACTTTGAGACTAAATTGGTCATGGTCCAATGATTATAATAAGAATTACACCGTCATGAAACAGAGTCCTAATTGTTTTGATACACCCTGTATTTGATAGAAGACTAATATGGCTTACCAACGGTCTGGGTTTTTTTTAAATAAAAAGACATAGGATGTATTTTTAAATAATCTTCTAACTCATGGAACCCTTTTTTTAACACGCCCTGTACATGTACATATGGGAGATGGTAGCTATTATATGTTGGATACGTTTACGAATTTAATTAAATGGTCAATTTACGAATAGGTTATTATATTTTGCAGGGGGAAATCTGGCAGATCATAAAAACAGCAATGATAAAATATTAATTTCCGAACTTTACAGAACTTAACCTATTTTCAGGATGCTTTTATTTCTTGCATTGGCTATTTTGAATAATAAAATCATGGATTGGATAGGGTCAGTATAATAATAATAATAAATAATAATAATAACAATAACCATATTTGTATAGCGCCTAACATCGAGATCCCTAAGCGCTTTAACATAAAAACATAATAACAAACAAATACATGGATATGGACTACAATTAAAAAGCCTTTGTGAACAAATGAGTCTTTAAGGATTTCTTAAACTGAAATATAGTCTCTGCATTTTTCACATGAAGTGGAATATTATTCCAGAGTTCTGCAGCTGACACAGAGAAGGAGCGTTGACCATACTGAGTGGACGTTGAAGAGCAGACAAGACGCGATAGAGATGAAGAACGAAGATTGCGTGAAGGTGTATATTGTTTGATTAGATCTTGAAGATAGATTGGCGCAGTACCATGAAGACATTTATAAGTCAGAAGTAATATTTTATACACAATACGATACTTGATAGGCAGCCAATGCAGATCACGGAGAGTTGGAGTTATGTGATCATGTTTGCGTGAAAGAGTGATTAATCTTGCAGCAGAGTTCTGAATTCTTTGAAGCTTGTTTATCTGCGAATTTGGAAGGCCGTGTAAAAGACTGTTACATTGATCTAAGCGACATGTAATAAATGCATGTACCAGCATTTCAGTTGATTTTCTGTCGAGAAACTTTCTAATCTGTCCAATACGATACAGAGCAAATGAAGCAGAACGGCATATGTTTTTGACAAAGACATCCATTTTCAAATCATTCTGAACAATGACTCCCAAATTGCGAGCACTCTTTACTGGTTCAATCAAAGAGTCACAGATTTGAACATGTTTCAAAGGAGATGAATTTCTGAATCGGGATGAAATATGGAGAAACTCAGTTTTATCATCATTAAGTTTCAAATCATTGGCAGTTGACCACAGTTTAATAGCATTGATGCATGTTTCAAGTTTTGGGATGAGGGATGAGTGGTCATCCTTGTCAAAAATGATATAAACTTGTGTGTCATCGGCATAAATCATTTTGCCAAGATCATGTAAATCAATGACGTCTTCCAGCGGTGAATATGGTATATGGAAATGGGTAAAGGAGGAGTCAGTTGTGTGGTTGTGGGTATAGAAATAGGAAGATTACTAACTTCAGAATAATAATACTTGCTTGAAGCAATAATTGCCTTCGAACATGTTTGGCCTTATATATCTCACAGTTGTAAAAGAATTCAACATATTTTACCCCCGGCTTTAGTCTGACTCTAGCTTGAGCTAGAAATGGAATCGGTCACTCACGGCCTTAGTACACTGATTTAAACAGGTCAATAATTAGTCAATTTGCGGGTGTTATGACGGGGATTTTATTTGAACTTCTTTTATAGTTTTATTATCAACATTTCCAATAAACGATCTCAAATAACATGAACATGATGAACTTGTGTCATTTTTCAGTTTTTTAATCAAAGGATGATTCTTTTCGGTTTCCTTCTACTGTGTAGACAGTTTCGTTTTGAGAATGTCTTCTTTTTCTTTTCTGAATACTGTGGGGATACACGATCCCTGCTAAACGGTATTATTCTTGTTCGCAACAGGCGCACAGTGCATTATAATCTTAACTCGTGCGTGCGACCAGTTGCGTACCCAGCTTTTGGAAACTGGGGAAGGGGGGCACGGTATAGTTGCAACCGACGAAAGGCAAAATCGTAAAAGTGACCCAATTTTTTCCCGTTAGCAGCTGAAATCTTGATAAGTGTGGGGGTGGGGCGATCACGTTGTCCTCAAGAACGGCTGAAATAAATCGCATTGTAGAAATCGCAAATCTACCGAAGGAGGCTCAAGTCCCCCCCCCCCCCCCCCCCCCCCCCCCCCCCTCCCTGGGTACGCCACTGCGTGCGACCAAAATCCACGTGCGTGTAGCCATAATCGCGCGCATACCTTTGATTGTTTTTGTGCGCGGAGAGATAAAAACCGAATATTTCTAGCCAATTTAGAACTGATCAAACCATAGAGTCCTTTATTAGTTATACAAAGCTTATTTTGTTACATATTCAAAGTTTTATCTGTATCTTTTTTGTTACACGGTTACGGTCTACGCTTTTGAGTGAATCTAGAAATAGTTTACCTGTCCGCGACTGCCTGGGCCAACATAACGTGTGTCACTTGTTAAATTCCCCTGGTATATGAATAGTATGCTTTGAACTTGATCGTCAATGACGCATTATATTGACGTCAGAAACGAGAATAAATACCAACTCAAAAAGTGTATGCAGTCATCCGTAACATTGAAGCAAGTTTATGAAATGCATTGCATATCCAAATTACTTAATAATCGACCGATTGTTGACATTGAACTAAACGCATCAAATATAAATTCCAGGTAAATATTTATTGTGTTGAGATCGAAATTTTAACTTCATATTATTTATCACCAACACAGATGAACTTTCATTCAAATATCATTATCGTTTATTAGCAAGATCAAAATGTTATTGCGGTATCTACTACGATACAACTGAGGCGTCTTCTTCATTGAAACACATTTTATCACAATTCTAGCAATCTATGCATCCATTTCAACGACCAGCAAGACAGCTGCGTATGTGAGGCGTACAATTTCAATGTGCAATACGCGAAAAGGACCGTATGGGTTACTTTGGGGTTTTCAATACCCAGGCGATGATTCAAATATCCTTCATACTATTTCAGCAGTAAAAATAGTAGATTCTGTTGAAATCACGGGAATTATTATATTGAGTATTCAACTGTACCCGTAACATCAGGACCGATGTAGACACCATTCATAGGAAATGTGATTGACTTTCATACTAAAGGGTAACTGAACTGATCAAGAAACAAGTGTCTTCACAGCATTTAATTTGTGCAATATTTTGATACGGCTGTTATTTTGCTACAATTGATTACTTTCATTCTTTCGGAATATTAACTAAATTAATTACACGTGACGGCGGCATTGACGTCACAAAAGAGACTAAATATGTACAAAAAAGTCATGCAACCATCGTATCAACTGAACTAGTAATACTACGTTGCTATGCATAGTAGCTCCAAATAATCTACCAAGTTGTAATTACTATATGAGCAATGAATTAGTCACTATACCAAAATGTCGTGTTGGAATCTCCAGATACAATTCGCTGTCGTCAGCATCTTGACCGTTTATACACACGTGCAAGCATTGTATGTAACCGTTTCTCCAACAAGCAAGTCAGTTTTTGTGAATGACACTACCGAGTTCCGTTGTACCATAGGCGATAAAGATTTATACCAGCTCTTCTGGATTTTCGACTTCCCCGGTGAGATGACACGACATTACGTTTCAGCAGAACAGACTTCATCGGTGCAATTGAGCAATACGATGGAAAACCACGGCACATACAGTCGGGAGTATTCCACAGAAAATGTCGCAGACAGAGGTACAATTCACATACTGCTTTTGAGAATAGATGGTGTTTTGCCTGCAGATGCAGGGCAATTTGCTTGTGGATACCGATTCCCACTTTTCACACAAGTGACACCCATAGGAGAGTGGGCAAATCTTGAAATAGTTGTACCACCAACGGAAACTCTTCCTACTTGTGACTTTGTACCATCATTGGATGAACACTCCTTAATGGTGACGCTCAAGTGTAGAATAACAGGTGGTATACCACAACCAACGTTAATGTGGTACAGAGGAAATACCGCTATAGCTGAGCCATCTGTAGAGTTAAGTGAGGTCCACTACGAGCTTCAGCCAAATGACAACGGTGTGAAGTTTGTATGCACTGCAAGTGGTCCATCACTTGCAGTAGGGGGATCATGCAGCGTGGTTCCGCTGCAAGTAAACCCTTCGGTGTCCCTATCAACGGTGACTCCCATGCTAGTTACAGAAAACACAGACCTTATATATACTTGTATTGGTGCTGGCATATCGGAGATATCAAAACTAGACTGGCTGTATAATGGACAAGCGTTTCAAGATATTAACAATATGGAACTTGAATATCAAATAGTAGATATATCGGACTCCTCATCGGAGTTACATTTATTCAATGTTCAGCTTGACAATAACAATGACATTATCACCTGTTATGTCGAGATTCCTTCAGGTTTGAATTCAGAGCAGTCAGTGACCATCACGGTTGATGCGGAGAAAACGACAATAAATACAACTGGACAATCAGTGACTACCATTTTCTTTTCCGACCAGCAAACGACAATGTATATTGATCCAACAGCTCCAAGTTCGCGCGCATATACAAGTATGCTCACAATTGTAATACCTCTCGCTATTGTTTGTGTGATTCTGTTAATTATAGTAGCTGTCTTCATTAGCTGTTGGCAAATGAAACGTCGAGATGAGAGTCCATGTTCTCCAGGTGATCCATACGTTATTAGCGAACTTCCCAAAGAACATCGTACAACCACAATAAAAACTGATGAACTGTATGAAGACCCTATCAGCCCATCTGTTGATTCCACTTCTAACGTTGAAAACACCGTGAACCATTCCTTTAATGATGTTGATGACCAGACACCGTCATATGAAAGACATATTCCTTTCATCCGTATTGAAGAACCCCAGAATCAAAACCTCCAAAATGAAGGAATCTATATAGACATTTTACCGTGAACAAGCCGTGAACCGTTGTTCTGTATTTTGAAACTTTGATTTTAATTTCTGAGCAATAATTACATGACGATATATTTAAACATTTATTTGATCTGTGAAATTAAGGACTATAAGTATGTAAATGATAACCTGCTGTAAAATTGGCCACATACATGTACATATGGTAGTAGAATAGTGGATAAGATCCCATTAAGGGAACCACATGCGTCAATGACAACCAGTTTAAGATTTCAAATCACAGCCTCCCATGCAATTTTACCATGAAATGGTGGCAATTATAGCATGTTTCGAGCGGAATAAGCTGTGAAATGTTATATACGTTGATTCCGTATGATACTATTGACGTCAAATCCAAACCACCAATGAATCGTTTATTATATTTCGAAAGGGGAAATCCGGCTGTCACAAAAATTGAAAATGCTAGTGTACAATTTTAAGGTACCGTGTTCAGCCACAATGTAAGAAGAAATTATTGAAAAGAACTATTTAGAGCATCGAAATATAGGTTTTAAACTGTTGATTATGCATAGGAATCGAGGATGTGAAAGTCCCAAATTGATTGGATCATCCAAATTTGAATGATGGCCTTAAATATGAAAATATGCATTTTGGAGGGCGTATGGTCTGTTCTGAATAAGAACGGGTTACAAGTAAATCATTAAACATACGTGATATCCATTAAAGGTCAACCAAAATGGAGTTCCAATGGAGTATCCTTAGACAAATATAATGCAAAAAGAATTAGGAAAAACATAAAACCAATCGACCGTTTTGGTTGACCTTTTTAAAATGTATTCTTTTCAGAATTATACCCGGAATTGTAATGTATTCGTCACTTCCTTGTACCACTGCGTGTACGCACGCTGTGTTGCCGACAAACAGGTCAAAAATGAGTCAACATTTGCGGGTATTATGACGGGGATTTTATTTGAACTCATTTTATAGTTTTATTACTCGATTACCTTTTGTTCTCCTTTACAAACTTTGGTACTATACTTTAAAAGCGAAAGAGAGAGATTTGCATTTCCGGCAGCCTGAATTAAGCAATGAACTCATATGATATGCAGTTTTAAAAACGAAGACAGAAAGAGAGAGAGAGAGAGCGGGGGAGGGGAGAGAGAGCTAGAGGTAGAGCAGGATGAGCAGACCAAAACTGAGTAAATAAAGATTGAAAAACAATCGTATGATGGACTAGTTCCTGTGGTAACTTTTCAACTATTAATATGATGTATATAAAAGTATATATTTTTAGAAAGGAAATGAGTCGGAGAATCAATGACAACCAGTTTAAGATTTCAAATCACAGCCTCCCATGCAATTTTACCATGAATGGTGGCAATATCATGTTTCGTGCCCCGTTATGGTACATGCCAACGGAATAAGCTGTGAAATGTTATATACGTTGATTCCGTATAATACCATTGACGTCAAATCCAAACCACCAATGTATCGGCTATTATATTTCGAAGGGGAAATCCGGCTGTCATGAAAATTCATAAATTCCTAGTGTACAATTTTAAGGTACCGTGTTCAGCCACAATGTAAGAAGAAATGATTGGAAAGAAATGTTTAGAGCATCGAAATATAGCTCTTAAACTGTTGATTATGCATAGGAATCGAGGATGTGAAAGTCCCAAATTGATTCGATCATCCAAATTTGAATGATGGCCTTAATTTTATTTGAACTCATTTTATAGTTTTATTACTCGATTACCTTTTGTTCTCCTTTACAAACTTTGGTACTATACTTTAAAAGCGAAAGAGAGAGATTTGAACTCATAAGATACGCAGTTTTAAAAACTAAGAAAGAAAGAGAGAGAGAGAGCGGGGGAGGGGAGAGAGAGCTAGAGGTAGAGCAGGATGAGCAGACCAAAACTGGGTAAATAAAGAATGAAAAACAATCGTATGATGGACTAGTTCCTGTGGTAACTTTTCAACTATTAATAAGATGTCTATAAAAGTATATATTTTTAGAAAGGAAATGAGTCGGAGAATCCATTTTTGGTATCAAATTTCACCAAAACTGCTGTTTTGGGGGGGGGGGGGCTGAAAATTTGCAATTCAGTTTTTGGTAGAAAACGTTGAAATTTCACCAAATTTATCGTAATGAGGTTCTCTACGAATGTTTTTTGTTTGTTCGTTTGTTTTTAAACAAACAAACAAAAACATATCTGATTTATCTTTTGAATTATTGACCAAAAAGTGCCAAAAATGTGATTTTCATGATTTTGGAGGTAAAAAAATCACATTTTTGGTCAATAAAACAAAAAATAGGATTTGAATCAAACTAGAACGACAAAATTTGACAAAATATATTTTGAGTTATCTTTGCAAAACCTAAAATGGGTCAAAAACCGTGGTTTTTTTATAATTTTGTACACGAGCGCGGTGTCAGGTGCATCTCTGTGCTTGCGAGGCTCCGTTTACAGTCTATGGTTTTATGCATAACATTTCTTATGAAGGACTTCTTCAGCAGTTTTTTTGAGAATGGCCAGTGGCAGTGATGCATTAGTCGATGTGCTTGATTTTGGCCCATTTTCCAAATGTCGCGGGTTGTAATAAACCAAAATGACACCATGGCTAACTTTTTTTGAAAATAGGCACTTTTAGACCCCTAATCGCGAATCGTGGTTGATCATAAAAAAAAAAACCCTTTTCTCGTTTTTCTGGTCGCGCATGCTTACACTCTGGTATGCTGAGTGATCCCCGGGGCCTATTCATTTATTTATATATTTATTACGGCCCTATTTATTTATTTAGGCCTATATGTTTTTTATTATTTATAATTTTAAACAGGCCGCCTGTTTGAAATTTTCAGCCAATGTGTAATTTGGTAGGCCTCTAGCTATAACTTTATGACGGCCGTTGTAGACCCCGCCCCAAATAAATTGTTTTGGAGGCCGGGTACTGTGACCCCGGGACTGTGACCAGTGGCGGCACCAAGGGAGGGGGGGTCAGATCCTTTGACCTCCCCCCCCCCCCCCTAGAAAATTTGAAAAAAGGGCAACAAAGCCTCCTCAGACGGACACCTTGCCCCCCCCCCCCCCCGAAAAAAATCCTGGTGCCGCCACTTACTGTCACTGCTCATTTTCGGCATTTAGTCCCTCATAAACCGGGCTCCTGCACAAATGAAAGTTCAGTAATCCCCTCCACCTCCTACCACGAGACTACGATGAATCTTACACTTTCATGGTGTCAAATCATGTTTTACCCAATTACGGGCACTTTTCTACACTTCCAGAGTGTAAACTCGCAATTCAATAGTAAACTATCACATGTGTAAAAAGTTATTTTACGTAAAGCTCAATATTGGGTTAAAAACTACACATTTATTTTGTACCCAGCAAAATTTGACACCCATTTCTAAGCGTGTACGATACAGAGAGACTGTGACCAAAGAAATTATACAATTTTGAAACACATATTGACAATAATTCCAAAGCAATTTCTGTCTGAATTTCTTATGACATGCTAAGGGATTTTTAGCTTTGTTTAATGAAAATCGGTGGTTGGGAAGCAGAGATTTGATCAATTAGCTTATCATCATCAGTCTGGGCCACTTTGGCTAAACCATTGGGATGAACTCGATGAATGGAATTGAACCACGAACATAGGAATAAAGTGCTCTGATTATACAATAATGGGTCATTTAAAGGAGATCTTCTGGCTGCAGGCTTTCCAAGGAGGCTCCAATATGCATAGTGGCTATTTGGGGTCAGGAAAGATGTATGCGTGATATTTTCATTGGAGACAAAGCAAACAGCTCGTTTGGGCAGGAATCTTTGGTGATGGGACTTTGATTGGACCATCTTCAAAGATGGGAACGTGAATGCTCAACGCTACCTTGATCTTGTCAACAACACGGTGGTACCCGAGTTGTTAGCACATGGAAAATACCCGTTGAACCACAATGGCTTCATATCTCGTATATGGTGGTTTCAGGATGGAGCACCATGTCAGGAGGAATACTAAGCTATTTCATTTATATATAAACTCAAAAAAGATCAAGATACAGGTTATTTAGTTTATTTATTTATTTATTTATTGAAATCAAATCAAAACTATTTGAAAATGATATGATGTTGTTCTCTTTAAGTTCCTTGCATGATACCCTAACCATATAATTTCTACAAACAAGATTGTATGTTATGCTGAAAGTGGCGCAAACAGACGACTTAGTAGATTGGTTATAATTCTTAAGCAAAAGGAGTTACAAAAGACTAAATATAATTCTTTTGGTAGTCGTCAATACCTTACTTATCACAGAGTAATTTATTTTTGACATTGCATGATTTCAATATTGGGTTAAAAATTAGATTGTGAGTCTTGTGAGTCAAAATTCACAGGACTAAACGAACAAAATCTCAAAGTTTCCCTCATTTTGTATGGGTTGTAGAGAGCGAGCGCGTCTTTCGCGACTTGCTGCCATGCCGTGCATTATTGACCCTCCGATCAATTCACAAATGCCGAAAGCATCTATCCCCTTAGCCTGCATATTGCATTGGGACGAAATGGCAAAGGACGAAATAGCATAAGGACGAAATGGCAAGGGACGAAATGAGAGAGGATGAAATAGGAGAGGATGAAATGGAAAGGACAAAATGGGAAAGAACGAAGTGGCAAAAGATTATAAACACCTTTTACCTTCTTAAAAACGAGGTCACGGTGGGGAAAAACGAACGAAAATTGAACAGCGCCATCTATACCGTAGCGATTTATCGATTGCACAAATATTACCCAAAGATCTCGCCTAACAAATTTGAAATAAAACTGCAATCATATAAGCATGATAAGGGGACATCTCTAAAAAACGCGAAACAAGATCGTTCAAGCAAGTGCTGCCGATGTGTTATGAAAGTATACTTACGATACCAGGGATCTTGCCAGATTGAAATTCCGTGGCCGCCACGGTTTGCGATAGGCCTAATGGTAGGAATAATGAATTGCAAAAAGTAAGAGCAGTAAATTGATTGGTTGTGTTTTAATCTCTTTCGGCTACTAAATGACCGAAAACACCCATATAATTGCATTTCAAGCCAATAATTATGGCCAACAACAGAACAACTTTAATAGCACCCCTCCCATCAGCATGTGACTTATATACGTAATTTAACCTGAACAGCATTACATTTCTGACCAAACCACTTCACACACATTTCACATTACCGGTACACTTACTTCGCTAGTATATATTTTAATCATCGTTAATAATTGCGGCAGGAAATTGTAATTGAATGCATAGTCAATTATAACTGTCCACCCCTGCCTGGACTGCCGTGATAAATAGAGGTCTCGTTAGTTCAATTCCCAGCTGTATTACGTAGACCATGGAAGCTCATGAAATATGTCGTCACAAGCACGCTCTATTGACAATGAAAACAAGAGAAAAACGTACACAAAAATCTGTGCAATCGTCCATATCCTTTCTGACTTTATATTTTATTGCTATACTCATTACGGAAGTAAATTTCTAAATGAAACGGATTGAAATAAAGCCTATACAGGGTGAGTCAAAAAACAGTGTACTCAAAGTAAAATAATTATCAAAAATAGTTTTATCAGAATATGAAGGCAACTAATGTATGCGGCAATATACAATGTATGCATTTATTCACTATCATCAGCAAAAAGAATCATGACATTTCATGGTACCGTTTATGAAAGTATCTCGTCATCTCGTCAATTATCACGTCACTTAAAATGATCTCGTCATCTCGTCATCTCATCAATTATCACGTCAACTCGTCAATTATCACGTCATCTTGAATTTATGTCACAATTATCTCGTCAATTATCACGTCATCTGTAAATTATTTCGCAACTATCTCGTCAATTATCACGTAATCTTGAAATTATCTCGTCATCTTGTCAATTATCACGTCATCTCGTCAATTATCTCATCATCTCGTTAATTATCACGTCATCTTGAAATTATCACGTCATCTTGAAATTATCTCGCAATTATCTCGTCAATTATTCAAGATTTCAAATATAAAATCCCAAAGTTGATTACACCTTTTTTTTACTTACACTGTATACAATACAACAATGGTGTAATTTCCCCCAAATATGCAGGCCAATATGTTGTAAATATTCTTCTACGTTTTTCTTCTTCTGAGACATATGTTGACAATTAGACGAAATTGCTTAAGTCAACTTTCGGATAACAATATTATGGTCTTAAACAGGGAGATTAGCATTATTGTGTACATTAATCGTGCATTGCGTGGTAACTGAAGTGTTCTTCTATAACGCGCACTTTCGCAGTATGCTGGTTCCCTGCATCAATGGGCTCCACACAATTTATCCATAGATGCAGGTTAACGCCGATTTCCACTCAAAGCTGATTTGCTGGCATAAAAGTCATGCATATTCATGATTGACAAAAAATAGATCCACAAATAAATTCGATCAAGCCAGCGTCACGCTTAGAATGATAACAAATTTGCTGATTGGCACAAACTACACGTGTATATGCACGCATGTCATAGCGCGTTCCCCATCGCGCCGTAGCTATGACAGCCCGACAATGCATTCAGCGTTCGATGCGGTATCTCAGCTACAGTGTGTTGATCGTTATTTACCTTATGCCATAACAGAGCGACAATGCAATGTGTTGAACTTACTTTTACGGACGGCAAATGAGAACCCTTTACCTGCACCTATGGATAAGTTAGACCGGGGATCCAGGGTGCAGGGAACCAGCACACTTCCGCAGTGCCTCTACTGCGATTTTCCTGAGTGAGTATACGGCGCATTACGCCAACGCATGGTGCACTCGCCGCACGGGATTAGGATGGAATGTTTTGGGGGTTTTCAATACTAACAGGGGTAAAGGTTGGCAAATGTGAGCAATTAAAGTTACAATTTTGATTAGATAAATGTCTAATGTATGAGTGTTTAAGAATGACAGTTAGAGAATAAAGGTATTGTTTCATATCGTACACGTGATACATTGTCTGACACAAATGCGTTTGGTATAAGTATTATTGTTTGCGTGGAACAACTCCGCCTGCGGCGTCGTCGTTCCACTTAAAATAATACTATACCGCCCGCATTTATGTCAGACATAACACGGGTACCGTCTAAAGAATATGGGCCGTATTCTCGTACGTAGTTAAACACGGTTTTAAGCTAAACGCGCGTCTAACTTTGACTTTAGACACAGCGTTTAACTAAACGCAATTCTCGTACATTTGGTTTACTTAAACACGCGTCTAACTCGCCGAAAGGTGTCTAACTTTAAACATGGGTACGGGGGTAGTTTAATGCGTGTTTAACTAAACTCGCGCACCAACTGTATGCCTTGAATAATCACTCATCCGTGCCCGGTGCAAGCTGACGTGCGGATCGCGTAGTCTTTAAAAGTACCGTGTATTTAAGGCATTCGGTCGATAT
Organism: Ophiura sarsii; assembly: GCA_035610835.1. Lineage (NCBI taxonomy): Eukaryota > Metazoa > Echinodermata > Ophiuroidea > Amphilepidida > Ophiuridae > Ophiura > Ophiura sarsii. Next base: position 83,270,758 of record CM069443.1, read on the forward strand.
TTATTGTACTCCATTAGGGCCACAATGAATTAAATACCTGTATACAATCAACGCAGGACCACTCTGGGAACGAGATTTGCAAAGTTTAAAATCGTGTTTTGTTAAACACGTCGTTTAAAGGATAAACTCACGTTTAAGTTAAACACGCGTTAAAGTTAAACACGGTTTTAAGCTAAAACCGTGTTTAGTACGAGAATACGGCCCATATCTTTATTCTCTAACTATTTATACACTCTTACGTCATTTGTTAAATGTATAACGCAAAGTTGTTACTAAGGAATAGATTGCCCTGAATATTGTTAACTCGACAAAAGTTCATGTGCACCGAACCCTACAATTAAAGTAAATACAGTACCTTGTGAAAAAACGCATTGCGGAAGTTAATATAACAAATTTCAGACTTATGTATAGTTCTGCAGTTGGTAAGATGTAACCTCTGTCAAGTCACGATGTTGAGGTGGCATCTCTGGCAACGTATCGTTGTCATCTTGACAATTCATTCACATATTAACTTAGTTTTAGCCATACTACCCTTTGCAGACGTTTCACCAGTAAGCCAGGCAGTGTTTGTAAACGACACCGTAGAGTTTCAATGTCAAATAACGGATACGGGGGATTACGAACGACTGATCTGGATATTTGATTATGATAGCAGTGATGATATTGTGCATTACTTTCCGGCAGAGCAGTCTTTGGACATCTATGCTGCTGAAGGACATGGCAATTATAGTGTGGATTATAATGTCAGTCTCGATGAATTCGGAGAATACACAGTGCATCATTTGACTCTGCGAATAGAAGGAGTTATGCTTCCCGATGAAGGACAATATGCCTGTGGATATCTTGAATATTTTACTGATCAATTCGGTTGGGTAGTCGATGAACAGCCATGGTTTCTTGGGGACAAGGCCAATCTCACAATACTAGAAGCTCCTCAGGAAGGCAATCCTAGCTGTACCTTTATACCAGATCCCATGACGTTGTCATCGGCAGAGAGCTCAGTGATGGTATCTATGACCTGCCAGATAAGCGGGGGCAGACCACTACCATCTTTGACGTGGTATAAGAAAGGTATAGTGCTATCACAGGCATCTGAATTAGATGTGCTTCACCACGAACTATCGCCCGAAGACAATGGTGTTGAATTTAAGTGCATTGCAAGTGGCCCTGCACTTGTAGTAGATGGGTCTTGTAGCGTCGTCCCACTGCAAATTAATCCGTCGGTATTTATAACAAGTTCTGTGCATATGCCAACGCAAGAAAACGTAGATGTGATATTAACCTGCGAGGGTTCAGGCATGCCGATGATTTCAAAACTAGACTGGCTGTATAACGGGAAAGCGTTACCAAATATCAACAACATGGAGCTTGAATATCAAATAGTAGATATCTCGGACTCCTTATCAGAGTTACATGTATTCAATATTCCGTATGACCATGACAATGACGTTATTACATGTTATGTCGAGATTCCTTCAGGATTGAATTCACAACGATCAGTGAAAATCATGGTTAATCCAGATCAGACTACAACGATATCAATAACGAGTGACCCAAAGTCAAGTGCCAGTTTTACATCTGGTCTTATAGTTCCACTTGCTGCTGCTTTCGGCGGATTGATCGTTATCCTCATCGCTACAATAGTAACCACTGTTGTATGTCGCAGAAAGCGCCAGATGAAACGCGCCAATTCTCAGGCACCGATCGTAATAGACACGCAACGTCGCAACATGTACCAGCTGGACGAAATCATAACCGAACGCCACCCCGAACCAGCCGTATCCGATTCTCCAGATGATGCCTATGTTATCAGTAAACTTCCTGGGAATCGCACAACCACAGTGGTAAGCGATCCGCCATATGATCAAGTCAATCCACAATCGGCCCCGAATACTGATAATTCGTACGATCAACTCAATCGACCACCGGCTTCAGCTACAGATTCCCCACCTCAACCACTATAATAGTAGATAATGATCACCATTACAACCATCTGAATCTACCAGTAGCTTCTGCAGAAAAAAGAGACACCATACTGGATAGAAATGTCGAAGGGCTTTCATACGCTAACATAGCGGAGGCAACGGAACCTGAGAACCCAACGCTCATTCTGACCGAAGCGCGGGTAGCGGAGTTGTTTACTCTAATATCGAAGGATCGTTCCCTGCAAGAAACTATGATTTATATACGACTGACAACTGACTCTGTATGGTTTAAGATCACTGTTTGACTTACAACTGACTCGGTAAGGTTTAAGATCACTGTTTGACTGACAACTGACTCTGTATGGTTTAAGATCACTGTCTATACAAAAATAAATCGATGGCACTATCTGCACTAAGGTAGCACTGCAAAACTAATACGTATGGTCCGTACGTATAAGTGACTTATACGATACCCGCCAAAGTAATATGTTGCATACTCAAGCAATAATTTAACTTAACAATTGAACTAAGACCAATTCAAATATTTCTATTATATATTATTATGGAAATATTTGTATTGGTTTAGTTCAAAAGTATAATGGACTAAATGCAAAATATTACTTTGGCGACTATTGTACAAAAGTCCGTTCATACTCGCGTCGTTGTGCATCGACCGACGTCGCCGGATAAAAGTTGAGATTGCTTCAACTCGTGCGTCGATCGATGTCAGTCGACGTCGGACGATGCGCAACGACAGGAATATGAACGGACCATGTCTTACGTACAAGGCAATAATACGTTTGAGCCATATGCAATAGTTTAAATAAAGGGGTCAAAAAAGTAAGTTCCCCCTAACATTCGATCACGTTTGTTTGCATAACTCCACTCACAAATGTACGTTTTGAAAAATTGAAACGTTTATGAAAAGGGGAAACGCTTGGCTACCCAACAAAAATGTCGTTTGTCAATAGCATGTTCATTTCTTCCGAAACAATCACATTTTTCCAAAATGATGTTTTCTGAAAAAGTGGCACTTTTAAAATCGTATGCAAGAAAGTTACACAAACGTCTCCAGTAGGCTACTGTTAAATATTAATTTCAATTGCCTTTATTTTCAATTAAAAGAAAGTCTTTTCTTTCTTTAGCTGGTCCTTGAATAAAATTCTAAATTAAATGATTTCATTTTATGCATGACTAGCCAATAGTGTCCACCATTCACGCCAATAACTTACCTATATCGTTGAAAAGTGCCACTTTTCGGAAAACATCATTTTGGGCAAATATGACTGTTTTGGAAAACGCAAACATGATATTGAAAATGCAAAGTTTGTGTGGGTAGCCAAGGGTTTTTTTTCTTTTCGTAAATGTTTCAATCTCTCAAAACGCCTAATTGTGGGTGGATTTATGCACATAAACTCGTATAAAATAATCTTGAAAAGTGCTCCTTTTTTTTAAAACATCATTTTCGGGAAATGGGACTATTTTGGGAAAAGTAATAAAGATATTGAAATGGAGAAACTTTCTATAAGTAGCCAAGTGTTTTCGCTTTTCATAAGTGTTTCAATCTCTGAAAACGTTCAATTGTGTGTAGAGTGATGTAAACAAACGTGATCAAATATTAGGGGGGGGGGCTTACTTTTTTAAACCCTTTATATTTTTCTGGCTACCAACGATGAGGTATTTCAATATGTTCTCTAATATACTTTTCGATTAATTCTAGTACCCGGTTTTTCTAGCTTTTTAGTTTTTTATGTTTGCTACCCGACGGCGGCACAAACATCATGAACATGACAAATGGCCATTTGACTCAATACTGGTTGGATTACGCCCGTATAGACATCTCTACAACTGGGTTTCTATCGCCATGTAACAGATGTAATTTCGTGAGAAAACGTGAGATATATTGGTAGTGGTACAGAGCTGTTTCTTTAATTGATTTCCATTTAAGGTTATCAGAACTATTTTAAAGGTATGTTCGCATTACCTAATTATTGTAGCTTATTGTATACTTATTTTAATAGCAAAATGTATTATGTGGGAGCGTTCAATGCATCAAATTACTCAGATAAAGTAAAAAGCGACCACAGTGGTCTGATATGATCTGTTATAATCTTCTGTGGGAATCATTCAACATAATTATAACATGTTATATACCCACTTACTCTACTCAGAAATATTGCATTACAATTCACTACAAAAAGTGTATATCCCCTTCTTGAACAGACGCATGGCGGTAAGACGGTCACATCTGACATTCAGGACACGCCTGCTCGTGTTTCAGAGCTAAATATTCATTATAATTGACTTGTAAGTAATTATTTTGTGACAATTCTTAACATTTCACTTTAGACATCAGGCTTTAAAAAAATGTACATGTGAATCGCGGGATAATCAATTGTAAATGTGTCCGTGGTATCACATATGGTCGGTGGTATTACATAGTGACGTTTGGTCGGTAGTATTGCATAGGGGCGTATGGTCGGTGGTATCACATATTGACATATGGTCGGTGGTATTGCATATTGGCGTATGGTAAACCTTAATTATTAAAATCATCCCAAAGCCAAAAAAAGATTAGTTAATTGGTAATAAAAACAATTGATTTAGTGTTTAAAACCAACAACATTCTTATTTTAACATAGTGACGTACACACTATGCGCCTCTACGTAATACTGCCGACAAATTGTCATACGTATAGATGAGGTGACCGTTGTTTACATCCAATGTTTATCAACAAAAGCAACGGTCGAAGGGACTGAACTGTCGATACACGCTTGAGGAAACAGCATATGATTACAACACTGTCCGCTATGCCGTATTGCCCTTTATAATGCTTCGGCGCGAGTTTTAAAAGCACGGGTCCTAAACAAAACAGGATGCGCGCGCAAACTGCCGGGCAAAGAACAATGACAACTAGCCATGTTTTGCCCGGTGTGACGTCGCCTATCACACCATCTATATGACGGGTCAGGAATATAATTCGCCCCTTTTTAATATCAATTACTTCCTTATTATTTCATTAGATCAATTTGTGTATAGTATTGCGCCCCTCTTTGGGCCACCAGAAATTCCCCATATGTTCACCGCAAATATTGCGAAATGCACACTACCATTGTCACTCTACACTTCGATACCTTTAATCAATGCCGTCCCGCCCTATTGAATTCAATGTCTGATTCACCTTCCTGAAGTTGGACACAATTCTCTTCATTTGCCTATAGTCTATTTGTCGAGACGAGACAGTGACGTATTTGCGTCATTCATCAATTGCTGTACATAAACGCGCGCGATAACTTGAATCGCTGGCGTATACACCCACGCGTAGAAAGGCGGAAGATATATACGCGCGCGTGCGTAAATGTTGTGCCTGTGATGGACAAATAGATTATAGTCCGACCGTCGTGACAATGGGAAGTCCCCCTTTCCTATTTATTGGTTTATTGATGGTGGTTCAATAGATGGGGTGACAGCAGTGGCGTAACCAGCGGGGGGGGGGCAGGGGGGCCGGAGGCCCCCCCCCCCCCCCCCCCCCCGCTGGTTGAATAGAATATTTGTTGCTCTTATCGCTAGTTTTAACACCATTGATTGTGTATTCTCATTTTCAATATGTCAAAAACCTCCGATCAGAGAGACATCTTTCGCCTGACGATTGGACAAAATGACCGTATGAGATTGTCCATGAAACTCAGAGTAGCGATAATATTCCGGAAGGTCTATACCTCTGAATTATTATAAGCTCTACCGTTTTACGGTATTGAGCACTTTGTTCAATATGGCTAGTTCTAACCAGAAACGGTTGTCAATACATAATACGCTCCTGATTTATCAGTTGAGCACTTTTTGATAATCTTTTGATATCTTAATGTGTATAGATCCCCTTTGGAATATTTGTTGCTCTGATCGCTAGTTTTAACACCATTGATTGTGTATTCTCATTTTCAATGTGTCAAAAACCTCCGATCAGGGAGACATCTTTCGCCTGACGATTGGACAAAATGACCGTATGGTATTGTCCATGAAACTCAGAGTAGCGATAATATTCCGGAAGGTCTATACCTCTGAATTTTTATGTATACACACATATATGCAGCAATGGAAATACCCACATGACTTTCCACCCGGGGTAGAGCGACCCGGGGTAGACCAACCCCAAGTGACCAACCCTAAGTCGACCAACCCTGGGTGGACTAGGGTTAGGGTTAGGGTTAGGGTTAGGGTTAGGGTTATTCATTTACACTGGCAGATGTCCGGTCTTCTTGAACAAGCTAGTATCAAACCCTTGCTATTATTTTGTAATATGCTTAACATGTTTATGTTGTACTTAATTTTGATTGTAAGTCATACTGTGAAGTGTGAATTTTTTATATAAAACAATGAAGGGCATTTTTATAAATTAAAATTACTAGGAACGTTTTCTGGACCATTTTAGTTAGTAAACTAGACATTTTGGCGCGTTTCGAGCGAATTGGTTTCATTTTTTTATTATTCAAGCTTAAACAAAATGGCTTCATGAACGTTTTTCAGGACCATTTTAGTGTTAAAATAACTTTTTTTTTGCACAAATTATTTTCAATGTTTTATTATTCAAGTTTAACAAGATTGCTTCAGGAACGTTTTCAGGACCATTTCAGTGTAAAAATAACTATTTTTGCGCGCTACGCGCGTAATACTTCGAATGTTTTATCATTCAAGCCTCACAAGATGGTTTCAGGAACGTTTTTTTAACCTTTCCTTTTACAATAGCCATTTTTTTAAATATGTTGTTATTCAATTTAAACAAGATGGCTTCAGAAACGTTTTGTGGACCTCTTTATTGTTAAAATAGACTTTTTTGCGCGCTATGCGCGTATTAGTTTCACTGATTATTTATTATTCAAGCTTAACAAGATAGCTTCAGGAACAGTTTTCTAAACCTTCTCCTCGAGAATTATTTTTTTATTTTGTGTTATTCAATTTCAACAAGATGGCTTCATAAACGTTTTCTGAACCTTTACTTTCACTGTTTATTTATTTTCAAGCTGAACAAGATGACTTCAAGAACGTTTTTCTAAACCTCTATTTTTACAACGGCAAATGTTTGCGCGCTCCGCGCCAATTATTTTTATACTACTTTGTTATTCAATTGGAACAAGATGGCTTCAGAAACGTTTTCTGGACTTTGTTAGGGTGTTTCCGTAACCTGACATACTTTATCTGACACACTTTTATCTGACACAGTTTTTTTAGGCGTTTGATGAACTCCTGAAATAAATGGCTATTCCATCAAATAAACTTACCCCCTCTGAAATTAAAGGCTGTACCATCAAATAAACTTACCCCCTGAAATGGCTATTCCATCAAAAACTTACCCCCTCTGAAATTAAAGGCTGTACCATCAAATAAACTTACCCCCTGAAATAGCTATTCCATCAAATAAACTTACCCCCTCCTTAACTCACCACTCTGAAATAGAAGGCTGTTCAATCAAACAAACTTACCCCCTCTGAAATGACTATTCCATCAAATGAACTCCCTCCATCTGAAATTGTCTATTCCATCAAATAAAACTACTCCCTCCGAAGTTTATTTGATGAAATAACCATTTTAGGGGGGCGGGTAAGTTTATTTGATGGAACAGCCTTTTATTTCAGAGGGCGTAAGTTTATTTGATGGAATAAAAAGTCTGTTCCATCAAATACTCCCTCTTAAATAAAAGGCTGGTCTACACTTACTCCCTCTTAAATAAAAGACTGTTACATCAAATAAACTTACTCCCTCTGAAATAAAGGAAGGGGTAATTTTATTTGATGGAACAGCCTTTTATTTCAGAGGGCGTAAGTTTATTTGATGGAATAAAAAGTCTGTTCCATCAAATACTCCCTCTTAAATAAAAGGCTGGTCTACACTTACTCCCTCTTAAATAAAAGACTGTTACATCAAATAAACTTACTCCCTCTGAAATAAAGAAAGGGGTAAGTTTATTTGATGGAATAGCCATTTCAGAGGGGGTAAGTTTATTTCAGGAGTTCATCAAACGCCTAAAAAAACTGTGTCAGATAAAAGTGTGTCAGATAAAGTATGTCAGGTTACGGAAACACCCTTTTGGTTTTTCCGTAACCTGACATACTTTATCTGACACACTGACACACTTTTATCTGACACAGTTTTTTTAGGCGTTTGATGAACTCCTGAAATAAGCTTACCCATGAAATGGCTATTCCATCAAATAAACTTACCCCCCTCTGAAATAAAAGGCTGTTCCATCAAATAAACTTACCCCCCTAAAATGGTTATTTCATCAAATAAATTTCGGAGGGAGTAAGTTTTATTTGATGGAATAGCCCTTTATTTCAGAGGGAGTACTTTATATGATGAAATAGTCATTTCAGAGGGGGTAAGTTTGTTTGATTGAACTGCCTTCTATTTCAGAGTGGTAGGCCTAAGTTTATTTGATGGAATAAAAAAACTGTTCCATCAAATACACTTACTCCCTCTGAAACAAAAGGCTGTTCTACTCTTATTCCCTCTTGATGGAATAGCCATTTCAGGGGGTAAGTTTATGTGATGGAACAGCCTTTAATTTCAGAGGGGGTAAGTTAATTTGATGGAATAGCCATTTATTTCAGGAGTTCATCAAACGCCTAAAAAAACTGTGTCAGATAAAAGTGTGTCAGATAAAGTATGTCAGGTTACGGAAACAACCACTTTGTTAGCGTTAAAATATATATTTTTGGCGCGCTACGCGCAAATAAGTTTCACTGTTTGATTATCAGTCAAGCTTAACAACATGTCTTCAGGAACGGTTTGTTAAACCTTTCTTTTTACAATAGCCAATATTTTCGCGCTACGCACAAATAATTTTTAACTTATTCGCAATTTCAAAACCATTTTGAATGATATTGACAATAAGCCAATATTGATTGGAAATGAAGTTAAGGCTTTTCAATGAAATATTGGTCAAAATTACACACCAAATCGCACCAAATGGGTTCGAAAATTCAAAAGAAAATCCAATTCCAAGGGGGGCACCCTCAGACTTCCCCCTGTCTGCGTTACCGCGGATAGCGGGGCGAACCAATGAAATTTATTTTTAAGCCCGGGTAAAAACAATCCTGCGCACGCCTATGCAATGGGAAGAGTAGTAGATTTCACGCGATGTATTGAAACCACTGAAATAAAATATTTTATTTTAAATAAATTTATATAGAGTTGTAAGAGCATCGACCCAGAAGTCAAGTGCCCCCTCTATAGTAAGTTGTGTAATTCCTTACCATATCCATGCACGACACGGTGTCGCTCTACCGATGTTGGTGTGCAGAATATGCCTGCATTTGTGTGTGTGGATTGATCGACTTCTTTGCCGTCGATCTTACTGAAAATCTATAAATGGTGTAGGGGTGTTTGTGTGGGGGTGTGTTTGCTAACCTTAGTACCGGTACTCCGTTAGTTTTGATCAAAATGTCGCCTAATTTGCATGAAAGATGGACGAAAATACGGTTTATTCCAGTGAAATTGATTAATAATCATGGCTCCAAAAACAGAAGAAAAACACCGTTCAAATTTTGCTCAAAATGACTATAGAAATGCACGATATTATACGTTTCCCGTACTGTCGCGTAATACCATGGTAACGCATCGCGTGCATGTTTGCGCACTTTACACACAAGCCAAACACACAACCGCACGGGCGGGCAAATAAATATAAGCCACACGGGAAATGGTTAAGGATACGCCTAGGGGTTATATGGTGAACCATGGACATAGAAATAGAGCGCTCTGAGTATACAATGGTTCATTTCAAGTGGATATTCTGGCTGCAGACTTTGAGGCCCATGCCCCCACCATCCCGCTCTAGTTGCGCCCCTGCTCTCCTCTCGATCGGTCAATGACTACAATAAGCCGTATAACTATTGTACAGGGTGGTTCAATAAAACGTTGACAGTTTTTTGAAGCCATTTTTTTTAAAATTCTGTAGATTTAAAAAAAATCTTTTTCAATATTCATCAACTATATGATCTTGACCATCTATGCTGAAAATATCGTTACAAATAACCTTACGGTTGCAAAATAACAGCTATTTGAACGAAGTCTGTCCCATTTCACTCTATCCACTCTATAAGCCTTCTTTATCTGTACACGATGCTACTCATCTGAAATTTGTGGGATGCGAAACCAGAAAATGGTCTCCAAAATTGTACTCTAAAGGTTTAGGGTGTGGACCTATACCATGTATATCATGTATAAAGTACATACCAATATTTGTATTGGTCTCAATATTCAGGAGTTTTTCTACGATGGGGGAAAACAACTTTTAACATCACGCCATTGTAGTGCGTAATGTTAAGTGAAGTCTCTTTTACTTGAGCTCAGAAATCTGATTTCGCGACCCTTAGATTAACTCTATTTCTCTATTAGTTCGCTGTGTATGTTGCAAGACAGAATTACAATGTGATTTACTAAAAACGGCGTTTGCAAAAAAGAAATATATCCCCCGCCCTGTGGAAAATTTTACCACATAACCACCTTTATTCATGTTATTAATCAAGATTTTTAAATAATGTTGTGCTTGCGGGCCATGACATCCATATAAAGTGTAGTTATACACTCTTACCTGCTTACTTCATTTCTTTTCATGTATAACGCGAAAGTGTTACTAAAGGAACAGATTGTCTTTATTGTTAACTCAACAAAGTTCATCTGCACCGAACCTTAAAATTAAAGTAACAACAGCACCGTGTGAAAAATGCATTGCGGAAGTTAATATCCAGAATTCCAGACTAATGTAGAGTTTTATAGTTGGTAAGATGTACACTCTGTCATGCACGATGTTGAGGTGGCATCTCTGGCAACACGTCGTTGTCATCTTGACAATCCATTCACATATCAATTCAGTTTTAGCCATACCCTTTCCAGATGTTTCACCAGTAAGCCCGACAGTGTTTTTAAACGATACCGTAGAGTTTCAATGTGAAATAACGGATACGGAGAATTACATATTGATCTGGATATTTGACTATGATAGCACGGATGAGGTTTTGCATTACATTACAGCAGAGCAGTCATCGGACATTGAAACTTCGGGAGAAGGACATGGCAAGTACAGTGTGGATTATTACACGAGTCTCGATGAATTCGGAGATTACACAGTGCATCATTTGACTCTGCGAATAGAAGGTGTTATGCTTCCCGATGAAGGACAATATGCTTGTGGATATAACCAGATACTTGTAGATATATTCGGTAATGTCCGACAACTGCCAATGTATCTTGGGAATAACGCAAATCTCACAATACTAGAACCTCCACATGAAGGCAATCCTAGCTGTGCCTTTATACCAGATCCGCTAACGTTGTCATCGGCAGAGAGTTCAGTGATAGTAACTATGACCTGCCAAATAAACGGGGGCAGACCACTACCATCTTTGACGTGGTATAAGAAAGACACAGTAATATCCCAGGCATCTGAATTGAATGTGCTCCGCTACGAACTATCCCCCGAAGACAATGGTGTAGAATTTATGTGCATCGCAAGTGGCCCTGCACTTGTAATAGACGGGTCTTGCAGCGTCGTTCCTCTGCAAATTAATCCGTCGGTATTTATAACAAGTTCTGTGTCTATGCCAACGCAACAAAGCGCAGATGTGAAATTAACCTGCGAGGGTTCTGGTATGCCGATGGTTTCAAAACTAGACTGGCTGTATAATGGACAAGCGTTACCAAATATCAACAACATGGAGCTTGAATATCAAATAGTAGATATCTCAGACTCCTTATCAGAGTTACATGTATTCAATGTTCAGTATGACCATGACAATGACGTTGTTACCTGTTATGTCGAGATTCCTTCAAGATTGAATTCACAAAGATCAGTGACTATCATGGTAGCCCCGGAGAAAACGACAATGACTGCAACCGGAAAATCAGTGACTACCGATCAGCAAACGATAATGAACACCCAAATCAATACAACTATTGGTCTTCCAGCTACAAGTTTGCGAGCAAATGCACTGCTCACAATTGTAATAACTCTCGCTATTGTTTGTGTGATTCTGCTAATTATAGTAGCTGTCTTCATTCGATGTTCGCAAATAAAACGTCGAAAGAATCAACGTTCTCCAGATGATGCATACGTTATTAGCGAACTTCCCAGAGAACATCGTACTTCCATAATGACGACTGATCCTCTGTATTAAGACCGTATCAGCCCATCTGTTGATTCCACTTCAAACGTTGAAAACACCATGAACCATTCCGTTGACCATGTTGACGACCAGACACCGTCATATGAAAGACATATTCCTTTCATCTGCATTGAAGAATCCCAGAATCAAAACCCCCAAAATGAAGGGCTTTATATAGACATGCATTGAACCGTGAATAAACCGTTAACCTTTGTTATTTAAATAATTTATGAGCAATAATTCCAAGACGATATTTTTCAAAACATTTATTTGATCTATGAATTGTACTATAGTCTATCCATCTGAGACCGATCTTCCAACCACGTGACCCAGCCGTTCCATTGACTGGGAGAGGAGGCTATTTTCTGACGAAAATATCGATGGAATCAGTAGAGTGAAAAACGGCCATAATAAAAAATAATTATGTTACCCACCTACTGTTATTATCATAACCCAAGTTGTGCCATGAGAGTCAGTTTAAATAAACTTTATTTAGTTTGTCAACGTTCCAATTGTATAATGTTTGTTTGAAAATGAAAATCATACCTTTCAATATTGATACCATATCATTGTAAGCGAATTTGTTTCTTTCTATACTTAACAAGGAAATCTGATTGATTCGGACATGCAGACAGAACATAGGTATACGGAGTTTCATATCATTTTACAACCATTTTATCTTACATAGGCCCGGCCAACCTGAAAATAAACATTATTTACTGTTGGAAACATTACAAGATAGCAAATAAAAATTAAATGTGGTCTCCTACATTATACTAAATGTTAAAAGTCCATTACTTTCGATCTTTATCAGCTTTGTGATTCTATTCATATGCCGAAATTACAGGTGACGATTATTGTAAATGTTTAAAGTCCATCACTTTCGATTTTTTTTTCAGCTTTGTGATTCTATTCATAGGCCGAAATCACAGGTGACGATTTCAATTCCTTTTGATATCAGATAACGCGCAAATGGTTCGATATTTGTCTTTCTTTGAATGGTACACTAGACGTAGCTGCTATGTGCATGCGTGTGATGAGAATAATATGCATTGGAACAGTGTTATGTGTTTTTGCATAAGGCAGCTTAATTGTTTCAATTCACATTATAGATGAGGTTCGACCGGAGGTTGGAATAAAATGGGATCTTTCGACAACGAGCAAATATACGCCAGAAGACAGCACATCTTATTTTCTGCCCATCCGAGCACCAAAGATCGCTCTTCGATGAATTCACTTTTTTTTTATAGGACTAAATGTAATGTGTATGATTATGATAACCTGCAGTGAAATTCACCACATACATGTACATGTACATATGGTATACGGTAGTTATTAGTGAATAGGATCCCATTCATAGAGGAACCCCACCCATACGTCATTGACGACCAGTTTAAGATGTCAAATTACAGCCTCCCCTGCAATCGAAAAATATTATATTTATTACATTTGTTAGTTTATGAATCGGCTATTATATTTCGCAGGGGGAAATCCGGCTGTCACAAAGATCATGAGACAGCAAATCATAAATAAATCATGTATTGGATAGGGTCAGCAGCAAGCATTAGAAGGGGATGAGGAGTAAGGGATGGCATCCAGATTCGTACGGATTGAAAACCGTAGATCGGAGGGTAAACGCACTGGCTGTAAGAGTAAGGAGGATTAAGTGGTTGTGGGTATAGACATAAAATGGGAAGATAACTTCAAAATATCACCCTATCACCCATCTGTTGATACCACTTCTAACGTTGAAAACACCGTGAACCATTTCTTTGATCATGTTGATGACCAGACACCATGAAAGACATATTCCTTTCGTCTGTATGAAAATCTCCAGAATCAAAACCCCAATAATGAAGGAATCTATATAGACATTTAACCGTTAACTAAACGTCGACCGTTGTTCTGTTGAAAGTGTAATTTAAATTTATGAGCAATAATTCCAAGACGATATTTTTAAAACATTTATTTGATCTATGAAATTAAGGACTATAAATGTGTAAATGATAACTGGCTGTAAAATCCGCCACATACATGTACATATGGTTTAGAATTTCAAATCACAGCCTCCTATGCAATCGAAAAATATAACATTTTACCATAAAATGGTCGGTATATGGATCTGCTATTATATTTCGAAGGGGAAATCCGGCTGTTACAAAAGATCATAAAACAGCAAATGATAAACTTGTTTCGCAAAAAGGACATTATTTTGTTGGTAGAACTATTACATTCCGAACTTACAGAAGTTATTTCTTGCATTGGCTATTTTGAATAAATCAAGTATTGGATAGGGTCAGCCGAAAGCATTAGAAGCATGGATGGAGAGGAGTATAAGGAGAAGTCAGTGGTTGCGGTTTATGTGTATAGTATTAAGAAGATTACTACAGAATAAAAATAATTGGGTGTTTGAAGCAATAATTGACTTTGAACATGTTTGGACCTGTATCTCACAGTGTCAATGAATTCAACATATTTTACCCCCCCCCCCCCCCCCCCCCCCCCGCTTTAGCCTGACTCTAGCTTGAGCCTCTGTTAGGCTGCCGGAGTAAATTCTTACCCTACCATGCCTATTAGGTGACTACAAACCCATTAACATAACTTCTAAATGCAGCAATTAGTTTAAAACGTAATAATTGGACATAAATGGGAGCTTCCGCGGCACATAAAGATTAAAACATGAAAGAAGAGCAGTAAAGAGTTGACAGATCATTATTCTATGTTGCACAAATTAATTATTGCATGTCTAAGTTCATTGTTTGTGCAATACTTTCTTTTTACTGTTAGAATCCATCAGCCTTTCAAAACGACCATCAAAATGCAGTTTTCGCCCCAAAAGAAACATAGTATAAATATGATAAAGAAGAAAATTGAAAAATCCTCGTGTACAATTTTTAAGGTACACAATTGATATTTTTATTATTATTCTCAGCCATAATGTAAGAAGAAATTATTGAAACAAATATTAAAAAGCATTGAAATGATAGGTCTAAAGCGGTTGATTATTTCAACTTTAAACAGTATGCATAATTCAAATCAGAAATGCCTTTAAAAACCACAACATATAAACTCTGTGGAAGTTCCAAATTGATTGGAACATCAAAATTTGAATGATGACCTAAAATTCGAAAATATGCATTTTGGAGGGTTTATGTCCAGTTCCACTGCACAAAAATAGGAAACAAGAAAATCATAAAAGCTACGTTATATCCATTAAGATGTATCCTTTTCAGAATTATAGTCAAAATTGAAATTGCGTTGCCGATTTTATTTAAACTCATTTTAAAGTTTTATAACTAGATTTATTTTGTTCTTCTTCTCACACTTTGGGACTACATGCTGTCCCAAAATGATGAGTACCCATCGATGCCCAGCCGGTATCGCTTTCTGGACATGATCATTGATACCAGCAGCAACACCTCTCAGAACTTCACTGCTGAGTGCCTGAAGTATGTGCTAGTTTGTATGAAGTATGAGCTAGTTTGTATGAAGTATGTGCTAGTTTGTATGAAGTATGTGCTAGTTTGTATTAAGTATGTGCTAGTTTGTATGAAGTATGTGCTAGTTTGTATGAAGTATGTGCTAGTTTGTATCAGTGGCGTGCGCAAATAATGTCTTCCCAAAATTCAATATTCTTTGTTACAAGCTTGTTTAGAGCCAAAAAGTAGCTCAATCGTGCAAAAAAAGTGTAAATTCGAAAGTTCTTTACTCAAAACTCTTGTCGGTTCAATTTCATTTTTCTCGCCCACCCCCAATATGAATAACATAGCTACGTCACTGGGCTAGGTCGAGTAATCAAAGAGTGAGATTGGATGAACTAAAATTTGTTGCAATAAAACTTTATTATGTTGAAGTGAAGCACTGAATCTATGGTGGAAAAAGTACAAATTTGACAAGAATTCATCACAAAATAGACTAAAATTTACCCCTGAAACGGGTTTCATATGTTTTTTAACCGCTAAAACCCATGAGCTTCCAGGGGCCGCTGCCCCCTTCACCCCCGCCAGGGGCCCTAAAGCGGGCCCCTCACCACACCTATTAGCCTTTCGCGGCAAGCCGCCCGCACTTTACGGTATCTCTATTTTTATATAGTCGGGGGAATTTCATTTATGGCCAGGTGCCCCCCCCCCCCCCCCCCCCCCACTCACAATATCCTGCGCACGCCACTGGTTTGTATGAAGTATGTGCTAGTTTGTATGATAGGGATGGGATCACTTTTAGTTAGTGTATAGATGTGTGGTGCAACTGAGAAAGGAAAACGTTTGGGGGGAGAGGAATGTGGACCAGAAACAATGTGGGTGGCGAGGGGATAAATTAGGAGATCATTTAAGGTAATACTTATTATCAATCAATATTTCCGATTGTTTTGGAGACAACGTAGGATGGGGTTCGAGGTGACTGGGGGCAAGGATCGTGACTGACGAGGTGGGGTAAATTTGCTCGTGCCCTCACTCCAACCTCCTTGATAATTCCCACAGCCTTCTCATTCAAGTAATATTATTCAACAATGATATATGTTTAGTTTTAGATCCAATTGAAGATGTTTGGGTGTACTACCTAACAGGAAACACTCCCTCTTTATTTGTAAACATTGAAACAATGTTTTATCGTTATGAAGAATAACATAATGTTTTCAATTGTGTCTACTCTTCTTCGAAGTGATCTGCACCATAGACTTTAATAATATCATGTATCTTTGATATATGCATGCATGACATATTCCCAAAACGATTTTTCTTCTGGCAACACTCTACTTAGGTCTATCACTAATTATTGTCTTCTACTATCGTAACTATAATAGAACTGTTATAATGTACGCTACTCACGCTAGCAAAAAAAAATGTATTTTATCAAAATTGATTTTAATTTTCGCCGCATGTTTAGCATTACAATTATACTTATAGCTGCCTAATAAGGACTGTGATCAACTGTATCATATTTATCAGACGAGGACCCTCAACAAATATTTATGATTTGACTACTTGTTAATGTTAGTTGGACTGATGTTTTAATGCAATTTCTAATAAACGATCTCAAATAACAGTAACATGGTGAACTTGTGTCATTTCAATTTTTTTAATCAAAAGCTTTCTTTCGGTTTCCTTCTACCGCATAGACGATTTCGTTTAAGAATATCGTCCTTTTTTCTGAATACTGTAATGGATATTATACGACCCTGCTTTAATACGGTATTATTGTTTTCACATAATTACCAGATAACTTGAGATTTATCTTGGAGCCAAAATCTAGGCTGAATAAACTCAACATTCTAAATTCACGCTTTAAGTCAGGGGTTCTCAACCTGGGGGTCGTGACCCCCATGGGGGTCGTTTGGGGTTTTCCAGGGGGTCATAAAGGGCTCGTAAATATAGGTTTGGGGGAACCGTGTTACATTTCGCTTTAAAAAAGCTTAGAAACACCCAAAAGAAACGTTCAAATCTGCAAAATATTCTGCTCGCTACGCTCTCATCCAAACTAAGCAGTTTCATTTATGATATCCGGCTGGTGTTTTTATTCAATTTTGGTTTGGGGGTCACGGTACTGACAAGGAATGTCAAAAGGGGTCGTGGGGCAAAAAGGTTGAGAACCACTGCTTTAAGTGCTACTAATACTATTGAGAATAATCATTTTATTTGTGCACTCTGTCCTAACAATAATTGTGTTTCATTAATGTCAAAATCAGTGCAAAAAATAAACAACTTTGCACACGCGTATTTGTGTATGGAAATTAACATTATATAAATGGGTGCACAAACTCATACAGGCTAAGGCAGAAAAAACGGGAACTTTTTCACAAAGGCGTCACGAGCAAATTTGAAGCATGCATATACAAAACCAATCGTATTGTTAAAAAGACCATTAATGTGGCTAACATTCAACAACAAAAAAGAATTTTAAATATCGATCATTGCGGTATCATGTTATACACTAATATTTCAGTCGAGTAAACACTGGCAAATTTGGGGGAAACATTGGGGGCTCCGATCGAAGGCGCCAGGAATCGAACCCAGGTTGCCTGCGTGCGTGGCAGTCCGGTCCCTAGCAGTAAAGCAAGGAATCAGCTTGGAAAATCTTAAGATTTATCTACGGATATGACAATCAGCCCGCCTAGGTAAGAGCGTTAGTAGAGTAGGCCTAGTAGGCTTACATTGTACCATTCAGGACCGTTAGTGTGTTAGGGTCAAAATCATTTTGACAAACGCCGTTCGAGGAGATATATGTCCTTTGGTGTTTGCATTAATCCACGCTATAGTTTGATCAGCTACAAATTGGAGAAGCCTCCTTACAGCAGCGAATGAATATAGAAGGACGCGTATATGCGCATGAATACAACAGGCGAACTGTGCATTATAACGCGTGCGTGCGACCAAATCCGCGTGCGTGTTGCCATAATCGCGCGCATACCTTGGATTGCTTTTGCGCGCGGAGAGATAAAAACCGAGTTTACCTGTCCGCGACTGCCTGGGCCGACATTTATAATACTGCACATGGGATTGTGAGATGTCACTAACGGGTAACACTTGGTAAATTTCCCAGGTGTAACAATACTATTGCTTTGAACTTTGTCGTCAGTGACACGCTATATTGACGTTAGAAACAGCAATAAATATAAACACAAAAAAGTGTATGCAGTCATCCATAACATTTTAGCAACTATCTGAATATGTTGCTTTGCATTGCGGAAGTTTAACATGTTTAATACCAATTATTTAACAATCGACGGATTGCTGACATTGAACTGAACGCCTAAAATATCATTATCGTTATGTTAGCCAGATCAACATGTTATTACGGCATCCTTTACGACACATTTTGGGTGTCCTCTTCATTGAAACACATTTTATGACAGTTCTAACAATCTATGCATCCGTTTCACCGACCAACAAGACAGTGTATGTGAATGACACGGTAGAATTCCGATGTGCAGTACGCGAGAAACAACCGTATGAAGCGCTACTTTGGGTTTTCCAATACCCAGGTGATGATCCGAATAGCGCTTATATTTCGGCAGAGCAGACGGGAACATTCGTAATAACAAGTTCTGATGAAAATCGCGGGAATTACTATCGTGAATATTCAACTCAAGCTGTGTTTTCAGGAGGATTTCAAGTAGATGCTATTCATAGACTACTGTTGAGAATAGACGGTGTATTGCCTGCAGACGACGGCCGTTTTGCTTGTGGATATCTATCCCCAGGGACTGGGACACAAGTACGACTTGTTGACTGGGCTAATCTTACAATACTTGTCCCACCAAATGATCCTCTTCCTAGATGCGCTTTTTCACCTGTAGCATCTAGCTCGGTCGACATCGCTTTAACTTGTGATATATATGGCGGCAAACCCCCACCATCCTTGACGTGGTACAGGGATAATACAGTGATATCGCAACCATCGGAGCAATCGAATGAGTTTCATTACGAACTGCAGCCGAATGACAACGGTGTGGGATTCATATGCACTGCAAGTGGTCCATCACTTCGAGTGGGAGGCTCTTGTAGCGTAATCCCACTGAGAGTTTATCCCACAGTGTCCGTTTTCACTCCACCCATGCCGATTACTGAAAACAAGGAAGTAACATTAACCTGTGTGGGGTCTGGTATGCCGATGATATCAAAACTAGAATGGCTGCACAATGGAAAAACTGTTTCAGATACCAGCATGGAGCTTGCATATCAAATAGTAGATTTATCGGACTCCTCATCAGAGTTACATGTGTTCAATGTTCAGCTTGATAATAGCAATGACATTATCACCTGTTATGTCGAGATTCCTTCAGGTTTGAATTCAGAACAGTCGGTGACCATCGCGGTTGTTGAGCAGAAAACGACTATTAATCCAACAGGAAAATCAGCGACCACCGTTGTCTTTTCCGACCAGCAAACGACAGTGTATGCTCGAATCAATACAGATATTGGTCCAACAGCTCCAAGTTCGCGCGCATATACAAGTATGCTCACAATTGTAATACCTCTCGCTATTGTTTGTGTGATTCTGCTAATTATAGTAGCTGTCTTCATTCGCTGTTGGCAAATGAAACGTCGAGATGAGAGTCCATGTTCCCCAAGTGATCCATACGTTATTAGCGAACTTCCTAGAGGACATCGCACCCCCACCACAACAACAACAACTGATCATCTGTATGAAGACCGTATCAGCCCATCTGTTGATTCCACTTCTAATGTTGAAAACACCGTGAACCATTCCTTTGATCATGTTGACGACCAGACGCCGTCATATGAAAGGCATATTCCTTTCATCTCAATTGAAGAATCCCAAAATCCAAACCCCCAAAATGAAGGAATCTATACAGACATTGAACCGTGAACTATCCGTGAACCGTTGTTCTGTATTTTGAAACTTTGATTTTAATTTCTGAGCAATAATTACATGACGATATCTTTAAACCTTTATTTGATCTGTGAAATTAAGGACTATAAATGTGTAAATGGTAACCTGCTGTAAAATCCGCCACATACATGTACATATGGTATTAAGTAGAATTAGTGGATAAGATCCCATTAGGGGAACCACATGCGTCAATGGCAACCAGTTTAAGATTTCAAATCACAGCCTCCCATGCAATTTTACCATGAAATGGTGGCAATATCATGTTTCGTGCCTTGTAATGTACATGCCAACGGAATAAGCTGTGAAATGTTATACGTTGATTCCGTATGATACTATTGATCGCAAATCCAAACCACCAATGAATCGGCTATTATATAAGGAGGAAAGTCGAAAATTGAAAAATCCTAGTGTACAATTTTAAGGTACCGTGTTCAACCACAATGTAAGAAGAAATTATTGAAAAGAAATATCTAAAAAGCATCGAAATATAGGTCTTAAACTGTTGCTTATTTCAACTTAAAACAGTATGCATAGGAATCGAGGATGTGAAAGTCCCATTTGGGACAACAGTACAATATTGGCCCAATATTGGCCCAATATTTATGTTTTATTGGCCCAATAATTGGCTTACAATATTGGCGCAATATTATTTGCTCATTGGCCTAAGCTTGGCTCAATATTGGCACTCGACAATGTGGGCCAAGCTTGGGCAAATATTGGGCCAATATTGGGCGATCTTGGAGAAATATTTGGTAGGAGGAATTCTATCTTTATATTGTTTTATTTCCCCCAAAGAGGAGTGAGCGGACCCCGGGGTAACCCGTGGCCAGGACCAACTTTGGCCAAGGGCAAGCCTAGGACAAGGGAACAAAGGCAAAAGATCCTAGCCAAAAGGCCGGGAAGCGATAACTTTTAACAGCGGCCGCAATTTTTAGACCTCGTCAGAACTTGTATATCAAATCAATGGTGTCATTTCCCGCCCCTCGTATATTGTGCCCAATATTGGACCAATATTGGTTGCCAATTGAAGAGCGCCAATGTAGAACCAATATTGGTCCAATATTGGTGACCAAGAGAGTGCCAACCGTGCCAATGCCATTGGCACTCACTTGGTCATCAATATTGGTTCAATACTGGTGAAGAGCGCCAGTGGTTCAATATTGGTTGCCAACATGATGCCAATTGAAGAGCGCCAATGTAAAACCAATATTGGTTCAATATTGGTTGCCAACATGATGCCAATTGAAGAGCGCCAATGTAAAACCAATATTGGTCCAATATTGGTGACCAAGAGAGTGCCAATGCTCATATTGCCAATGGGAACCCAATATTGGCCCAATATTGGTCAACAAGATAATGCCAATGCCAATATTTCCAATGTTGTGCCAATATATGTATGTTGTCCGGGAAATTGATTGGATCATCCAAATTTGAATGATGGCCTTAAATATGAAGAAAATATGCATTTTGGAGGGCGTATGGGCTGTTAAGAAGGGGTTCCAAGTAAATCATTAAAACTACGTTATATCCATTAAAGGTCAGCCAAAATGGAGATCCAATGGAGTATCCTTAGTCAAATATAATGCAAAAAGAATTACTCTTAATATTGTCCAGGGAATAATATTAAACATAAAACCAATCATAATTGCCACAGTGGTTTTATTTAATGAACTGTAAAACAAAGGTCAGTAGTAGATGCTATGCTAACCTGCCATCGTCAATATACATGTAGGCCTATATGATACAAATACATGCTTAGAAACTCTATATTATTTCATTTCTTGGGTGTAATTGGGTCTAAAGGGTTATTCGTTTTGTATATTGTTTATTTTACAATATCCTCCATCGAATAAAACATACTCGAATGACCATTTTGGTTGACCTTTTAAAAATGTATTCTTTTCAGAATTATACTCGGAATTGTAATGTATTCTTCACTTCCTTGTACGCACGCTGCGTTGCCGACAAACAGGCCAAACATGAGTCAACCTTTGTGGGTATTATGAAGGGGATTTTATTTGAACTCATTTTATAGTTTTATTACTCGACTACCTTTTGTTCTCCTTTAACAACTTTGGTACTATACTTTAAAAGCGAAGGAGAGAGATTTGCATTTCCGGCAGCCTGAAATAAGCAATGAACTCATATGATATGCAGTTTTAAAAACGAAGAAAGAAAGAGAGAGAGGGCGGGGGGGGGGGGGGTGGGGGGGGGGGGGGAAGAGAGAGAGCTAGAGGTAGAGCAGGATGAGCAGACCAACACTGAGTAAATAAAGAATGAAAAACAATCATAGTGATGGACTAGTTCCTGTGGTAACTTTTCAACTACTACATGTAGTCTCATCAGACATTATGCGCACTCAGGAATAACCCTCTTCTGCTCTAGACTTCACTTGTGACCGCCCACGGCCACATAACAGGCAGAAACTGCTCGTTTGGGCAGGAATCTTTGGTGATGGGACTTTGATTGAACCATCTTCAAAGATGGAAACGTGAATGCTCAACGCTACCTTGATCTTGTCAACAATACGATGGTACCCGAGTTGTTAGCACATACCCGTTGAACCACAATGGCTCCATATCTCGTATATGGTGGTTTCAGGATGGAGCACCATGTCAGGAGGAATACTAAGCTATTTTATCTATAAACTCAAAAAAGATCAAAAGATACAGTTTATTTAGTTTATTTATTTATTTATTTATTTATTTATTGAAATGAAATCAAAACTATTTGAAAAATATGATGTTGTTCTCTTTATGTTCCTTGCATGATACCCTCACCATTTAATTTCTACAAACATGATTGTATGTTATGCTGAAAGTGGCGCAAACCTAGACGACTTAGTAGATTGGTTATAATTCTTAAGCAAAAGGAGTTACAAAATTAATTCTTCTGGTAATCAATACCTTAGGCCTACTTATCACAGAGTAATTCATTTTTGACATTGCATGATTTCAATATTGGGTTAAAAATTAGATTAAATATCAAAATTCACAGGACTAAACTAAACGAACAAAATCTCGAAGTTCCCCTCATTTTGTATGGGTTGTAGAGAGCGAGCGCGTCTTTTGCGACTTGCTGCCATGCCGTGCATTATTGACCCTCCGATCAATTCGCAAATGCCGAAAGCATCTATTCCCTTAGCCTGCATATTGCATTGGGACGAAATGGCAAAGGACGAAATAGCATAAGGACGAAATGGCAAAGGACGAAATGAGAGAGGATGAAATAGGAGAGGATGAAATGGAAAGGACGAAATGGGAAAGAACGAAGTGGCAAAAGATTATAAACACCTTTTACCTTCTTAAAAACGAGGTCACAGTGGGGAAATACGAACGAAAATTGAACAGCGACATCTATACCGTAGCGATTTATCGATTGCACAAATATTATACCCAAAGATCCCGCCTAAGAAATTTGAAATAAAACTGCAATCAAATAAGGGGACATCTCTAAAAAAGGCGAAACAAGATCGTTCAATTAAGTGCTGCCGATGTGTTATGAAAGTATACTTACGATACCAGGGGTCTTGTCAGATTGAAATATCGTGGCCGCCACGGTTTGCTATAGTCCTACACTGCAAAAAGGTTGCTTAAATATTTACTCAACATTTTACACAACGTTGTTGAAGTATGCAACCGCTTAACAGTTGCGTAAAATGTACCCATGTTTTCACCAACAGTTGAACAATTCCAGTTACTCAGCAGTTGCACAATCAGTATATGTCCCTGTCGTGTATTTTTTGGCTATAAAAATCGACTATTCAATATTCATCGTTAGTGACGTCGCTATAACACCGTTGAAATGATATTCATAAACAAATATATATCAAACAAGGATGTCAATTTTAAACTATTTGTCAGTGTATTCCGTTCTGGATGCCAAGAGAATAAATCTAATTGTGGTCCTGCGCTGCAAAAAGGTTGCTTAAATATTTACTCAACATTTTACACAACGTTGTTTTAGTATGCAACCGCTCAACTGTTAAGTAAAATTTGCCCAACACCGTTGGATAACATGTTTTCACCAACAGTTAAACAATTCTAGTTACTCAAAAGTTAGGCAATTATATTCACTCAACAGTTGTTCAAGTATGCAACAGCTCACGAAATTGGCTTTTTTTTTGGACAACAGTTGCCTAAAATTCACATGTGCGTAACTTGCATCAACTGTTGCGTGATTGTCCTCAATGCTCATGTAACAGTTGCCAAAGTGGAATATTTTTACGCAACATATTTTAGCAACAGAAACAGTTTCCACCAACATTTTAAGGGCATTGTTTTCGACGAATTGCTAAACGCTGGGGATTTTTTACTTTTATACAACGCCTAACTTTCTACATATATTGAATGAATTTTAATCAACACGTCAACCAACGGATGATAAAAGTACTTTTAGCAACGTATTTTAAGCAACCTTTTTGCAGTGTAATGAAGGGGGGGGGGAATAATGACTTGTAAAAAGTAAGAGCAGTAAATTGATTGATTGTGTTTTACTCTCTTTTGGCTACTAAATGACCGAAAACACCCATCTAATTGCATTTCAAGCCAATAATTATGGCCAACAACAGAACAACTTAATAGCACCCCTCCCATCAGCATGTGACTTACGTAATTTAACCAGAACAGATTGCCGCTTTTTCTTCCATTCTGACCAAACATCTTCACACACATTTCACATTACCAGTACACTTACTTCGCTAGTATTTAATCATCGTTAATAGCGGCAGGAAATTGTAATTGAACGCATAGTCAATTATAACTGTCCACCCCTGCCTGGACTGCCGTGATAAATAGAGGTATCGTTAGTTCAATTCCCAGCTGTATAACGTAGACCATGGACGCTCATGAAATATGTCGTCACAAGCACGCTCTATTGACAATGAAAACAAGAGAAAAACGTACACAAAAAATCTGTGCAATCGTCCATATCCGTTCTGACTTTATATTTGATTGCTATGCTCATTACGGAAGTTAATTTTCTAAATGAAACGGATTGAAATAAAGCCTATACAGGGTGAGTCAAAAAACAGTGTACTCAAAGTAAAATAATTATCAGAAATAGTTTTATCAGAATATGAAGGCAACTAAATGTATGTGGCAATATACAAGGTATGCATTTATTCACTATCATCAGCAAAAAGAATCATGACATTTCATGGTACCGTTTATGAAAGTATCTCGTCATCTCGTCAATTATCACGTCACTTAAAATGATCTCGTCATCTCGTCATCTCGTCAATGATCACGTCAACTCGTCAATTATCACGTCATCTTGAATTTATGTCACAATTATCTCGTTAATTATCACGTCATCTGTAAATTATTTCGCAACTATCTCGTCAATTATCACGTAATCTTGAAATTATCTCGTCATCTTGTCAATTATCACGTCATCTCGTCAATTATCTCATCATCTCGTTAATTATCACGTCATCTTGAAATTATCTCGCAATTATCTCGTCAATTATTCAAGATTTCAAATATAAAATCCCAAAGTTGATTACACCTTTTTTTTTACTTACACTGTATACAATACAACAATGGTGTAATTTTCCCCAAATATGCAGGCCAATATGTTGTAAATATTCTTCTACGTTTTTCTTCTTCTGAGACATATGTTGACAATTAGACGAAATTGCTTAAGTCAACTTTAATATTATGGTCTTAAACAGGGAGATTAGCATTATTGTGTACATTAATCGTGCATTGCGTGGTAACTGAAGTGTTCTTCTATAACGCGCACTTCCGCAGTATGCTGGTTCCCTGCATCAATGGGCTCCACACAATTTATCCATAGATGCAGGTTAACGCCGATTTCCACTCAAAGCTGATTTGCTGGCATAAAAGTCATGCATGTTCATGATTGACAAAAAATAGATCCACAAATAAATTCGATCAAGCCAGCGTCACGCTTAGAATGATAACAAATTTGCTGATTGGCACAAACTGCACGTGTATATGCACGCATGTCATAGCGCGTTCCCCATCGCGCCGTAGCTATGACAGCCCGACAATGCATTCAGCGTTCGATGCGGTATCTCAGCCAGTGGCGTACCCAGCTTTTGGAAACTGGGGGAGGGGGGGGGGGGGGGGGGGACGACCATAGTTGTACCAACGAAAGGCATGATGTACCGACCATTTTACAGACTCAAAAACAATTCAGAAAACATGCTCAATTTTTTTCCCATGACCAGCTGAAATCTTGATAAGTGTGGGGGGGGGGGGGGGGGGGGGGGGGTAGGGAATGAAGTTGTCAGCATAACCGGCCAAAAAAAAAATCGCATGGTCAAAATCGCAAATCTACCGACGGAGGGTCGTTTTTACCGACGGGGTTATCTCAGGGCGGGCCAGGGCCCCCCTGGGTACGCCACTGATCTCAGCTACAGTGTGTTGATCGTTATTTACCTTATGCCATAACAGAGCGACAATGCAATTAGTTGAACTTACTTTTACGGACGGCAAATGAGAACCCTTTACCTGCACCTATGGAAAGTTGGACCGGGGATCCAGGGTGCTGCAGGGAACCAGCACACTTTCGCAGTGCCTCTACTGCGATTTTCCTGAGTGAGTATACGGCGCATTACGCCAACGCATGGTGCACTCACCCCATGGGATTAGGAATGGAATGTTTTTGGGTTATTCGATACTATAACAGGGGTAAAGATTGGCAAATGTGAGCAATTAAAGTTACAATTTTGATTAAATAAATGTCTAATGTATGAGTGTTTAAGAATGACAGTTAGAGAATAAAGATATTGTTTTATAGATGGGGTGACAGCAATGTTTATCAACAAAAGCAACGGTCGAAGGGACTGGACTGTCGATACATGCTTGATTGAACAGCATATGACCGCAACACTGTCCGCTATGCCTGATTGCCCTTTATAATGCTTTGGCGCGAGTTTTAAAAGCGCACACCGCCGGGCAAAGAACAATAGCAACTGCCGACCAAATGCCCGGCATGACGTCACATGTCACCCTATCTACATGTATATCGAACCCGTGATACATTCAGCGTGTTTTTACTGAAGAAAAAAAGCAGGCATATGACTGCTAACGGATTAAAATCCCCCAGTAAAAACACACCACCACCGGCATTTGCCCGCTCATACCGGTTTATTTCTCCTGGATTTTAGATGCCTTTTATCCTTCGAAACCAAGGATAATAGCGGTTGAAACCGGTTAGGAAAAGCAGTCTTTCGTCAGTATAAACACGCACGGTTCCTGCTCAGCGCGTTTGCCGGTGGAAAGGCGGAAGTGGGCACACGATGCACGATCACCTGACAATTAAATGCAAACAGATGTGTATGACCTTTCGCTGGCATTTTATAATGAGGTCAGCGGCAGCCGGCAAGTTTGTTTATCGAACTGCAATAAAAACACGTCTCTCACACGAGCAACCGGCTTTTATCCTGCTTTTTATAAGACGGGTAAAAGCCGGTTTGCTTAATAAAAACACGCTGATTGTCTGACATGAATTAGTTTGGTATAAGTATTATTGTTTGCGTGAAACAAATCCGCCTGCGGCGTCGTTGTTCCACTTAAAATAATACTATACCGCCCGCATTTATGTCAGACAATATAACACGGGTATGGTCTAAAGACAATATCTTTATTCTCTAACTATTTATACACTCTTACGTCATTTGTTTAGTGTATAACGCAAAAGCGTTTAAGGACCCATATTGCCTTTATTGTTAACTCAACAAAAGTTCATGTGCACCGAACCCTGAAATTAAAGTAAATACAGTACCTGTGAAAAACGCATTGCGGAAGTTAATATCCAGAATTCCAGACTAATGTAGAGTTCTATAGTTGGTAAGATGTAAACTCTGTCAAGTCACGATGTTGAGGTGGCATCTCTGGCAACATGTCGTTGTCATCTTGACAATAAATTCACATATCAACTCAGTTTTAGCCATACCATTTGCAGACGTTTCACCAGTAAGCCAGACAGTGTTTGTAAACGACACCGTAGAGTTTCAATGTCAAATAACGGATACGGAGAATTACATGTTGATCTGGATATCTGACTATAATAGCACTGATGAGGTTTTGCATTACATTCCAGCAGAGCACTCTGCGGACGTTAACAATTTTGGAGAAGGACATGGCAAGTATAGTGTGGATTATTACACGAGTCTTGATGAATTTGGAGAATACACAGTGTATCATTTGACTCTGCGAATAGAAGGTGTTATGCTTCCCGATGAAGGACAATATGCCTGTGGATATCTCACATATATTTTTGTCGATGAAAAGCTATGGTTCCTTGGGGACAAGGCAAATCTCACAATACTAGAAGCTCCTCAGGAAGGCAATCCTAGCTGTACCTTTAAACCAGATCCTCTGACGTTGTCATCGTCAGAGAGCTCAGTGATGGTAACTATGACCTGCCAGATAAACGGGGGCAGACCACTACCATCTTTGACGTGGTATAAGAAAGACACAGTACTATCCCAGGCATCAGAATTGAATGTGCTTCACTACGAACTATCACCCGAAGACAATGGTGTAGAATTCATGTGCATTGCAAGAGGTCCTGCACTTGTAATAGAGGGATCTTGCAGCGTCGTTCCTCTGCAAATTAATCCTTCGGTGTTTATAACAAGTGATGTGCATATGGTAACACAAGAAAGCGCAAATGTGAAATATACCTGCAAGGGTTCTGGCATGCCGATGATTTCAAAACTAGAATGGCGGTATAATGGGAAAGCGTTACCAGATATCAACAACATGGAGCTTGAATATCAAATAGTAGATATCTCGGACTCCTTATCAGAGTTACATGTATTCAATGTTCAGTATGACCATGACAATGACGTTGTTACCTGTTATGTCGAGATTCCTTTAGGATTGAATTCACAACGATCAGTGACAATCATGGTTAATCCAGATCAGACTACAGCAATATCAATAACTAGTGACCCAAAGTCAAGTGCCAGTTTTACATCTGGTCTTATAGTTCCACTTGCTGCTGCTTTCGGCGGATTGATTGTTATCCTCTTCGCTGCAATAGTAACCACTGTTGTATGTCGCAGAAAGCGCCAGATGAAGCGCGCCAATTCTCAGGCACCGATTGTAATAGACAGGCAACGTCACAACGCGTACCAGATGGGCGAAATCATAACCGAACGCAACCCAGAATCAGCCGTGTCCGACTCTCCAGATGATGCCTATGTTATCAGCGAACTGCCTGGGACTCGCACAGCCACAGTGGCGAGCGATCCGCCATATGATCAAGTCAATCCACAATCCTCCCCGAATACTGATAATTCGTACGATCAACTCAATCCACAATCCGCCCCGAATACTGATAATTCGTACGATCAAGTCAATCCACAATCCGCCCCGAATACTGATAATTCGTACGATCAAGTCAATCCACAATCCGCCCCGAATACTGATAATTCGTACGATCAACTCAATCCACAATCCGCCCCGAATACTGATAATTCGTACGATCAACTCAATCGACCACCGGCTTCAGCTATAGATTCCCAACCTCAAGAACAACATTATGCCGCAACCACTATAGTAGACAATGATCGCCAATACAACCATCTCAATATACCAGTAGCTTCTGCTGCAGGAAAAAGAGACACCATACTGGATAGGAATGTCGAAGGGCTTTCATACGCTGACATAGCCGAGGCACGGGAGCCTGAAAACCCAACACTTCATTCTGACCGAAGCGCGGGTAGCGGGGTTGTCTACTCTAATATCGAAGGATCGTTCCCTGCAAGAAACTATGATTTATATACGACTGACAACTGACCCTGTATGGTTTAAGATCTTCTAAACCAAATAAACCGATGGCATTAGCTTCACTAAGGTAGCACTGCAAAACTAGTAAATATGGTCCATACGTATAAGTGACTTGTACGTAAAGACTTATACGATAATAATATTAAGCATACTCAAGCAACCATAACAATTGAAGTGACTAATGTAAATATATCTATTATTAATATGGAAATATTTGCATTGGTTTAGTTCAATTGTATTGGTAATTATAATGCATAGTATGCGGTAATATACAGGGTGACCCAAAAAAATGTTAACACTCCGGGCACATAAGATATCTTAAAAGGACAGGAACACACTGGTCTAATCTTGATGTATTGTGAAAGCTGTGTAAATAAGCTTTCATTTGCATTTTATTGCGTTCCAATTGGTTATTTAGAACGGGAGATATGCTTCAGCAAACATTAGGAAGCAAAATAGGCTTGGTCCAATTTGCATTAATTACAACTATGATTACGAACTTGTAAGAATGCCAAAACGTTATTGTGCAGTAATTCAAAAGTAACAATACCATTGCAACATTTAATCATAAGTTAGAATGTATCGATTATTGAAGATAATTGAATCTTTTCATTCATTTATCCAACGATACAAGCAATACTTATTTTTATTTCAGTGAAATATTAGTTCATTTATTTAATTGGATGGACCATTTCAACAAAGAACATGAAATGTTTCAATTTCAATTTTAAAGACTGCTTTACTGACAGCTATCCATTGCACATGGAAAAAGAGTATAGAACTTGAACTCATGACAAAATACCTATATAATTTAGGTGGAATATATTTATTAAATGTCTTTTAAGCTTGAAAAGAATCGAAAGAATGCGTTGAAAAGAACAAAGAAGAGATTAACTGATGTGTGTGTGTGACTTAATCATGTTGCTTCTTGCTTCGTGCATTTTAAAAGCTTTACTTTCATACTGAGAGGATTGGACCAAGCCGATTTTGCTTCCTCGTGTTTGCTGAAGCATATCTTCCGTTCTAAATAACCAATTGGAACGCAATAAAATGAAAATGAAAGCTTATTTACTCAGCTTTCATAATACATCAAGATTAGATCCGTGTGTTCCTGTCCTTTTAAGATATCTTATATGCCCGGAGTGTTAACATTTTTTTGGGTCACCCTGTAATGCAAAATATTACTTTGGGGACTATCGTATAAGTCTTACGTACAAGTCAATGATACGTCTGAGCCATGCGCAATAGTTTTTGCAGTGTAGCCTAAGTATCTTTTCCTGGCCACCAACGACGAGCTATTTCAATATGTTCTCTTCTATACTTTTCGATTGCTTCTATTACCCAGTTTTTCTAGCTATTTTAGTTTTATGTTTGCTACCCAACGGCGGCAAAAACATTATAAATGGCCATTAAGGGGGGACTTAAGGAAGTTTTTGATTTGATTTTTTGAATTTTGTGAGTGCTGTAATTATTGAACTATTAATCAAATGTATATAAAAGTATACATTTTTGGAAAGGAAATGGATCAGAGAATCCAAATTTGGCGTCATTTTTGACCCAAAAACTAGATTTTTTGAGAAAATCACAAAATTCACTTTTTTGACCCAAATTTTTTGCAACAAAGCTAACAAAAAATAATTTTTAGTAACAAATGGCCAAATCACTTTATAATGATGTTAAGACACTAATGAAGGGACGATTTTTTTTTTTTAAACCTAATCTAATATTTTTGAAAATTTTGACCAAAAAGTGCCAAAAAACGTGAAAAAATGGATTTTTAATTTTTTTTACACTTTTTTGTCAAAATTTCAAAAAATATTGGATTAGATTTAAAAATATAAAAAAATCGTCCCTCCAGTAGTGTCTTAACATCATCATCAAGTGATTTGGGCATTTTTAACTCAAAATTATGTTTGTTAGCTTTGTTTTAAAAAAATGGGTCAAAAAAGTGATTTTTTTGTGATTTTCTCAAAAAATCAACATTTTTGGTCAAAATTAATGCCAAATTTGGATTCTCTGATCCATTTCCTTTCCAAAAAGGTATACTTTTATAAACATTTGAGTCATGGTTCAATAATTACAGCACCAACAAACTTCAACAAAAAACTTCCTTAAGTCCCCCCTTAACAGGTGTAATTTCGTGATATTATATATTGATAGTGATATAGAGCTTTTACTTTAATTGATTTCCATTTAAGGTTATCAGATCCATTTGAAAGATATTTTCGCATTACCTAATTATTACAGCTTATTGTATACTTATTTTGATAGCAAAATGTACTATGTGGGAGCGTTCGATACATAAAATTACTCAGATGAAGTAAAAAGCGACCAAAATGGTCTTATATAATCTGTTATAATCTTCGGTGGGAAGCATTCGATATAATTATAGCATGTTATACCTGCTTACTCTACTCAGAAAAATTGCATAAGCAATGAATACAACAAGTGTATATATATCCCCTTCTTGAACAGAAGCATGGCGGCAAGACGGTCACATCTGACAGTCAGGACACACCTGCTCGTGTTTCAGAACTAAATAATCATTATAATTGACTTGATCGAAATTATTTGTGACAATTCTTAACATTTCACGTTAGACATTAGACTTTCCCGTGGGGCTACACTTCTCGGTAAACTCCTAGGTACGCACCAACGTGAAAGGTTTTGGGTACCCCAAGAATTGCTCGGCACTCATTAACCCTCGAATTAATTAACCCGCAGGTCATTGGCTTGACAAATATATTAATAACTATAACTTAACTATGATATTAAAAAAGATGTACATGTGAATCGCGGGATAATCAATTGTAAATGTGTCCGTGGTATCACATATGGTCGGTGGTATTTCATAGTGACGTATGGTCGGTGGGTATAGCATGTTGGCGTATGGTAAACCTTAATTATTAAATCACCCCAAAGCCAAAAAATTATTAGTTAATTGGTAATAAAAACAATTGATTTAGTGTTTAAAACCAACATTCTTATTTTAACAACAGTGACGTACACATTATACGCCACTATGTAATACTACTGAAGAATTGTCATACGTATATGAAGGGTCAGGAGTTTTACCCCTTTTTAATGTCAATTATTTCCTTATTATTTCCTTCGATCAATTTGTGTATAGTATTGCGCCCTGTTTGGGCCACCAGGAATTCCCCATATGTTCACCGAAAATATTGCGAAATGCACACTACCATTGTCACTCTACACTTCGATACCTTTAATCAATGGCGTCCCGCCCTATTGATTTCAATGTCTGATTCACCTTCCTGAAGTTGGACACAAATCTCATCATTTGCCTATATCTATTTGTCCATCACGAGACTGACGTATTTGCGTCATTCATCAATTGCAGTACATAAACTTGAAGTGATGGTGTATACACCCACGCGTAGAATGCGGAAGACACATACGCGTGCGTAAGTGCTGCGCCTGTATAATAGTAACGTCACTGTCTCGTGATGGAAAAATAGACTATAGTCCGACCATCGTGGCAATTGGAAGTGGAGTCCCCCTTTCTTATTTATTGGTGTATTGATGGTGGTTCAATAGATGGGGTGACCCGGGTGACAGCAATAGTTATCAACAAAAGCAACGGTCGAAGGGACTGGACAGTCGAGGCTTGAGGGAACAGCATAGGACCACATCACTGTCCACTATGCCTTATAGCCCTTTATAATGCCTTGGCGCGAGTTTTAAGAGCATGGGTCCTAAACAAAACAGGATGCGCGCGCACACCGCCGGGCAAAGAAAAATGGAAATTGCCTACCAAATGCCCGATATGACGTCCCATGTCACCCCATCTATACTTTCGATTTTTCTTTGACAATCGTTGATGCCTTTCTCATGTGCCACCTTGTAATCTACCCGATGAAGTCAACGGTGTTTTAGAGCGTGTTCACACTATAATTTCTATCCGGGACACGAGGTTATCCGGATTGGTAAACACGTTCATACTACGATCGATACGGATAATATCCGGATTGTCTGCGCTTTTCCGGGTTTCAAAATGTTAATCCGGATCATTTGTTTAACACAAATTCCTGTTCATACAATTACTCATTCAGAGATTGCTTCAATGTAATCCCAGCATGCACTAAGCGCCCTGTGCAATGGGATTATTGAGCCAATTCAATCCTTGTTTTGCATTGAAATGTACAGAAAATAAATGGTTCATTAGAGAAACAAGTCAGTGAGACTTTTCAAATTTGTATCAATATATGAATTTAGATTATATTTCTCAATACAATGATAACAACAAAATGTGAGTGAATTAGCTCCATTATCCAATTGCACAGTGCGTTTCTACTGCATGCTGGGATTACATTGAAGCAACCTCTGGTTCATACTATGCTTTATCCGGATATACCCGGGTTTTATCCGGGAGGTGGGGAAAACTTGCTCTAATGGGAATACGCTCTAAAGACGCAACTTAGGCTGATGAATGGCTGTTATCCATTACGTATCAAATCTTAGCTATTATTTTAGCTGATATGTTTAACAACATGTTTAATATAATGTTGTAGTTCATATTGTTATAAGTCACTGTAAAATGTGATTTTTTTTTTATATATGATACACTGGATTGTTAAAACAATAAAGGGCATTCTTTTTAATTTCAAATTATATCAACCAAAGCTCTTTTCAGAGCCACCAACCAATTTCGCAAGTAGGAAAGGGGGCAGCCCAAATCATGATAATATAGAGAAGTGGCAATCTTATAAACTCCTAGGACGGCTACAAAAACAACTTAAGGGGGGTGTGGACTCTCAAGTACAGCCTCTGTAAAACTGCCGTAACTTCTTCAGTATTCATTTAATCTTTATAAAAGTATAAAGTTTCTTGAAGGAAAGGGTTCAATTAATCCAACCATGATCATGAAATTGACTATTTTGGAGAAAATTATATAAAACTTTTTTTTGGACCCATTTTAAGTTCTGCAAAGATAACTCAAAATATATTTTGACAAATGTTGTCATATTAGTTTTATTATAATTCTAATAAAATTCCCTAGGAATGGTGTTTTTTTAATATCTTATATATTGTTTTAATTATAAACCAAAAAGTGCCAAAAAAGGTGTTTTTACCTCCAAAATCATAAAAAATTTGGCACTTTTTGGTCTATAATTAAAAAAATTAATCAGAATTTAGAAGAAGAAAAAAGCATTTCTAGGGAATTTTATTAGGAATATAATGAAACTAGGATGACAAAATTTGACAAAATATATTTTGAGTTATCTTTGCAGAACCTAAAATGGGTCAAAAAAGATTCATTGAACCTTTTCCTACAAAAAAACTGTATACGTTTTATAAAGATTAAATGAATAATGAAGAAGTTACGGCAGTTTTACGGAGGCTGTACCTGAGAGTCCATATCCCCCTTAAACCTGGTCTAACTTTAAGTGAAGAATAGTCCTTCCCGAAAGGATCTTTTTATGCTTAAATGAGCCCATTTACTATTAGTAATTAACCTTATAAGGTATAAGAGGCAATACATGTGTTATATTAGAGTAACATAGGCGACTCTAATTTTGGACTTTACTAGAGAGTATCAAAGCGATATAAAAGAATAAATGGCATTCCGGAAGGACTATTCGTCATTTAGACCAGGTCTAAAACTATACCCGGTTTAATTTGTTTTATGCATACTAACCTTAACCTATAAAATGATACAATTTTACCTTCTTAGTAACATTTCCTGCACGAGTCGAGTCAGCAGCTTTAGAAATAAAATCTTTTTGGATTCTATAAAAGAACCATTAATCCGATCAATAAAATGAAAATAAGACGAAATTAATCTAAAACAATAATGGAGAACATGGTTTTAATTTGAAAATTATATTCCCGAAAATTAGGATTACATTTGTATCCGTAGGCCCCGCATTTCACCACGACAATATAAAAGGTACGCCGTATATACCAGATTAAATTGGTTCAGTTGGCAATAGGCTGGCTACACCTACGATCTACCTACACAAAATAAAAGAAGTTTGAATGGGTATATTCCCTTTTTCTATAGCACCAATATACTACAATAGGGTAAATTATGTGTAGGTGTCAATACGTAGGCAGCTAGTAGGTGGGAGAATTGTTCCACTAAATCCAGACGGGTTCAAGTTCAAAATTGTGTTATGAGTCAACTTTTGTCACGAAATGATTGCCTCTGCATGTATATATTGAGAGCTAGCAGAGCGTATCCTCTAGTTCTTTCAAAAAGTTCAACCTAGACACGGTTGGTTACGCGAAAAGCGGATATTTTTATTTTTATTTTATTGTTTAAACACATGGTACAATTTAGACAGCATCAGTAGATATCAGACCGTCAAACTGTGTGTTACTAATATATAGATGAAACTGTAGCGCAATGGATAGACTTACGCTCGTCTCTGGGATGTCACTGGTCATCTTTCTGTTTCTAAGTTATCGCGTTGCTGAGGTACACGCAATTTACGCAACAGCATGGCCGACATCCACCTCTCGATTCCAGAACGGGGATGTTGAATTCTACTGCGAAGTCTACGAGACCGACGACTCTATGGCACTTGTGTGGTTCACCGATATGGACTATTCCGACACGCAGGTAACACTGACATTCGCGAATGAGACCAGTGAACTTGACTATGTTGAAAATGGTGGACAACACAGCGTCCAGTATGAGCTTGCATCCACTGGTGCTCATAGACTTACTTATCGCATCAGCGGAGTACAACTCGTGGATGAGGGACTCTACGCTTGTGGTTTTGTACCTCTACCCGTTCCATCGTCAATATCACGTAACAATCTACTAGGAGAAGATTATGCAACTCTAGAAGTTCTTATGCCACCTAATGAACCCCTTCCTCGTTGTGAGTTTACCCCGGCCAACCTGGACATAGACCTACTTGCCAGAGAGGGTAGCGTGGCTGTCCAACTATTCTGTGAACTATCGGGTGGTAAACCCACGCCTGAATTGACATGGTACCGAGATGACTACAATTTGACAACCAGCGTGCTTCAAGAGAATGAATTAATGTATACTTTTAGCACGGAAGACAATGGTGTTGAATTCACGTGCATCGCGAGTGGCAGGTCTTTATCCGAAGAAGTGTCTTGTAGTATAACACCTCTTCAGATTCTGCCTACAGCTATCATTACATCACCCTCATCGACCCCTATGAACACAGTGTCTGAAGGAGACAGCATCGCATTCTCTTGCGCTGGAGAGGGTCTGCCAATGATTTCTGAAATCAAGTGGTCTGTTGATGGCGTCTTCATAGATAAAGTCGTTAACTTGGAATATGATGTGACCGAAAATATAACCAACGCGTCCTCTCAACTGAACATATTCAATGCACAACTTGAACTGAATAACATCGACATAGCCTGTGTCGTAACGATACCATCGGGCTTAGCCTCGAAAGCTTCTGTCACTTTAGTAATCGCCTCCAACACAGGCATCGTGTTATTCAGTCATCTGATATTGCCCGTCGTAGCCTCTGCCAGCGTATTTCTCGTTCTCATCCTTGTCGTTTTTCTTGCCGTTCAGATTTGCAGACGGAACACCAAACGAGACGACGAACTTGATGGCATCTACGACCCCAGTGATCCTGTAACGAACGAAGCACGCGTGAATCCATACCAGGCACATGAAGTTGAAGCTGGCGAAGATCTGGAGCAAGTGCAGCGATCTTTTCCGGCAGATGATGGTTATGTCATTAATCGAATACCAGGCGTGCCTCAGAGTACTGATACTATGGGTAGCGTTCACCCGTACGAATCACTGCATATGAACGCTATACCTCCACGCTAATCATAGACTGCCAGATGGATAGTATCAGAAGAACCCTACGAAACACACGGACTATTCTGATTTAGAAGAATCTAACATCTTGCAATGAGTAATACACTCGTCCAAAGAAGTTCCTTGCCACTCATTGAAGTTCAAATATTGAAGTTCAAATATTTCACACAAATATTTAATATTAAATTGAACAATTGCATGTTAAAATAAGCAGACAATAATTCTCTATCATGTCTGTATGAAATTAAGATGTACGCATTCATGCATGGCTGAGCACATTCATTAAGCAATGGTAAGGTTCATATTGTGTTCAATCATTCACATTAACATTCGAATGGAGGGATTATCCAATTTTTTGCAATCTTCTTCCACAGACCTTGCCATTGTCAAGTGAATGGGATCTGCCATGCATGAGTGATCATGTCTAAATTCCATGTTAAGCTGTTAGAGGATTACTTTCTGCTTATTTTGATATACAATTATATTTATTCTATTAAATATTAATTTGAAATATTTGGACTTTACTAAGTGGCAAGGAACTTCGTTGGACGAGTGTACATGGATAATTAATTACCACGAATTTATAACTTGATGAATATTATCCATAACTTTTGCACGAGAGGATCATTTGTGGGTGATGATATGAAAGTCTATCGAGTTCTGGAACCAGTGATCTACCCTCGATCTTACCATGGCAGGTAATATTATTATCTTATTACCTGCCATGATCTTACTGACATATATTAGCCCAAGGTGGTCATGTGATCGGAGTGGCCAAGATTTAGAGATGGCATTGCAACAAATATTTTCTCCAACTATGACTCTGAAAATGTATCTAATTCTGTCCAATTTATATCACGACTGAATAGGAAAATAAATTATGTAATTAACTTCAAATGTAATTATTTATTGTTTTATTCAAAGTTGATTTTTAGATATGTGACGTATTTTACCGAAACAAGGCACAATTGGGCAAGATATCAAAATTGAGTTAGTAATTGATTATTCTATAAAGAAGAGATCTTCAGCTTTACAATGGTACCTTTTTTTTTTATTCGGACTTCCCAAAGCGGAGTTAAATCATTTTCAAGTTCGTCTTATGAAAACTCCAAACTGAGATATCGCCCTTTAAAGATGTACTTACAATGTACTTATAATGTACTTACAATGTACTTACAATGTACTTACAATGTACTTTAAAAAAAGATTAAAACAGTAATTGCATTTTACTTGTTTTGTTTTTTGATTTTAAATCTAAAACTTTCACAATAATGTTATAAACACTCTGCCCAACTCCGTCTAGTTTCGGTAGAACATGTCACATATCTATTTATATTTATATATCCAGTTTGTTTTAATATACATCATAATGTCAATAAAATGGCATTCTAGCACAAAAAAATGTTATAATTCCATAAAAAGGTCTAAATCAGTATTGAGTCCCTGGGTTATGGGGTGACGAGACGATGACGTCATATTGCGTCTTAACTCTACAGGAGATTTGTAATTCTTAAACAGCTAAGTAAGTGTAAGCAATCTCAGAGAAATCGGCGACATTTAGATGAGATTAACACGGGGAGGTGGGGCTTACACGTTTTAACAGTGCGTCCGACCTTCACAATGCGTGGTTTGCTCCATAACGCGCACTTCTGCAGTGCATCTTTGGCGCCTTTCCTGCATTTATGCCGGCACCGCGACGATTACGCATGGTGTACTCATCGCATGGGATTGGATGGAATGTTTGTGGGTATTCGATCCTAGAAGGGGTAAAAGTTGTCAAATGTGGACAATAAATTGCACTTATTTCTTTAATAAATGTCTTCAGTATGATTGTTTAAGAATGAGAATAAAGGTATTGTTTTTAGACCGTACCCGTGTTATATTGTCTGACATAAATGCGTTCGGTAGTATTATTTTTTTGCGTAGAACAACTCCGCCCACGGCGTCGTTGTTCTACTTAAAATAATACTAATATTATTAAAATTATTAAAATTATTTCTAAATATAGTAATCTAGCGATGAGATCAACAGTTGAATTATCAATCATTTATGAACATGGATAAAGTCCATTCTATCGAAAAACAAAATAATATTAGAATTCTTATACATTTTGCCGGCAACAAAAACATTTCACATTTTTATGATGGCCTAAGTTGTCCCGTAATGTAATGAATTCGTCCACATCGTTGAAGTTCGATCAACCATTGCATCGGTTAAGGTTGTAGCAGTAATCGATTGGTTCATATCGAAATAAAGCCAAAAATTGGTTGTGTTGCCCTCCGGCCAGTGCCAAAATTCGTGTTGTCGGTCGGTTTTCTTTCTTTTTTTACTGACAAATATTACGGACAGACCGTGGTTCATGACAAGACAAAATCGGTAAATGTCAATTTGACTAATGTTTCTAGTTTGATAATTAGAGAATAAAGGTATTGTTTTTAGACCGTACCCGTGTTATATTGTCTGACATAAATGCGGACGATAGTATTATTTTAAGTAGAACAACGACGCCGCAGGCAGAGTTGTTCTACGCAATTCTTAAACAATCATACTTTAGACAATTATCAAAGAAATAAGTACATTTTATTGTCCACATTTGACAACTTTTACCCCTGCTAGGATCGAATAATCCACAAACATTCCATCCAATCACATGCGATGAGTAAACCATGCGTAAGAGTCGCGGCGCCGGCATAAATGCAGGAAAGCGCTAAAGACGCACTGCAGAAGTGCGCGTTATGGAGCAAACCACACATTGTGAAGGTCGGGCGCACTGTTAAAACGTAGGCCCCACCTCCCCGTGTTAAGTTGTCTCATCTAGATGTCGCCGATTTCTCTGAGAACCAATGAGATTGCTTAAACTTTCTTAGCTGTTTAAGAATACTAATTTAAAAACAACCTATCCAAGCAAACTTATTCATTTCAAGCAGAAAATAGTAATACTTTGACAAATTGGGTAAAATGTAAATTAAAGATTTAGAAAATTCTACCCTGATTTGAGATGTTAGGGTCGGCTAAGGACATCACAACAAAAATATGTTGGCCTAAATATATCATCCGGCAATCTCCCTAAAGCCTGCTTCCTATAGTTGACGTTGCCATAGCATTATCTTCTTTGATGAGATCCGCTCCTTTTTCTCCAATCATTATAATCGGTGCGTTGGTATTCCCTGAAGTTAGGTGGGGCATTACTGACGCGTCTATCACTCGTAAACCTTTGATACCTCGAACCCTGTATTGTTACAAATAAATGAAGAATCAATGATCGATGGCACTATAGTCTATTTGTGCATCACGAGACAGTGACGTAACTGTGTCAATCACTAATTGCAGTCCAATAACGCGCGCGCGCGTATTCGAAGCGCTAAGAAATATACACTCACGCGTAGAAAGGCGGGAGACACATACGAGTGCGTATAATTATGATGCGCCTGTGGTTGAGAGGTATTTGTGATTGTACCGCCTACAAATATGAATTTCATCAAGTGGCAGCTGATTGGCTGTCTATTCTTAGCTCTTCTTGTCAGTCAGTATCACTGGTGCATGGTGATCGATTAAGTTTGCCCATCTGTAAAACTTGTGCTGTGTAGTTACGTCACTGTCTCGTGATGGACAACTTATAGGTCAATAAATGCGTATGTGTTGTTTCGAGAGAAATTAGACAAATCAATGTACGCGCGCTGAGGTTGATGTGTGAATAATGGCACGACCCCGCAGACTGGGAGTGCTATTGTGGGCATATCAACATTTGCGCAAGTGCGTTGATTTTCTAATTATTCGAGAAAACATACGCATGTATTGACCTAATTCATACACGACTCTATACCAATTTAAATTCACAATTTGAGAATAATTATGATCTGTGTAAAAACGAATAAAAACATCTTAACAAGTTTGCTAACACCCGCAGTGAAAATCGGCGAACCCGCGATTTCTGAACAACGAATCACAACAAATCTCGCGGTGCGCGCATTGAACGGCGCACACGCGGAGTGCATTAGACACTTTCAATCCACTCCGCGTGCTTTAGTTTCTTGCTTTCTGATTGGTTCGACACTACTAAGAGTGTACGAATAGTCTATCATCACCATTTCCCTACGGTGACCAAGACTATGACGGTGACGACGGTAACTTTCACCGACACAGAATATACTCACTCCTATCATCTTCCGTCCTTCTAAAGCGCGTGTGTATACGCCAGCGACTGGGGAGAACGCACGCATTTTTTCACTACGATCAGTGAATGACGCAACGACTTCACCGTCTCGTGGAAGTAAAAATAATAGACTATAGTTTGATTTCTGTACGATATTTGGTAGTTTGGGTCAATTGAGGGCGCTGTTGATTACTGGGATTTCATTATCAGACGGTACTAGACACGGGTTTGCCGTAATATTTTAAATTTTCATATTAATATCTAAAGGTAAATATGAATTTTGATTATAAGATTCCCCAAAAATATGTTAAAACTTAATCACGTTGTCCTAAAAGCCGCTGGTGGCAGAAAACCAATTATTATTTCTAACGGTTTGTCGTATTCGTTTGTAAACGTAATGTCGTACATGCCCTATGCATAAATATTGAATTTCGTAAACGAAGCTATGTCCACCGTCATCTGGATATAATTACCATAATAAAATGTAAAGAATTTTCTCAGATCCATCTATTAACAACTAGGCCTATGCAGTTATTAACTACTTTCCATGCGGCAGGCGTCTGCAGACAACATGCCAATATTTCACAAAATGTTTCAAAAGAATTAAAATTATTTAAATTCATCACCATATTTGGAATCACCATGATAAATACATGGAAATAAGTACAAACATGCCTAGTATTGGGTCAGTAATCCTTGAGATAGACTTTGAAAATTGGGAAAGGTTTCTGAAAAATCTGTTTTGTATATGGTAAAACTCACGTGGAAAGGACTAACTACTCATTCACTCGTTTATAACCTTACCTTAGACGTGAATCGACCACAGTTGTCGAGTCATTCTCTGCTCCCATCTTACAAGTCCCGCTCGGATGATACAAAGTTGTGGAAAAGTGTCTCACTACAGCATCTAAATTATCGTCCGAAAATTCACCGTTTTTACAACCAGGCATTGTGAGGTCCAAGAGTTTGACGCTGTATGAAATTGATAGATTGTATTTTATATGCGAGAATATGTTTTGTATACATAATGAAATCCTGATGAATCTACACCAAGTCACAATGAAAGCTTAATCAAAAATGCAAGGTCTGTATGAATTTCAAATGCTTTATCTTTGGAATGTCGTGGCACATAGTCTTCAAACTTAAAACTTCTATTCGTGATTGGAAGCTATTAGATAGGGTGCTGGTTCGATCCGGGTGATTCTTGTGTCGAAATGGCTTTCTGAAATATATTTTTGTTGTTGCAGGCATTATATTTCATGGTAAAATAGATTTGAATAATGTACGCTCGGTGGGATGAAATTCATTCAATTTTTGTTGTTGCAGGCATTATATTTCATGGTAAAATAGATTTGAATAATGTACGCTCGGTGGGATGAAATTCATTCAATTTAAATCTAAAATGCCAAGTATCCGCAGCTGGATCGAACTAGCAACCTTCTAATTACGAGTAGACTTTTCAACAAATGTGGCGACCTATACGCTCATATGATGCATCATGACATTAAAAAACCCAGATTGTGCAAGGATATCAGCTTAGGCCTATTGTTGTTACCCAAACTTACTTGTATTGACCCAACGCCGATGTCTCCGTGAGCCTCTTAACAATGCGTATACCCTAGAAATCAAAGGAAATAAT
Organism: Ophiura sarsii; assembly: GCA_035610835.1. Taxonomy (NCBI): domain Eukaryota; kingdom Metazoa; phylum Echinodermata; class Ophiuroidea; order Amphilepidida; family Ophiuridae; genus Ophiura; species Ophiura sarsii. The sequence continues at coordinate 83,314,544 of CM069443.1, forward strand.
TTTTTAGGATTTTTAAAAATGCATTGAAATTGGTCATTATGATTAACTAAAAGTTCGAGCTCACAATACGGAATTACAATTCCTTACCGTGTAAAGAATACACTTGGAACCAAGTAAAGTAAGGCCAAGCAAAGAAGAAGTTCCGTCTCAGAAACATTTTGCAAATAAGCTAAGTGCTGTGCGATTTTTTATTTTTTTTCAGAAAATAGGCTATGAGGTATGCGATTCATTTTATTTTATTTATTTGTTATTTATTTATTTTTTGCTTATCCAAGCTTACAGAGAACTTGTTTAACCTTTCTTTTTAAATAATTTTTATTTAATTTTTTTAAAAAATCAAAAACAAAATCAAAACAAAATCAAAAAGTCAACAGAAAAACGCGCCGTAGCTCATTTTACATACCAATGCGGGCAGGCTTCTGAGACAGACATTCTTCTTTGTTTGGCCTAAATGATCTAAATAGCAGCAGAGTTACTATTAGTAAATCGATATAGGAATATTGATGCAAGACCGAAATTTGAATAATATTATGACTACTAATATGACATAGTTTTACTGCTTCCCGCTTGCCGAAAGGAAACTAATTTGAATACGTGTCAAATGTAAACTTGAAAACTGCGGTCCACTTCAGCAATGTATATGACCATGAAGACACCTGATTTGCCTTGCCTCGTTACTGTGTCAATGAATAGGACAAACTACATCGAAAAAAACCACCAAGATTCTTACAACCCCTCTGATTGGCTCAATAATTAATGCACACTTCTTTGTATCCAATTGGCTGGTAGTTCTCATATTGTCCCATACCTCCAAATCAGTTCCCTATTGCTTTGTGTGGTAAAGAGGTCAAGTTGGTGTTAATTCTTTTCACCTTTAGAGCAAACTGGTTCATTCAAATCATTGTTTTTATTGAAAATCTAGATGTCTTCTGCTTAAAAACAATCACTTTTGTAGGGGGTAACCAGAATTTGTTCCCGCTACGGGCCAATGATGCCTATCTTAGGTTCAACAGGCTGCCTACATTCTTGGATCAGGGGTTTAAGCTCTAAATTGGTGGAAACAGTGAAATCGTGTAAAATGATATTATTCAAGAAAAAGCTAGAGATGTCGGGCCTAATGTGCAGGAAATAACCTACAAATGCCAAATTATGAAACATTTTGGTACATTTACAGCACTTTTTACCTTTCTAGGATGTTAAATTTAGACTTATGATCAATCTTAATTTCAAACACTGCCGTGTATGGCCAAAATGCAAAAAAAATATTTGGTGGGGTGTACTCATATGGGATTAACATAACTTACTTCTGCTATGACTTTGACATCGTGCGGGTGCTCAAAATAGTGCGGATCGATTATCGGTGGTGCTAAAGGATCGGAGCTCTTCAGTGTAATCGATCCGATACTCCTCGGATGTAGCATCGTCACTATGAAGGTGACTCCTTCCTTACGCATACGTTCTTCTCTCGATAGATCGTGGCCAAGTATTCGTTGTAATCTAGCATGGATAGCGGATGTATAAAGTAATACATGTAAATTATGAGTGTCACCCATTCTATAGTATATTTACCTCCCTCTGGCGCAAGCGCATTACTTACGCACGTGTAGGGTAGGCGTTTTCGTCCTTTTTCCATTTGGTCTAGAGACGAGAACTCAATTTTAAAGATCGAATGGACCTATTGACATTTTGTGAAAGATTGATATCTTGGCTACATACGTCCATGACCTCCGTATTCGAGGAGGCCTTACATACAGTAAAGGCATGAGTAAAGGATAAAAACAGATATCCCAAAAGGGTGAATTTTCCCCTTCCGGGTGCAGGTTCGTCCTCTCAATAGACTGCTAGATCTATTGCGAGTAAGCCAATTTTAACAGTGATCGGCCACTGATACGGCATGAAGCATTTCATTCATTTCAGAAATATGTTAAGGAACTTGTGTGTATCTTGAAAACCGGCTGTGAAATTTGTATCTTCTACATGTATTTGACAAATGTACAACTGATTACACTTATACACAGAGAAGACGTTTTGATACCACTCTATTCGTGTTAATTTCCAATGGCAGCTGTTCTCTTTAATCCGAGGAATTGTGGGCAACATACTTATCGTGTTGCAACGGTCACATAACAACATTCCTGTAAGATACGCCTCACTGTGTACAAATCAGTGACCTTTAAAGTCACGTTATGAATGTAAATTTCTAATATTTTAATTGAAAATAATATATTATTTGAGTCAATTTTAATCAATTCAAACATTATAATATTCATTATTCATTTCATTAACTACTTAACAATATATACCATTTGCAAAATTATTTTGACTTAAAAAAATGTTTCCGTGAGTTTCTAGGGTACCTATCAATGTGTATGGTATGTCACTGTTAGGACATCGTACTATCTTTAACTTCGAGTCTGTCCAAAACGGCCACTTATTTTCGAAGCTAACGCACTATCCACAATACTTCTTGTGGTTATAACTTGTAAGTTAACTTTAAGTTCAGTTCATTTCGGGCGATAACTACGAGTTAATTCTCAAAAATTGAAACTACGACGTTAACTTTAAGTTAGCGATGCCCGTCAGAACGCAGCTATTGAAGAACCATTGAGGCGCTACACCTTCCATGGTCTTCGAGAAATATACAGACATTGATTAACCATGGAAGCACTAGACCATGAATATGGAGCTATTAAATATCAATTTAATACACTAATGAATCATATTCTGAATTTTTAATAACGGACAACCGACACCAATGTGGTGATAGTACTCTTTTGTGCTTTCAGTGCTCCCTGGCTGCTCAGCAGACCTCCTTTATTGTGTTGTTTATACTTTGATGTTGATTGCCAGTTGGATAAATACAAAATAAATACAAAATATTATATGATGACCTTGAACAGGTGTTTGACGTATGAAATTCTCCGGAAGTTATAATGCGATCATCCACGAGGGCGAAAGAACGATAAAAAAAACAAGACAACAGGTCATTAATTTTATATGATGACCTTGAACAGGTACATTAATTGCACATCAAAAACATTAGAAGTCAAATGAACACACTATGAAGAATACACTCATAAAATTCATACATGCAGCCATCTCCGAGACAAGTCTCGAAAATGACTACATGTAGTAAATTAACACACATCATGTACATAATACAACAAACTATAATTAAAATAACCATAAAATACAACAGTAATGGAGGATTGTTAAGCATGAGAGACCCCTGGACAGAGGCCATGTAGCATGTCAGTGGATCTCACATATCTACCATATCATATTAACAAGGTATCATATTAAATACAGAGACCAACCGACAGATCCGTGGATACATCAGTGTACCTCACGTGTTCATAAAATTATTATAACCACACAACAATGCATAAAATATGGCATAGTACAAAATACAAAATGAAAATAGCACATACAAAATGCAATTCAACTGCAGCGCTGAAAAAAATCATGTTAAAGAAAGTCATAAACTAAAAAAAGTGAGTCTTAAGCAGAGACTTGAACCTATTTACTGATCCAGCACACTTGATTGTCCAAGGGAGTTCGTTCCAGAGTTTTGGTGCAGCTGCTGCGAATGATCTACAACCGTACGCGGTAGATGTTTTCACCGGTTTCAACAGATGCTTATTGCTGGATCTAAGTGATCGCGTTGGCTTGTACTCTGTGAGTAAGTCCAAGATATAGGTCGGGGCAAGACCATGAAGTGATTTGTAGGTCATTGCAGTATTTTGAACATGATCCTTTTGCGAATTGGCAGCCAGTTTAGTTGCTGTAGAACTGGAGTAATATGTTCGTGCTTCCTCACAAGTGCAACCATCCTGGCAGCGGTGTTCTGAACTTGCTGGAGCTTGACAATCTCACGGTCAGGCAGACCGACTAACACACTGTTGCAACAATCTAGTCGCGAGGTGATGAACGCGTGGACGAGCTTTTCAGCGGTTCCTTGATCGTGATATTTTCGGATTTGTCCAATTTTGCGTAACGCGAAGTTCGCAGCCCGACAGATGTTACTGATGTGAGATGTCATGCTCAGATGGTTATCGAAGATCACTCCAAGATTTCGTGCCGAGGGTACTTGCTGAATGTAATCGGTGTCAATCTTTATAGCGGCAACAGTAGAAGATGTCTTGGATAAACTTTGACGTTATGTGAAGTATTTCCGTCTTGCCGCCATTAAGTTTAAGACGATTTGCAGTCATCCACATTTTGACACTCTTAACACACAACGGGTTATTCCTTAAGGGTAGGGATTCCTGACTGGAGGAGAGGGGTCTCGTTCAGATGGTAAATGGGAAAATTAAATTGTTTCAAACTGTTTTTAGCTTTTGGGAAGTAGTTTCAAATGTGGCCTTTTATCCATGATTATTTATAATACGGTATTATAGCAGAGACAGGCCTACTCAAAATCAGAAACATCCAAACCCGGGTGATGAGGGACTAGTGTCAAATCAAATTACGGGGAGTTATTTGAACCGTGTCAAAACGCACTTCAATATATTTTATCTTTTAGTTATGCATGTTTTGAATGTTTCGAATGCTTTATAGATTCTCTTGCGAATCTTTGCTAACATGATTGTTAAATACAACAACCTGTGACGGATGGATACTTATTGTAGCGTTAAAAGTAAATGTCAAAAGTGCATAAATTAATAGGTATTGGGAAATTAACAATACCTATATAACGGACAACTAAATCAAATACTACGATCACTATAAAAGAGGTTATGAGAGAATGATGATTGTGATGTCATAAAAAGCTACAAACAATAAAAATCATGAGAAAAGGCCTAAAAAGATACATAACTCAATAGGTTAAAAATGTCATGAAAGATGATGACACAAAGTATTGGAATTTAATGATCTTAACAAAATCGAAATGTTGTTGTTGTTGTTTGCTTTTATACATTTTAATTTTAGTTTTCACCGATCGCAATGAAGCTATTCTTCTTTGTAAATATAGTGAATATTGTTTATGTACTTTTGACGTTTATTTCATATACATTTGCCAAAATAATACCCTCTAATAATAGATGAGTGAGACACATCTTCAACGATGATGGTGATATTTCATCAATGTATTCCATTAATGTATACAATACAAACTACTTCACAATTGATTTCAATGTCAAGGTTAAAGGTAAAATATTTTATGGTACAATATGGTCCCCATTATATAATTAAGCCCGTCTATCAGGGTTTCCACTGGGGTTCCTAGCCTCTACTTCATGTATTATTATTTGTTTGTATTACTTTTGCTGAATAAATTAAATTGAATTGAGTTGAAATAGGAAAATATTAGAAACATCAAGCATTTCCTGATGTTCAACATGTTACCTATATAACTATTTATACGTAATTTAACGTAAATTGTGAAGGTGTTCGCGCCCGTAACGGGGCCCGTAAACACCTATTTGGTATGCTCTTTGACATTTGATTCAAATGTCTCTTCAAAATGATATCCTTAACCTCTCACCACAAGTTGCCCGTTCTTATGGTTAGTACATAAATTCACAAACGATTATTGAAAGCAGACCTCTAAAACATAAATGACACAAATCACATCAGCATGATGAGTGATACCTCGAGTATATACTTTTATTCCCGCGAAGTGATCGAATCGCACCATTCCTTGTCAAACACAGTGATTATATCGGTGCAAAGTTTAACAACTTTTGAAATCGCCATAAGATGGCTTTCGAGGTTTCTGGTTTCCCTGAGAAATATTAGAAAAATTAACGGAGAGAGGTTATGCTATGAGAAACCAACGAGAGAAACATAGCGTTAATATATCCACATTTCGGGGCGGGAGGGGCTTTGCACATGTATTTATCACATAATGAGGCTGGACAACACTATTCGCCGATTAACCTTTCTGAATAGAGCACTTATCACACTACTATGTTGCAGATATCTTGTAAACATTTACCTTGGATCATCAATTCCTGCTATGGCTGGCTCATCGGGTCCGACGGTGTAGAATTTGGAAAGAAATTGAAGCTGCACATCTGGCCATGGACAGTCGGGCTGTTATGTAATAAAAACAATGACACATCCGGGACACATCCCCTAAAATATCAACTTCAAAATGGATTCAAAACTTCACAAAATTGATAGATGAAGTGTTGATAACTCTTTAGGAAAATAATGAAGCATTAATGAGTTTGGTGCATTGCAATTATAATACCGGTTTGGTATAGCGATCTCGCGAAACACATGGTCATGCATCAATGCGTAACCATGCCTTGATTCGTTTTGAGGAAAAACTGTACGATCTGAAAGGCCCTACGAAAGGTCAAAAGCACGCCAGAGATTTTTCATGCTCCTGAACTGGATAAAATATAAGATTTTGACACCATGGAAGGGACATACCCGAATATTTTTAAATAAATGAAATCCGGGCGCTGGCGGATAGGGAGGCTGGAAATTGGATAACCTTGCACAGTTTTAGCTTAATCGCGAAACGGTATAAAGCTGAATATTATATATTGTGCTTTTACTCCGTAAATATGGTCTAAGAGCATTGAAGAGGGCCAGAACCTCTTGCGTGCATGGTCCAAAAGGGCTGACATTTTGAAAATTACTCAAATAACTCCACACTTTTAAGTATGTCTGTATGGTCAGTGCAATTCATATCGTAGTTATTTGAAGATTGTTATAAGAATAAGATAAATTGTACTTTGGGTCCCAGTCACTCATTAATCGATGTATGCAAATATGATTTACTTTATTTATTCCGTCAAAGACTTGATGCATGGTCAATGGCTGGAACTATTTCCAATTAATATCTACATATTGTTACAATCACAACTATAGAATAACTAATCATGTATATAGTTCACCTACCTCCAGTCCTGTTTGCAGTAGTGCAGTCGACTGGGAGCAATTACTAGAAAGAGGACCCTGATGAAGTAAAAGATAAACGTTATTGCTCCAAAACATAACACTGAAATCAAGAATGATAATAGTTTCTTATTCAGAGCAACTCATGGTATGTTCAGTAACACTTTCCACGCGGCAGGCGTCTGCAGACGACATCCTAAATGTTCACAATATGTTTCAAAAAGTTCACAATTATTGAATTTCATTACCATATTTGGAATCACCATGATAAATGCATTGAAATATGTATAAACATGCCTAGTATTGGTTCAGTAATCTTTGAGGTAAGCCTTGAAAGTTGGGAAAGGTTTCTGAAAATAATCTGGGTTTTTTATATTGTAATACCAATAGCCGCGTGGAAAGTGTTAACTAAAAGAACGATATGTTTTGGTCAAGAATCAGAAATCATAATTCAGTACACCTACAGGGTGTATCAGAATGAACTATACCGAGGCAATATGATTTATTACAGTATGAATTCGATCGACATTGTTCAAACCAACATTATTAGATTTGGAAAATCGGACATTTCAAAAGGAAAATACAGACCTTCTGGTAAAGATGAAAAATTTATATTTTGGTCAAAATGATCAATTTAAAAAATCTGTGAAATGACTAACCCTACCTGAGATATCCATCCGTCTATCCCGGGAGGGGGGGTACTCAGATTTGGTTTGGTCGGGGGTGTGCCGCTGGAGATTCAAAACCCCTACCCATTTCTAAGGGTGATTTTGGAAAAATGGGTACCCATTTTTAGAGGTTTTGCTTCATTTTAGACCAAATTTTCGCAAAATAATCGGGAAAAAAGACCTAATTTGTGCGAAAATAAACCCATGTCTAAGGATTTTTCAGTTGAAAAGCCTACCCATGGCTAAGGATGTCTCATGAAAAAATTACCCACTGGAGCGGCACGTCCCCGTATGCCTTACATACGTGAGTACCCCCCCCCCCCCCCCCCCCCAGGCCGTCCATAGGACAGGGTTTATTTTGGTCGCCATATCTCAACCTTTCACATCACTTGTAAAACTATTTATTATTTGCATACTTTTGTGGGTGAAATTTGGAGATACATTTTGATTTTTAATCTGCAAATAAACCGGGATTTGTTCTGCTTGAGTGGTTTTACCGTCCATTTTTTTGGCGGGAGTTTGATTATTGCTTATGTGGTGTGGGATGTTGGGGTAGTGGTAAAGAGGATTGATTGAAATTGAAAACACGTTTTTCATCGATTTCGATTAAGTCTTGCCACACAAGAACAAAAACAAAAAGAGATATATCAATGAAATTAACATATAGTGTAGGAAACATGTTCACCTTTATATTGCAGGTGTTTAGACTTAAAACAATAATCAGTTTGTATTTTTTATGTATTTTAGAAAGGCGGTATAGTTCATTCTGATACACTCTGTATGACACAAATATCAGTGACTGATGTTTTTTTTCCGGAAAACGTGTATTCTAGGTCCCAGATACTGTTATACCAGTATCGTTCAATACTGGAACATATCGATTTTTCTGTTCCAGTATCGGTCGATCTACTGGAACACCAAATTGCGTCCCATGTTATAATCGGGCCATAGACGATGATAAAATGAAATGTCTAATTAAAAACAAATTAAGCTAATTTCAGGCAATTCAAAACACTGTTTTCTAAAGTCATCATTGAAACTTGCATGGGCTTGCACGTACAGCTATTATTAGCTCTCTATGATTCTTATCACCATTTATATGCCTACTTCTGTTAAAAAAATTAACTTTCCGAAATTTTCAAATAGAAATGTCAAAAATTCAAAATATTTTATTAATTTCAAAATATTTCCAAACATTCTAAAATAAATTAACAAATTAAAAAAAACCTTATAAAATGTAAAAAGATGAATCCAACGGTACCAGGAACAAAACACACCAAGGATCAGAAAACTGATACAAGTGGGATATCTCGAAAATGTAAAAATGCTAAGAGTAAAAGCAAGATATACCAACAGGGTGTGGGGAAACGGGTAATAACAAGGAGAAATAACGCGATAAAACAGATAAATAACAAAAACAATAACACACGGAAATGCACTGGGACAAGCAATGAAAATTGCTGTGCAATGAAACAACAAAGATATATGGTAACAATAAAAACTTGGTTTTTTTTCCTGTTTAAACAAAATAAATAATCAACATTTTAAAAAGGCAAATATTGATATATTAAAAACAAATGGTTTTGTTGGGCACGTACAACGAGAAAGAAGTCATGACACCTACCGATCGATCACGTTGATAGCTGTCGATGGTACCTTGGCCGAGATTAGCTTGTAGAGTCACTGCGTCGCTATCCGACGCTGACGCTTTTATTAACAATGACATGTGATCCTAAAAGAAACATAAATTTCATGATAAATATATCTTCTAAATATGTTTTAATTTTTGCCATGTACAATTTGCTTACAATGCTAGGTATTTCCCTAAAGCTCTAATCCGTTCCCGACTCCAAAATTAAAATCTCGATGAGGTATATTTTGCCAAATCTTATCATTTATTTTCAGGGGTGGAATTAAGACTCCCCGGCTGCCCATAGCGGGTAACTTTCGTGTCGGGCGGGTGAAGATGCAAAGGTACCCGTCCGACTGGCGGGAACATTTGTGAAGCTCAAAGTTTAAGTAACATTAAGTTCAGGGTAATTTCATCATCAGATGATCGTCTGTCATTATGATAGAGGATATCAGGTTGATAGGAGATTAAAGAGAGTATTGGATTAATGAACATGATAAATACGAGAAGCTGTTACGGGCTAGGATTACAGTGGAACATCGTACAATAAAGACAAAAACATGTAATTGTATCATCATCATTTAAAAGTAGTCTTGCTCTTAATTGTTTGCTGCAAAATATTATGAAAAAACCTTGAGCTGGTGGAATTTTTGTCGGGTTCGTAAATTCTGTGAGTTACCTGCCCGACTGGCTAGTTGAAAAAAATCTGAAGTTCCACCACTGTTTATTTTACGCAGTTTTCAATGCATCATGGGGGTATTTAGTGCGTAAAACGTAAGTGCGCCCATCGTCTGCTCCGTCAAAAGAAAACAAACGATTTTTAGAACTTGAACCAATGCTTTTTAACACTTTCCACGCGGCAGGCGTCTGCAGACGACATTTCAAAATTACACAACTATATTAAAAAATGTCACAATTATTGAATTTCATTACCATATTTGGAATCACCATGAGAAATGCATTGAAATAAGTACAAACATGCATAGTATTGGTTCAGTAATCCTTGAGATAGTCTTGAAAATTGGGAAAGAATTATGAAAACTTAAAATTGTTTTATATAATATGGTAAAACCAAAAGCCACGTGGAAAGTGTTTAAAGAGTGTTTCAAAAGGGAGGTAAGTTAGTCAGTGGTGCTCCGTAGGGAATAGCTTCTGGGAGCACCATACCAAATACTTTCCCCATTGAAATACGTGTATAAAGGCCCTCTTTCAAGATACCTTTTCTACCCTTCGGTTACATTTATGGCATACTTGTCACCCACCTATGATCATTATCAGTAAACTTGAAACTTTAATTTAAGCCTTATTTCATAAGGGGTTATCACCCTAGAGTTGTCGCTATACGGACTCGCAAATAGCGCCCCTCGTTTCACAGTTTACTGGCGTGCCTGTTCACCATTTCGGCAGGCTATTCACTATTAAGGTCGATACATTTTAAAACAAATCGTAATTTATCATTGTTGAATCATGAGAATTGACAATAAAATTTAAATATGTTCCAGGCGCGTGCCCAGGGGGGGGGCTTTGGGGGCTCAAGCCCCCCGGGTCCCCGGAGGGTTAAAAAAAAAGGGGGGAGAGAGGAGGGGAGGAGAGGAGGAGGGGAAGGAAGGGAGGAGAGGAGGAGGGGAGGGGAGAGGAGGAAGGGAGGGGAGGAAGGGAGGAGCAGGGGAGGGAAAAGGAGAGGCCGCAAGCTTTTATTAGTGTCTCTTACTTTATCGCTACGTCTCTGAACCATGTGAGTGTTTTATAACGAAAGTACTTAATATTGATGAGTTTAAGCAAGATGAGTTTAAGGTCATCCAGGCAAGTTAAAACCCAACAGCTCGGCTGTATCACCAGTGGCGTAGCCAGGTGGACAGTCTCCCCCCCCCCCCCCCCCCCCCCCCCCCATTGGCAAAAGAGTAAAAATATAAAGGAAGATAAGGAGGGTAACGAGCATATATACAGTGCAAGCGGGGAGTTGGCCCCCATCATTGTCACGGTAGGGACGATGCCCCCCCCCCCCCCCCCCCCCCCCCCCTCAAAAGAAGCCTTTTTTGCGCGAATTAGTTTCAATGTTTAACTATTCAAGCTTAACAACATGGTTTCAGGAACGTTTTCTGGACCATTTTAGTAAAAAAAACTAGAATTTTTTCAATGTTTCTTTATTCAAGAAGATGGCTTAAGGAATGGCTTAATGGCTTAAGTTTGATTCTGGACCATTTCAGTTTAAAAGACTGACAGTTTGTACGCTCAGGAACGTTTTCTGGGGCTTTTTAGTGTTAAAATATCCATTTTGTTGCGCGCTTCGCGCGAATTGGTTTCAATGTTTATTCAAGCTTTATAACGACACGTTTCAGAAACATTTTCTGGACCATTTTAGTTAGTAAACTAGACATTTTTGCGCGTTTCGAGCGGATTGGTTTCATCTTTTTATCATTCAAGCTTAACAAGATTGCTTCAGGAACGTTTTCAAGACCATTTTAGTGTAAAAATAACCAATTTTGGCGCGCTACGCGCGAATTAATTGGAATGTTTTATTATTCAAGCTTAACAAGATGGTTCCAGGAACGTTATTTTAACCCTTTTTTTACAATAGCCCATTTTTTTAAAATTATTTTGTTATTCAATTTGAACAAGATGGCTTCATAAACGTTTTCTGGACCTTTTTATTGTTAAAATGAACATTTTTTTGCGCGATTTATTATTCAAGCTTAACAAGATGGTTCCAGGAACGTTATTTTAACCCTTTTTTTTACAATAGCCCATTTTTTAAAAATTATTTTCTTATTCAATTTGAACAAGATGGCTTCATAAACGTTTTCTGGACCTTTTTATTGTTAAAATGAACATTTTTTGCGCGCGTATTATTTATTATTCAAGCTTAACAAGATAGCTTCAGGAACGTTTTTCCAAATCTTTTTTTTTACAATAGCCAATTTTTTCGCGCTCCACGGGAATTATATTTTATTTTTTGCTAATTTCATTCAACAAGTTGGCTTCATAAACGTTTTCTGAACCTTTTTAGTGTTAAAATAGACATTTTTTTGCACGCTACGCGCGCATTAGTTTCAATGTTTACGTATTATTCAAGCTTAACACGATGGCTTCAAGAACGTTTTTCTAAACATTTATTTTTACAATAGCCAATATTTTCGCGCGCTCCGCGCCAATTATTTTTATAATACTTTGGAACAAGATGGCTTCAGAAACGTTTTCTATACCTTTTTAGTGTTAAAATAGACATTTTTGACGCGCAACGCACAAATTAGTTTCACTGTTTAATTATCAGTCGAGTTTAATCAAACATGGCTTCATGAACGGTTTGTTAAACCTTTCTTTTTACAATAGCCAATATTTTCGCGCTACGCGCAAATCCTTTTTGATATATTCGCAATTTCAAACCATTACGCCGTGTTGTTTGCTTTTGCAAAATTGAAATGAAAAGAATCTAATTTTGAATGATATTGATAATAAGCCAATATTGAATGGAAATAAAGTTAAGGCTTTTCAATAAAATATTGGTCAAAATTACACACCAATTCGCACCAACGGGTTCGGAATTTAAAGTACACATATGAAAAAAAATTCGCGCGCTACGCGCGCATAATGTGTCCCCAAAATGCAACATTCTTTGCTACAAGCTTGTTTAGAGCAAAAATGTTCCTCGATCGTGCCAAAAATAGGTGTAAAGTCGAAAAATTGTGCACGCTACGCGCGCTTTTCTGGACTAACACAAGTATTGTTGTTTTATTTTAATTTCTCGACCTGCCGCGGGGGATATCCCTCATCAGACTCCGCGTTACTGCGGATAACGGTGCGAACCAATGAAATTTAATTTTAAGCCCCCCGGGTAAAAAAATCCTGGGCACGCCTATGTGTTCACGTAGTCGAATGGAGTCGAATGAGTGCGATAGACCTATAGCCCGGGCCTATAGCATCTTGTGCGGGGCTGGTTCCGGTCGTAATTAACGCATTTTATTTGTTCAGAAAAAAACCCATCCCGGGCCTGTTCCCCTCCTTCAAAATGGCACCAAAAAATATTTTCCGAAATAGTGGGTGGGTATTCTTTTGTATGTGACCCCCCCCCCCCCCACCCCTATTTTTTAAATGGGTCGGTCAGACTCGCGCTCGTATAACATACTTTTTGTTTTTATGTTTTTTTGTCGTTGCCTATCACCATGATTGATCACACTCTTAACACTTTCCACGCGGATATTGGTTTTTCCATATACACAACAGATTTTTGAGAAACCTTTCCCAAATTTAAAAGTCTATCTTAAGGGTACCTTAACCAATACCAGGCATGTTTGTACTTATTTCAATGCATTTCTCATGGTGAATTCAAATATGGTAAAAAAATTCAATAATTCTGACTTTTTTTAAACATTTTGTGAACATTTTAAATGTCGTCTGCAGCCGCCTGCCGCGTGAAAAGTGTTAACACATTTCATACCATTTCAATTGCGCTTCGCCACAGTTTTTTAGTAGACTTTGTTCGGTTCTGTTGATTATTGGGAAGAAATGTGTTAATTGTGTCCTGGAACCTATACGTAAGTTGATTAACAGAAAGAAACAAACAAGTACCCCGAATGCTCATATCTATGCGATGGTATTCGTTTCGTGGTAAAATATTCAATGTGCAATATTTCGGTAATAATTAACACTTTCCACGCGGCAGGCAGACGACATTCCAACATTTCACAAAATGTTTCAAAAATGTCAATTTATTGTAATCCATTACCATATTTGGAATCACCACGAGAAATGCAGTGGCGGATACGGGGGGCGGAGGGGGCGGAGGGGGTGGGCGCCCCCCGTAACATTTTACAATATACCTTTTTGTGTACGCACCCCCCGTAAAATTCGACAATATACCTTTTTTTGTACCACTTTACCTTTTTCAGAGACATAGGTAGGTTCGTCGGTACATTTGCCACTTGTACCCTGCGATTTTTTTTGCCGGTTTTGCGTCAACCACATCGCTACCCCCCCCCCCCCCCCACCCCCCCCCCCCCCCCCCCACCCCACCCACCCCCCCCCCCCCCCCCCCACTCCACTTAACAGAATTTCACGAGCTGACGGCCCAAAAAATTGGGGACCTTTTACGATTTATTTTGGTTGGTGTCAGCCCCCCGTAAATTTTAATCCACTGAAATGCATTGCAATAAGTACACACGTGCCAATTATTGATTCAGTAATCCTTGAGATTGAGATATACTTTGAAAATTGGGAAAGGTTGCTGAAAAATCTCGTGTTGTATTTGGTAAAACTAATATAGCCGCGTGGAAAATGTAAAGATAAGATTCACAGATTTGTTCTACACTTTTCACGCGGCTATTAGTATTAGTTTTATCACATAGAAAACAAATTTTTCAGAAATCTTTCCCAACTTTCAAAGTCTATATGTCAAGAATTACTTAACTAATAATAAGCATGTTTGTACTTATTTTAAAGCATTTCTCATGGTGATTTCAAATATGGTGATGAATTTCAATATTGTTGACATTTGAAATATTTTGTGCAATTTTGGAAATGTCGTCCAGACGACTGCTGCATGGAAAGACTTCTTAAAAAAAAATTTAAAAAGTATCGTTTTTAGACCGTACCAGTATTATATTGTCTGACATAAACGTCGACGGTAGTATTATTATATTAGGACATAAAGTTTTTTTGGTGAATCATGCTGAGAAAATAATTGTCTAAGTGAAATAATTGTCTAAGTGTTGTTCAAGGCTATAAATGTTGACAGTGAAGTTGTATGTCTTTTAAAGGTAGTAGCGTAGCCAGGCTCACTTGACAGGGGGGGGGGGGGGGGGTGGGGGGGGGGCAAAGTGTATTTTTCCCAGGTGAACACCAGTTCAACCCGGTCGGTGGTGGTAGCCAAGTTTTTCATGTAACTTTTTGATTTGCCATCGAAAATAAATACCTCAAAATAGCAATTTATTGTTTTGATATGTAGTTATACTTTTGACTCATAATATTAAGTAGGCCGATCCACTTCACTGAACATGTTGAAGTTGGTTTTCAATTCACAAAAGTAACCAATGGCAAAAAAGCAGTATTGCCTGATTCGAAAATATATTTCCAGATTCGGAAACATTTCTCATTCTTTCCGAATGTGTTTGTCAACATAATACCTTAGTATCGATTAATCCACCCACATTCTATCCCATCTCAGGATATACACCATGCGTCGTCGCATTGCGCCGCATACGTACGCAGGTGAAGCCCAGTAAGACGTACTGCAGACGTGCGCGTTATGGATCAAAATTACGCGCATCAATGACTTAAGCGTAGTGCGTGTTGGGTTGGTATGACCAAGCGCACCACTTATTTACTAGCGTGTTGCCATTACGCGTTCAGCCGCTGTTGATTCGTTGGCAAGTACGTTTTACTTAGTGGGCTGTTCGATTCAATCACGGGTATGTGTACACATAATTATGGTGGGGGAAAACAATATTTGTGTCATGTATTAAATTATGAAAGTAACAAACCTGTTACTTTTACTTTCATGATTAAATTAAGCAAATTATGCGTTTTTTGAAACACATATTCATTGTACTACGTTTATGAATGAGGTTAACATGGTTAATGACTTTGATCAGTTAATTTATCTGTAAAAACTCATAGCATTCAACTTTTGACTTGAGGGCCCATCATGAAATTTCTCGCCACCAAAGTGAAATGTTATGTTTTCCCAGTACCCTCTATAAACAACTGACACGCAGTCATCAACCTCTAAATATAGAATTTAATAGTAAATGTCATTCAGTTCAATTATAACTATCAAACTAGAGCGGTTCTCGGGTTTCGCGGTTTTCGAGTTTCGCGGTTGATGGGGTTTAGCAGTGTCAGATGTAGTGGTTATCAATAGGGCAGTTATTGACATTGTATTGGTTTTAACATGATACGTTAGGATCTGACCAGAACCATGGAGGACGGGCGGAGAGTGATGGTATGAAAATGAAATGATTATGAAGTGGTTTGGATTTATTGTGTGGGAGATAATATTTGAAACCCGTTTATTTGTTCTAAAGGGTTTGCTTTGTATTTGATTCAACCATAAGAATGAATTGCTGACAGAGCTGCTGTTGGTGTTTGATGTGGCCTGGAGATTGTATTTAGGTGCGAAGGTAAAAAGTTTGATTTGATTAATGTACTTTCCGGTTGCAACCTTCGCCCTAAGGGGACCTAGGACTTAGCGGTGACCATGCGGGTAAGAAAATGTTGCCTTTCTACGCAGGGACAAGATTCAGTACTCATTAGTGGTATATAATTACGTTTTGTCACCAATACAATTGTAGCAGGGAGGTGTAGGTAATATAACATCTCTCTGATTGTAGCATGTAATTTATATAGACATGCTTGTCTATTAATTAGCAAGAGTTGAAATGCAAATTCCATTTAAATGGAATGGGGCTGGTGAAAGTTTGAGTGAAGTGCACATTTAAACACACTTGTACACAAAATGCACAATATACAAAGAAGAATAGGCAGTAGAAAAAGTGATGTAATAATCTTTACATAAACAGTTTATTAAGATGAACATGGGTCCATCCACGAAGTTGCGTACACAAGGTGTGACATGATAGTCAAATTTAGTTGCCTGATTGAATTCCAAAACATCATTTTGAACTAACAATCCTCACAATCACGAGGGCCGACTTGGCTATCTTATTCGTTATGCCATCACCGGCGAGAGATGAACGAAACTGATTAGAGCATGCGCATTGTGTTCTTTCAACATCGATCAGCTGATCGCCCGGCGGCATATGATATTATTGTTTACATCGTAAAACAAGGCAATATACACACATGCGCTTTTGAACGGAATAGCCGCGATCGATTAAAATTAATAATTTTGTAAATTCGTCTTTGTATACTGACAGTCCAGGCAAACGCTAATTGAAAACTTGGCTTAAAATTTCTTTAAACTGCATAAAGAGGCAATTAAAAGCTTTGCGGTAAATTGGGTTTTGCTTTCAATTGACAGCGAATACGTATAATTCGGCAGTCTCGCGATGCATTGAATGACTGAGATTAGTTTTCGTAGTCGATTGAAAACAGATATTTTGCCCGTAATTTGATCAGCATGGATATTAACATAATGTAATCTTAACTCTAGTGTGATTATTTTTGTCAAAGATTCGATCATTCATCTTTATTTACTTGTTTTGTTACTGCCATTCACTTGCACTTTAGTTTACACTACAGTTAAAAAATGCCAGTGCAGTAGTTGCTTTTTGTTGTTTTATCACCTTTTTAGTTACCTATGAGATCAATTTGACAACAATTATATTCGCATAGAAATCATAAGGATTTTTTTTAATTTGCCTGACCGCCAAATGCCGAAATTCGGAAAATGGACCCAAATATCATTATATGATTTTTATTTTTTTTGGATACGTATGAGATCCATGATACAAAAAAGTCAAGCCGCAATCAATTTGGCGACAAAAAAGTCATTTGCATAGAATTTTTTTAATTTTTTTAATTCTAAAATATCAAAATTTGAAAAATTAGCCCAAATACCTTTATTTGGTTAAATAATTCAATTTTGTTTGGGTACGTATGAGATCAATGTTACAAAAAAGTCAAGCTGCAATCAATTTGACGACAAAAAAGTCATTTGCATAGAAATCATAACATTTTTTTTAAATCTAGGCTTGACCGACAAATATCAAAATTTGAAAAATTAGCCCAAATACCATTATTTGGTTAAGTAATTCAATGTTTGTGGGTACATATGAGATCGATGATACAAAAAACTCAAGCGGCAATCAATTTGGCGACAAAAAAGTCATTCGCATAGAAATCATAACAATTTTTTTTTTAATTCTAGACTTGACCGACAAATATCAAAATTTGAAAAATGAGCCCAAATACCATTATTTGGTTAAATAATTCAATTTTGTTTGGGTACGTATGAGATCGATGATACAAAAAAAGTCAAGTCGCAATCAATTTGACGACAAAAAAAGTTGTTCGCATAGAAATCATAACATTTTTTTTAAATTCTAGGCTTGACCGACAAATATAAAAATTTGAAAAATTAGCCCAAATACCATTATTTGGTTTAAATAATTCCTTTTTTTTTTTGTTGGTACGTATGGGATCGACGATGCAAAAAAGTCAAGCCGCAATCTGAATCAATTTGGCGACAAAAAAAGTCATTCGCATAGAAATCATAATTATTTTTTTTTAATTCTAGGCTTGACTGACAAATATCAAAATTTGAAAAATTAGCCCAAATACCATTATTTGGTTAATATTAAAGTAATTCAATTTTTTGGGGTACGTATGAGATTGATGATACAAAAAAGTCAAGCCGCAATCAATTTGACCACAAAAAAAGTAATTCGCATATAAATCATAACATTTTTTTTTTAAATTCTAGGCTTGACCGACAAATATCAAAATTTGAAAAATTAGCCCAAATACCATTATTTAGTTAATTCAATTTTTGTGGGTACATATGAGATCGATGATACAAAAAACTCAAACCGCAATTTGGCGACAAAAAAGTCATTCGCATAGAAATCATAACGATTTTTTAAAAAAAATTCTAGGCTTGACCAACAAATATCAAAATTTGAAAAATTAGCCCAAATACCATTATTTGGTTAAATAATTCAATTTTGTTTGGGTACGTATGAGATCGATGATACAAAAAAGTCAAGTCGCAATCAATTTGATGACAAAAAAAGTTGTTCGCATAGAAATCATAACAATATTTTTGTAAATTCCAAGCTTGACCGACAAATATCAAAATTTGAAAAAATAGCGAGATCGATGATACAAAAAACTCAAGCCGCAATCAATTTGGCGACATAAAAGTAATTTGCATAGAATTTTTTTTTTAAATTCTAGACTTGACTGACAAATATCAAAATTTGAAAAATTAGCCCAAATACCATTATTTGGTTAAATAATTCAATTTTATATTTCGTACGTATGAGATCGATGAAAAAAAGTCAAGCCGCAATCAATTTGGCGACAAAAAAGTCATTCGCATAGAAATCATAATTATTATTTTTTAAATTCTAGGCTTGACTGACAAATATCAAAATTTGACAAATTAGCCCAAATACCATTATTTGGTTATTAGAGTAATTCAATTTTTTGGGGTACGCATGAGATCGATGATACAAAAAAGTCAAGTCGCAATCAATTTGACGATAAAAAAGTTGTTCGCATAGAAATCATAACATTTTTTTTTTTTAATTCCAGGCTTGACCGACAAATATCAAAATTTGACAAATTAGCCCAAATAACATTATTTGGTTAAATAATTCAAATTTATTTTTGGTACATATGAGATCGATGATGCAAAAAAGTCAAGCCGCAATCAATTTGACACACACAAAAAGTTGTTTGCATAGAAATCATAACAATTTTTTAAAATTCTAGGCTTGACCGACAAATATCAAAATTTGACAAATTAGCCCAAATACCATTATTTAGCTAAGTAATTCAATTTTTGTGGGTACATATGAGATCGATGATACAAAAAACTCAAGCCGCAATCAATTTGGCGACATAAAAGTAATTTGCATAGATTTTTTTTTTTTTAATTCTAGACTTGACTGACAAATATCAAAATTTGAAAAATTAGCCCAAATACCATTATTTGGTTAAATAATTCAATTTTGTTTGGGTACGTATGAGATCGATGATACAAAAAAGTCAAGTCGCAATCAATTTGACGACAAAAAAAGTTGTTCGCATAGAAATCATAACAATATTTTTTTTAAATTCCAAGCTTGACCGACAAATATCAAAATTTGAAAAAAATAGACCAAATACCATTATTTGGTTAAATAATTCAATTTTATTTTTGGTACGTATGAGATCGATGATGCAAAAGTCAAGCCGCAATCAATTTGGCGACAAAAAGTCATTCACATAGAAATCATAATTTATTTATTTTTAAATTCTAGGCTTGACTGACAAATATCAAAATTTGAAAAATTAGCCCAAATACCATTATTTGGTTATTAAAGTAATTCAATTATTTGGGGTACGCATGAGATCGATGATGCAAAAAAGTCAAGCCGCAATGAATTTGGCGACAAAAAATGTCATTCGCATAGAAATCATTTTTTTTTTAATTCTAGGCTTGACTGACAAATATCAAAATTTGAAAAATTCGCCCAAATACCATTATTTGGTTAAATAATTCAATTTTGTTTGGGTACGTATGAGATCGATGATACAAAAAAGTCAAGTCGCAAACAATTTGACACAAAAAAAAAGTTGTTCGCATAGAAATCATAACAATTTCTTTTTAAATTCCAGGCTTGACCGACAAATATCAAAATTTGATAAATTAGCCCAAATACCATTATTTGGTTAAATTCAATTTTATTTATGCTACGTATGAGATCGATGATGCAAAAAAGTCAAGCCGCAATCAATTTGGCGACAAAAAAGTCATTCGCATAGAAATCATAATTTTTTTTTTTAAATTCTAGGCTTGACTTAATATCAAAATTTGAAAAATTAGCCCAAATACCATTATTTGGTTATTAAAGTAATTTCAATTTTTTGGGGTACGTTTGAGATCGATGATACAAAAAAGTCAAGCCGGAATCAATTTGACCACAAAAAAGCAATTCGCATAGAAATCATAACAATTTTTTTTTTAATTCTAGGCTTGACCGACAAATATCAAAATTTGAAAAAAAATTAACCCAAATACCATTATTTGGTTAAATAATTCAATTTTTTTGGTACATATGAGATCGATGATGCAAAAAAGTCAAGCCGCAATCAATTTGGCGACAAAAAAAGTCATTCGCATAGAAATCATAACGATTTATTTTTAAATTCTCGGCTTGACCGACAAATATCAACATTTGAAAAAATAGCCCAAATACCATTATTTGGTTAAATAATTCATTTTTTGGGGTACATGAGATCGATGATACAAAAAAAGTCAAGCCGCAATCAATTTCATGACAAAAATGTCTTTCGTATAGAAATCATGAGCATTTTAAAAAAAAATTAAGTAGGCCTGAGTCTGACCGACAAATGTCAAAATTTGGAAAATGGACGCAAATATCATTAATGTTTGGATAATTTATTTTTTTATTTTTAAAAAACCGATCATTTCTATGTGCGAGTCGATAATATATTCAATTAAAAGGTATAGCCTATTATAATGCTAGGGATGTTCATATCATTGAAATATGTAGAAAACTCCATGTTTACCTAGATGAATACAGCGATGTAGTACGATGTGGCTAGAATGTATTCACTGATGTCTATATAACCCCGCACAAGCAACTAAAAATCATGAAAGTAAACCGCTTTTTACCTAAAATGGTTTAAAAATGTGCATGATTTGCCCATAGTTCTTTACGAACTAACGATGTGGCCAAATTTGGCAATGATTTTGAATAGATTACATCCCCCAGTCTTCAATATTACCGTATGGTGTAATACTAGCATGTATTACAATGGTATAACTAAAACCGCGGCGACAAGTTTTTTCTGTTTGTTATGTAAACATAACATAATTATGTAAATGTCCACGCTCTTTTCATGTACTAATGAGTAATGGGCCCAGCGTGATTCAGTGAAAAAGGCATCCAATTGTTACGTAAACATCAAACAATTGATTATCTATACAGCAAAGATTCGCCCTCATACATCAAGTATGGTGTGACGTAGCAAGTATTACAATGGTATAACTAAAACCGCGACAAGTCGGGGGACTCTGTTTGTTATGTAAACATCAAACAAAAATAGCAACGCTCATACATCCCCGGGAAAAAGGGGGGTGTACTCAGATTTGGTTTGGTCGGGGGTGTGCCGCTGGAGAATCAAATCCCCTACCCATTTCTAAGGGTGATTTTGGATAGACCCATGTCTAAGGATTTTTCAGTTGAAAAGCCTACCCATGGCTAAGGATGTCTCATGAAAAACGACCCACTGGAGCGGCACCTCCCCGTATGCCTTACATACGTGAGTACCACCCCCGAGCATGCATCGTTGTATTTTACTAAGAAAAATATGCTTCTCAAGGCAAAAAAATAGTTTTACTCCTATGAGGCAGATTAACCCCAACTTTGAACTCGTCCAAGTTATTTGCGATTTGTACATGCTCACAAAATCCGGAATCCATTGATGGATTAATAAAGACGAAATCGCAAACACAATTTTTTTCTGAGGCAATCTCTAGGGGTGGTACATAGCCTAGCGGTGAACAAAATTCAACAAACTCAATTGCGCGTAGTGGCGTTTGGGATGGGGGGATTCATATAGTTTTAGCTTCATGCTCTATTACGCTTGAACTCTTTCCGCCCACACACATGAGTAGTAAACCACGACAAAACAAAATTACGCCCCTTGATTGGAAAAACGGTGATCCACGCTTGCGATCAGCGACGGAGCGCATGGAGTATATAAAACATTATGGTGATATACGGGGGGTACAATAACTAGAATCCCCGCCATTTTCTTTGATGTGACGATGTCGGAATAGAAAATAAATATCCCTATCGCGGGAACATTATCCCTCATAATTCTCCAAATAACCAGTCACTCGAACTCAGCCGAGATAAATACTGTACCAATATCGTGTCCACAAATCTTACTAATTCAAGCTGTATTTTTCGAGATATTTCGCACACAAACTTCGATTTGAAAATCTTAGGATGCCGGTACCCGTCCTCCAATACGCATCCTCCAATAAAGCAGGTTACTTTTGAAACCAGTCAAGGTTATGTGTTTCCGTGAGTTGACCTACTTCATGTTGACACACTTCATCAGACCGTAACATTTCAGGATAAATTTGGTCACGTTGTGGAAATTATCGGCCCGTTAAGGTCAAACTGAGTCGTCGAACTATAGGCATCATCATGAAGATCCTGTGCGAATGGTTTAACACTTTCCACGCGGCAGGCGTCCGCAGACGACGTTTCAAAATTTCACAAAATGTTTCAAAAATATCAAAATAATTAAATGTCATTACCATAATTGGAATCACCGTGAGACGCTCATTCAAATAAGTACAAACATGACTAGTTTTGGTTCAGTAATCCTTGATATAGACTTTGAAAGTTGGGAAATGTTTATGAAATATCTCTTTTGTATATTATGGTAAAACTACTAATAGCCGCGTGGAAAGTGTTAATAAACATGTCAAACTGTTCCTACCTGTAGATTTTCGCCAACTGGAAGATCTGCAATACACGGTATTCCTAATTGATTTAGATGATTCCTTGGTCCAATACCAGAAAGCATTAAGATCTATTAATTTGGAAATAATATAATATAATATGTAGATAGTGAGAACACAATGGTATTCCTAATTAGGAGATGCTTTGGTCCAATAACAGAGAGCGTTTAGATAATTATATTCAATAGAAAATATAGTAGTATAATACAAGGAGTGATAAATATGTACATCTACAAATTTGTTACTGCGGATATTCCGTACACTAGGGGAAATTCGGGGGGAAAATCAAATAGCTTATTTTTGACGCCGAGCGAATGGTTTAAATTAGCCCCGAAATTAGCCTGCGACCGCACATCATCAGAACACAGCATGGATACGCTCTGATGGCTCTGTCTACGGTTGCGAATAGAGCTAACTTGTGCCCGACGTTTATGGAAATTGGGTGGGTGTTTGTGTTTGTGTAAGCATGGTACAGTTGGTGTTTCGGCCATACGTCCAGCCCATCTGTTCGTTTTGATCACCGGTAAATCAACCTTTTAACGTAACGCCTGCTTCATAGTAACGAATAGAGCTAATTATGCCTAGCGTACTGAATTTATTTCTCGAAATTTGGCAAATTCCAGACCGCGTACGCTCAATATCTAACAGCGAAGACACGTCACGTGACCAGCCGCAGGATGCACGCTAGGCATATGTTGGGCATTCGTTTGTCATAAGTGGTATTGTTAGCGGTTCGTAGGGGTTCGCAGAGGTGCACTGGGGTCTAAAAAAGGTACGAATAGATGGGAATGGTCGTATATTGCCGAACAGCTGGCGAAGAACACACAACGTTTGAAACGTTCACACATCGAACGCTCACTACGAATATATAGCGTATCGATCACTACGTTATCACCCGCTCAAACATTTTGAACATGTTCAAACCATTTTCAAGACCCCAGTGCACCTCTAGCTGCAAACCCCTACAAATCATTAACGAATACAACTTACGCCAAACGTGTCATAAACGAATAACAACTTTGCACGACGTACGAACGTACATCCACATTTCCATATATATTCCTTATACGCCGTTTTAAAGGGTCTAGGGGAGTTGCTAAATTATAATAACTGGACAACATTGTATATATAACCAACGGACAAACCTGTGGTGTGCATACAGCTCCGGCACACAAAATCACCTCCTTATTCACCCGTATATATTTGTCAACATTTCCAACACGACACCATATGCCGATGGCTTGCGCTCCTTCTATATGGACCTATAAATTAAAGGGGAAAAGTAAACGGTTATAGTTTTATGCTTATTGCGTACTTGCCGGTCGCAGGTCTCGAGTGGACTATTAGGGGAGCAGATTCCACGGTACCAATAGGGGAACCGGCAATTACGATACACATTGGAATTAATGTGCTAATATTAAAAAAGACAGTTTGAAGTGTCTGCCACTAAAAGTTGCAAAAGTCTGGGTCATTGGTTTTGAAACAATAGTATCATTAACATCAAATTTGCATAATTTTCCTGTCGCCATGAATACACGAATTAACCCTTGTAATAGGAAAACAAAACAACATAGAACCATGCTGTTTTTCTAAGTTGAAGAACAGCGTACATACTGTTAGTATATGTCAAAATAAATTTTGAATTTAAATTAAAAGATAGATTTTTAACATAAATATCTACATTTTTTGTCATTTTTTTGAAAATGACCTAACATTTTCACTTATTATAGAAATACCAAACAATAGTTTTTATTAATCTTTTAATTGTATGATTAAGATATGAGTTCTGATTGTCCATGTCAAATGTGGTGGTCGTACGGCAAATATTGTGATAGTTGTGGTAGAAAACAGCAATTCTGTGTTTTTACAGTTTTGAAGATACAGTATACATGTGTATGTATTATAGCGGACTGTATAATGAGTCAATGAGCCCATGCGTTACAATAGCCACTGTAATTGTAGTAGTGTCAAACATGGCATTGCAGCTTACATTGAAATTACGCGATGTCTACACAAAATGGTGTTCAACATGTTCAAAATGGAGGATATTTAGATATTTCTATTCATACTTCTAAATGTGAGTGCTATGACACAGGAATTAAGCCTAACCCATCCTTTTAATGTGTTCGCTGTAGGTTAGAAAAGCATATTTTAAGGATCCAATGAGTGGGACCGACACTTTTGATACACTTTTCGATTTTAAGGCTAAATTTGTACATTTTTTGTCAGTAAATTGCGTCACCTGTTTTAAACAATGGCACCATTAGCATCAAATGTGCAAAATATGAGCATTCTTCTTCATAAGTTTGCCATATTATGGTATTGACATAGATTCTTGTCTTTAATATGCAATTTAGTGGTCATATAGTAACAAATGGTGGTTGTGGATGGTATACTAAATATCAAATCGATGTTTTACAGAATTAACACAATAGCGATTCCCATAATGGCATACATCTATAGTCGAGCATCAACCCATATGAGGACATTTAAATATACCCGTTATAAAAAGTATAGAAATTACAGTCAATCTGAGGACAAAATTATTTATGTCACCATACATGTGAGGACAAAAGTATGTTATGTATATTGACGTCTAATGGAGTACAGGGTCATACACCCTAGGGTTGAGGACACTACTCCTATACGTTTTTATGCATGACAAATTCGAGGACTTGACAAATGTCCTCACATTTATTTTTTGTCCTCACATTTCCGGCTGGTATAGACAAATGTCCTCAAATTGGCGGGTGCGCAAGTACACATAGCCTATACATAACCCCATACATAACCATTTATAGTGATACATGTAGTTGTCGTGTACTATAGTGTATACATTTTTATATGGCTGCTTAACATTAAATACACAATTTCATATGTTTAAGAATATAATTTTAGAATCCCGTTTAAAACAATTGCTTTAGATTTATGTAAATATTAAAAGAAAAAAAATTAAGGAACAAATAATCGGGCAAAATGTTGCGATATTTGTCATTCGAGGGAATGGAGAACCTGGCCCAACACGCAGGAACTCAAAACGTTAACAAGGAGTGCTAAATAACTGGGTATGGACATCAGTGTAGAAAAATGTAAGGTGGTGAAGGTGGGATCCAAAAAATATGAGTAAGTGACAGCATACTGTGGAAGTAAAGACTAAAGGCAGTGTAACAGTTCAAGTATCAAGAAGAAACCAATAACAGATGATGCTCATAACAGGAGATCAAAATCTCTGTGTCTTGATATGCCAAATAAAACTAAACTAAAATAAGAATTGCTGTTGTAACCTTTTCACTTCAAAAGTTGAAACCCATCTGGAGGGAAAGCTCATTGAAATCACGAATAAGGCTTCTACAAGCACTGGTAACACCCTTAAGTCCTTCTGTGCCATGTGAAACATGGCCACTTAATGCACAGACGGAGAACGAATAAATGCATACCATCAGCCAAAAAAGTAAGGAGCATTGAATAAGATCTCCTTTCAGTTACGAAAAGGAGAAAACTCATGGTGATTTGAGCATGTTAAAAGTTAAATGGAAGCCGGCAAATGCTATTTTGCAAGGAGGTTCATATGGGGTAAGAGGGGGAGGTTGAAACAAAGACATTGATGGACAACATTAAACAGTGGAAAGAAATGAAATTTGGCCGCCTGATCAGAATAGTCGGTGACAGGCAGCTATGGTAAACTTTAGACACTACATCTATCATTACGCCATTCTAAACCAAGATTTAAAGGAGGTGTCCAGAGCCTTTATCGTTCTTGTCAGGCTTGTTGACATGCTTGAAAACACCATTCTTTCACGCGATTAATGCTACATCTCATGATATTTAAATTGGAACTGTCTGCCGGAATAGCCTACATCATTAGTGAATCTTTGATTTATTTCAAAAGAATCATGAAAACTTACCCAATGTCGAGCTTTATCATGTATATGTAGATATTGTTTTGGACTCTTGGATTTCACAATAGTTTTATTTCACCTTTGTCAAAAGTTTCTTATGCGTCTTTTTCTTTATCTTTTAAAGTTGTTATTCTTTTTTTTTAATCAATTACACATTTTTCATGATTACATAATCGTCACCCTCTTTTTTTATCTCAACAAAATTACATACATATATATCAATATATTCCCCCCCCCCCCCCCAAAAAAAAAAAACAACCTGTTATTATATAACTTGTATCATTTTCTTGCATATAGGCCTAAGTAACTTCAAAATATGATTATTTCAAAGTCACACATCTCATGTTACACACAATCAATGTACATTAATGTGCTTAAATCTCAATTCTGATTTTAAAATAAATATAAAATAAGGATGATTTGCTTATTGAAAATCATTTGCTTATTGATAATTTTTTGATAATTGAATACTAAATGCTAATATTACATTTCAATCCTTAGTCCAATGGTTCAGATTTTGGTCCAAGAATGTTGGCCTGGGGTAACATTGATGGTAGAAATGGATCGTTATCAACAACAAGTGTCTTGGTTTCTTGAACATGTAGGCCTATGGTCTTATTATGTACGAGGGTCGTTCAAAAAGTTCTATCTCCTCCCTCATAAATCGCTAATATGAATGGCAACCTCATGACATTTGTCATGATATCGATTATAACTAGCTATGAATCATAGCTACACAATTATAGTAAATGAAAATTGATATCTGATCCACTGTTGTTTGGATGCAGTGAAAGCCAGAGAGAATTTGGACAACGGAAACGGAAAATTAATTACCCGCAAAATAATCCTTGTTTTTCGTCTTTTTCTCCGTATTGTATGGTTGGATTTAATTGCACGGTTTTTAATTCTGAAAATTGACAGCAATGGATGATATCTAAATATAATATGGTATTGTTATTTATAAATAAGAGTGTAAGCAATATTAACTCTTGTAGGCTTGCAAATAGTAAGATATCAATTCGATAGTAATACCATAGTGACGCCTCGTATGTATTTATAGATTATGTGGTCATAATACACGCTTTAACATGATAGTCATTTATTATGAGTTTTCTTTATGTGCAACCTTGTGCAACCTAAGATAGTCAATAGTAGAAAACAAAAGGTCTTGGAGAAACTTGGAGAGTTTCCATTTAGTTAGTTCTGTATATTATTGAGGATTTCTCCTTTCATATGAAAAGCAATATGACTTGTACAGTGGTACCCAAGGGTACGGTTAAACTTAAGGGTTGTCCTGATCTGCTTCTGGCTAATCAGCGGGAATATTTTCCCTACCAAATCAGTATTGTTTATAGTCTGTTGAAAAGATATCTGCAGTTTAGAACTGCTACTTGACCAATTATAGGTAGGCCTATGTCTGTCTCTTAGAATTGGCCATATGATCAGTAGGCCTAATCCGTACTCCAAAGATATTTTGCTGTTTTTCATCCGTTCCCGTCAAGCTGAATGTACATTCGGCAGCTCGGCTTTCACTTCATCTCTAGAGAAGACAACCCGTAATCAAAGCTACTCAGACCAATTTGTTATGAATTCGAAGCTGAGATTTATTAAAGCTACAATTGTGGAATATTTCATAAGACTGGCTTTATAATAGTTATCAAAGTTATGAGGTAGGAGATACAACTTATTGAACGAACCTCGTATTATTACATTGTTGATTTATGTTATAAAATTTTTATAAGAAGCTATGTTTTTGATACTTTAACGTAATCGTCATGGTATTGATGATTTAGAATGGTACTCTAATTTACTGACTCAAATCAACATGTTCAACTGTCGTCATAGTATCCTTCGTATCTGATCGTTGTATGTCATTCATTCATCTTGAGTCGTAAAATATTTCAAGTTTCACCTATAGGCCTACTATCAAACCCATTACCATAGCTAGTATATATTACCATTTTTATAATTAATGAATATCTTGTAATCAATCTGGTTTCAATGTGTAGTGTATGATGATGGATGACTATCATTATTCTGTAGGCCTATACCTAATCCTTAACATCAAGTAATCAGGAATATGAAATAATGCTATTGGTCATTGCTTCTACCTTTAAAAGGGAACAGGCGTAGGGGAATTTAAAGGAGTACTTCAAATTGATTTAGATGATTTTTGCACAGCGAAAATCTGTGCGGAAATCTGTTTTAGATAAAAAAATAAATCTTTTTCTTACACCATTTATTCATTTATTATAAGAACAAGTGGAATCTGCAGGCAATTGTAAACTGGCTCAATTTCGGAGTTAATGTGCTTTTTGCTTGTGTTATTTTCGGAGTTCACAAAGTTTTTGCATGTGTAGGCTTTTGTGTCTATTTGAAAACCAGTGGTAGCTGTTTTCTGGTGTTTTGTATATGATTATCTAATAGATAAAAAAAGTTATAATAATAAAAATTAATCCAGATATGACTATCAATTATCAACAACGCTGATTCATTCTCGTGTTGACTAAGAGTAGATTCCCTGAATATAGTTATTAATAACATTTTGAAAATACTGTTTACCTTTTAGATCGTTAAGAATGCCGCAAAGAGTGAATATAGTCATGTTTGTATTTTACAACGCGATGCAACTTGCAAGAAGGGCACGAATGACACGGATGAGACTCCGTACCACAGTGTTTCTAGTAATACTTCAGCAAATTTCACTACATCTTTACTGTTAATCTTTAAATATACAAATTCTAATATTTATATAGAAAACAGTAAAACAGTATCCATTGATTTCCCAATTATACGAGTTGACAAATAGAAATTTTACCATATATTATGAGAACAATTTTACCGCACAAATTCAAACGTAGCATAAAAATGCCTGTATACCGTCTGTCTACAGTTCACGAACAATGCTTCACAGCGCTCATTGATAATACAGGTATTCAGTACATGTAGGGCCACCGGGCATTAACGCACTCTATGGCGATTGTCAAAATGTGAAAAAAGGAGGAGTTAGTTTTTGTGGCCTAAATATAGTTCTATAGGGCTTCCGGGCCTGAAATATTCACCAAAAACGCCAATTATATTTATTATTAAGAATAACCAAAAACATATTCTGATTTATTTAATAGGTTGTAATTACACGGAACGGAAGATGGTGCAAATGAAATAAAACAAAAAACTGGGTTAATTTATGCAAAAATAAACATGATGATTACAACTTTTTATCCCAATATTGGTATTATTTGATAGCATGATATGTTGTCCAAAGCTTGCAATTTACCAGAAGTCGTTATGTCGTGTCAGTTTGAATATATGGCGTGTAAATGCAAAATTCATTTAGTACAAATTAATATGCAAATTCTATGCAAATTAGGCTGTACCTTTAAAACTATCACCCCAAATCCTTGCAACTTTCAGGACTTGAAGGCCCAAACATCTGTCTTTCAATTTATCAAAACGATTCCAATGTGTATCCAAATTGCCGGTGTTTCCTTAACGGAGCATATTTTTTCTGTAATCTGCTGTCCTATACGCGAGTTGGATTGAAGTCAACTGCAGCGATCCAGGCATTGACCTGATGCGACCTGTCCCAACCTTTGGAAAGTCGCGAGGGGTCGCAGCTGACTTTATTGCATTCGATTGAACAACAAATTACGTCAATTACGTCACAGGAGCGACCCAGATCGCAAAGCGACCTTAGTGTGTTGTCAGCTTTACAATACATGCATTGAATGTTTCATTCACTCCATTGGTTGTTTCAATGAATATACGTTACAATTATTTCAATTGAACTTAATTTACCGTATCAAACAATGATCATAAAACAATACAATGTATAAACATACCTTTGTAACATGAGCATTGGTTAGTACAGTGAAATTGGAGCGTTTACTGGTAGGATGAATATAGGCTGTAGCTGTGCTGCACCGTTTGCCATCGGCAATATTGCCCCATTTGTCACCAAAACCCATCTGTTAAAGGATAGTAACAAAACAAGATGTTTCAAGATAGATCATTGAAATGCCATTATTTCTG
Organism: Ophiura sarsii; assembly: GCA_035610835.1. Classification (NCBI taxonomy): domain Eukaryota; kingdom Metazoa; phylum Echinodermata; class Ophiuroidea; order Amphilepidida; family Ophiuridae; genus Ophiura; species Ophiura sarsii. The sequence goes on from CM069443.1 coordinate 83,345,795, forward strand.
TAGTTTGAGAAGTAAAATCGTTCAAATGCTATTGATAGGAAGATATTATTTGAATTGCAAATTGGTGAGTGATACATAAATAGAGTAATAATTAAGTAGGTAAATGAATAAATAAGAAAAACAAATAAAATATTTTAAAAAGGTATACGTTTTGCTATATAGGCGCATATAGCATGTGCAACGAATATATATAAAAAATGTGCAACGAATTATATAAAAAATGTGGACAGTAAAAATCACAATTTGATATAAATAATGTGATATATGAACTTTAGAATAATAATTCAAATTTGAAACTTAGTTTATACCAGTTCACCGCTGTTGATATCAATTTCATCATAGCCCAGTTGGACACCTGCAAATTAAGAGGATATACATGTAAAAACCTATTAAATTATGTTTAGTTTTTTTTTCTATTTATCAGCTGAGAAGCTTATGTTAGTAACATAATTCTACAATATTGTTCTGTAGGCCTACACATGATGTTGCAACCAATAACCAATTAACTAACCAATTAAATGAACTGAAGGAGGCGTAGAAATTAAAGGAATCTTGTATTTATGGCCATACTAACATGATAACGTGGAATGGAACAATTTGTCCCAAAATCAAAACAAGTTATAGATCTGCCTTTAACAAAATCGGTTCTGATAAACCTTTTGCATGTTCGTCAAAATATGTAATTGGAAAACATCATCTTACTATAACGGTGATAATGGATCATAATCTGACAAAATCGAGACCTTCATTCTAAATGGTCAAAATCAGTGAATCACAACGAGTACATTACATGTACTAATTTCACTTTAATGTGTGTGTGTGTATATAGCGCCCCAACGTCCCCATACCGCAGACACGTACCGGCTTTAATGAAATCCCTAGATATCTGCGTTCTGAAATTTTGCGAGGTTGTGACAGTCAATGGTCCTCCAAGCGCATGATGCGAAGGATGAGTCAAACTTCTGTCGAAGCTGCAATAATACGACCACAAATCGAAATTTAAACATATTGTATACCATTAAAGCTGTTCTACATGATGTTATTCATCATTTTTGGCACCCTTCATCTTCATCACAATTCTTGACTACGTAATGCGCTGTGCCCTGACAGACATCCATGATGAAACAGGTATTCTGGGAGCACTAGGAGGAGTAGACGCTATCCTAAAATTCGTCTTCACGATCTCGATTTTGTAGACGATATAGCTCTCCTTGCAACATCAATCAGTAAAGCGGAATCACTGTTACAGAGTGTTGAGGTAGCATCAAATGCAGTTGGCCTACATTTGAACGAAGGGAAAACAAAAAGCCTCCTTATTAATATTGCCACCACAGCCAGTGTAAAGACCATCAAAGGAGTAGAGCTGGAAAACGTCTCCAATTTCAAATACTTGGGAGCCTATGTTCTAGTCACATCTCAGGAATTCAAATGCAGGGAAGCACAAGAATGGGTTGCCTGCAATAAACTGCATAGGATCTGGAAGTCTGACCTCGAGAAACAACAAATATCAGATTCTTCAAATCCTGCGTAGAAAGCATTTTGTTGTATGGCTCTGAAACATGGACCATCAGCAGGAAAATGGAAGACCGAATCAACGAATGCTATACTCAACTGTTACGTAAAATATTTAACATCAGTTGGAGGGATTACATCACAAACAGCGTGGTATATGGCGATGTTCCCCCTATAACATCAATAATAATCAGACAGTGCCGTTTATGTTTCGCTGGCCACTGCATGCGAACAACCCACCAGCCTATCTCCCCTCTAATTTGCTGGACTCTTCCTGATGGGAAAGCTTGCAGAGGCAGAAAACCCTTCAGTATCCTGATACCGTCGATCAAGAACGATATGGTTTTAGATCCACCATGAGATCCGCCAACTCATGAATGACAGGAAAGTCTCGGCCCAGTATGATGCGAATGCTTCCTCCATTTAAAATCAACATGACATTCTATCCCTTTTATAATAGTATTAAATTATACTACATGTATAAAATTACTATCAAAATCATTTTCTGTTAGAAATATTGTTTTAAATATCATTTATTTTAATAAACCTCATAATTGGGTCCGTTTCACACAAAAAAAGCTCTTTGGAGAAGCTATAAGGCCATGTGTTATGAACTCGCCACCCTTAGCGTTACATCACAAATATTATGAATTTTTACACCAATTGAGTTTCAAATCGGAATATCTCCACAACTATCAACCTTAAACTAGCAAAGATATTCATTTTTGGAAAGCTGAAGGCATAAGCAATCTAAATATACACATTTCAACTCATTATACAGGGTGACCTTGAAATTATACAGGGTGGAAAAAATAAATTCCGGATAAAAAGTGGGTTACTTAATGCATTGCTTATTACTAACTTACAGTAATAAACTGAAAGTAAACAATATGTATTTGGTTAGAGGATGGATGAAGCCTACTGACCATGGAGAAAGAAAAATCACAGTTGCTTGTTAATCTCAGAATACAGGGTGTTCCAAATTGTGTTAATTTTTTTTACAATTCAACCTATTTTGAACTGAAACATTTTAGCCCTAACCCTAACTGAAAAAGTAAGTCCATATTTGGATTCCTCATCAAATTCCCTTTTAGAAAATGTATACTTTGACTATGATAGGATAAGTAATAAAAAAATTACAGCAATTTTTAGATTTTAAAGACATCCGCATTACTTAATACAGTGTTCAATATGAAAACGGGTAGTTTCGTAAGTAAAAGTTCGTATTTTATAGACTAAACCGATCATAAAGAGTTCAAAATGATTAAAAACAATTAGCAGAATTGTTTAGCTGTAAATTAAGACCAAAACCAAGTTTGTAGCCACTGTACAGTAGTACTTAAGTAGTAGTAAATTTAATCAAGTTTGCACACGCGAAACGCGGCGTTCCCATAGAGTTTATGTGTACCGCATCCCCCCCCCCCCCCCCCCCTCCGCATCCCCCCCCCCCCCCCCCCCCCCCCCCTCCTCCACCATTAAAGCTGTTCTACATGATGTTATTCATCATTTTTGGCACCCTTCATCTTCATCACAATTCTTGACTACGTAATGCGCTGTGCCCTGACAGACATCCATGATGAAACAGGTATTCTGGGAGCACTAGGAGGAGTAGACGCTATCCTAAAATTCGTCTTCACGATCTCGATTTTGTAGACGATATAGCTCTCCTTGCAACATCAATCAGTAAAGCGGAATCACTGTTACAGAGTGTTGAGGTAGCATCAAATGCAGTTGGCCTACATTTGAACGAAGGGAAAACAAAAAGCCTCCTTATTAATATTGCCACCACAGCCAGTGTAAAGACCATCAAAGGAGTAGAGCTGGAAAACGTCTCCAATTTCAAATACTTGGGAGCCTATGTTCTAGTCACATCTCAGGAATTCAAATGCAGGGAAGCACAAGAATGGGTTGCCTGCAATAAACTGCATAGGATCTGGAAGTCTGACCTCGAGAAACAACAAATATCAGATTCTTCAAATCCTGCGTAGAAAGCATTTTGTTGTATGGCTCTGAAACATGGACCATCAGCAGGAAAATGGAAGACCGAATCAACGAATGCTATACTCAACTGTTACGTAAAATATTTAACATCAGTTGGAGGGATTACATCACAAACAGCGTGGTATATGGCGATGTTCCCCCTATAACATCAATAATAATCAGACAGTGCCGTTTATGTTTCGCTGGCCACTGCATGCGAACAACCCACCAGCCTATCTCCCCTCTAATTTGCTGGACTCTTCCTGATGGGAAAGCTTGCAGAGGCAGAAAACCCTTCAGTATCCTGATACCGTCGATCAAGAACGATATGGTTTTAGATCCACCATGAGATCCGCCAACTCATGAATGACAGGAAAGTCTCGGCCCAGTATGATGCGAATGCTTCCTCCATTTAAAATCAACATGACATTCTATCCCTTTTATAATAGTATTAAATTATACTACATGTATAAAATTACTATCAAAATCATTTTCTGTTAGAAATATTGTTTTAAATATCATTTATTTTAATAAACCTCATAATTGGGTCCGTTTCACACAAAAAAAGCTCTTTGGAGAAGCTATAAGGCCATGTGTTATGAACTCGCCACCCTTAGCGTTACATCACAAATATTATGAATTTTTACACCAATTGAGTTTCAAATCGGAATATCTCCACAACTATCAACCTTAAACTAGCAAAGATATTCATTTTTGGAAAGCTGAAGGCATAAGCAATCTAAATATACACATTTCAACTCATTATACAGGGTGACCTTGAAATTATACAGGGTGGAAAAAATAAATTCCGGATAAAAAGTGGGTTACTTAATGCATTGCTTATTACTAACTTACAGTAATAAACTGAAAGTAAACAATATGTATTTGGTTAGAGGATGGATGAAGCCTACTGACCATGGAGAAAGAAAAATCACAGTTGCTTGTTAATCTCAGAATACAGGGTGTTCCAAATTGTGTTAATTTTTTTTACAATTCAACCTATTTTGAACTGAAACATTTTAGCCCTAACCCTAACTGAAAAAGTAAGTCCATATTTGGATTCCTCATCAAATTCCCTTTTAGAAAATGTATACTTTGACTATGATAGGATAAGTAATAAAAAAATTACAGCAATTTTTAGATTTTAAAGACATCCGCATTACTTAATACAGTGTTCAATATGAAAACGGGTAGTTTCGTAAGTAAAAGTTCGTATTTTATAGACTAAACCGATCATAAAGAGTTCAAAATGATTAAAAACAATTAGCAGAATTGTTTAGCTGTAAATTAAGACCAAAACCAAGTTTGTAGCCACTGTACAGTAGTACTTAAGTAGTAGTAAATTTAATCAAGTTTGCACACGCGAAACGCGGCGTTCCCATAGAGTTTATGTGTACCGCATCCCCCCCCCCCCTCCGCATCCCCCCCCCCCCCCCCCCCCCCCCCCTCCTCCACCTCGACTGTTCGCACTTCAATCAACCATAACTTTGTTAATTGAGAAGCTATGTTGTTCATATTTACAGGTTTGTTAGTGGTATTAATTAGCTTTTAAATGAAACCAGAAACATGACTATAGCATTTTGTTTTGCTGAGATATGATGAATTAAACAGATCACAATTTAAAAATCCGTAACAACACCACCATTTTTGGGTGGCGAGTTCAAAACGCATGGCCATAAGTAACTTTCACTTTTATGTTAAGAGAACTAATGTCTAACAACGACGCCTAGTATACACCATACGATAAAATGATCAAAATGGATGGTATGTCTAGAGGTTGGCCAAAACTACACGGTTGGGTGAGAAATTCAAGACTTAAGGTTTACGTAGTATTGCTCTAAAATGAATCTGTATATACCTTAAGTCGTTTTCCAGCTTCAAAAAATATCGCAACACGTTTCTCCATCCCCATCCCCTACATCCTAATTGCGCCCAAGAGTCAAAATCAGCTTTGTGGCCACGTACATATGCCATGCCATTTATAGCACTGGAACCACCAAGCACCTTTTAAATGAAAAAATAAATGAGACAATATGGATCAATTTCGGTATAAAAACTCCTTTAAAAAGTTCGGATTTTTTTTCTTCTTCAATCGCCTATGTTTCGCATAATTGTGATAATATGTTCATATTGTGTTGCTTATCAAATGCAGCAAAGCTGATATTAGGCGACCGAGGAAAACATCTGAGTCTTTTGGAGGAGTTCTAGACCTCTTCACGGTAACAATGAATGGTTTTAATAATCTTTCACTTAAATAGTATTTTAAGAAACTGGTTTTACTCATTATATGGTAGCCCCTAATCTTAAAAACACGAAAATTGACAATTTCATTTTTTTTTTTGGCATCAAAATTAATATATTTGGAAATTGAATTCATTTGTTTTGTAGTTTCTCATACTCGTATGCTGTACGTCAATTGAAAGAAAGTTCACTTTTAGATGGCATTTATGATTTAGCCCTTTTAAAGGGATTTATGAGGGTCATTAAATAAGTTCTACCTCCTACCTCATAACTTTGTAATTATATAAGCCAATCTGATCAAATATCACACAATTGTAGCTTGAAACCTCAGATACAAATTCATTGTAAATTGATCTGAGTAATATTTGTACTTTTCTGGAGATGTAGTGAAAACTAAACTTCGATTCAGTGTGACGGAAACGGATGAAAAACAGCAAAATGTTGCTGAAATACTATTCAGTTGGCCTCTTGTAAGAGGAAGAACATACCCCTATCGTCAATTATAACTGTTCTAAATGTCAGATATCCCTTCAACAGACTATAAACAATAAAGTTGACTGATTTCTCTGGAGAAAAAAATATGCCCTCTGATTAGCCAGAACCAGATCAGAACAACTATTAAGTGTACCCCTCCCTAGTGGAAAACCCTGCAAAAGTCATATTTGACTTTCATGAGAACTAAGCGATCTACAATATACCGTACTAAATAAATAGATTACAAGTCCGTCAAAGCGTTAATTTGCTATCATTGACTACCTGATTGACTATTCTGAAGGTTGCACATAATGAAAACTCATAAAGTGACTACGGTATTATGATAAAGATTTAACATACGAGGCATCACTGTGGCTTGAGTTGTAACAACGGAAATTTGACTGATTAGCAGTATTCCGGTACGCCAAAGGTATAACGATCCATTTGAGTTGCTATTTCACTATTAGCAAGCCAACAAGAGTTCTTACAATCTTATTTATACCTATATTACTGTGATATATTCAAATATTATTCATTGATTTCCAATTTTAGAATTAAAATCATGCTCTTATATCTAACCATACAGTACGGAAAACACCGAAAATCATAAGGTAATTTTCCGTCCGTTGTCCAAAATCTTTCTCTGGCTTTGACCGCATCATAACAAAAGTGAAACAGATATCAATTAAAATTTACTACACATGTGTAGCTATGATTTGGAGCTATAATCATGACAAATGTCATGAGGCTGACATTCTTATTAGCGTTGTTATGAGGGAGAAGGTAGAACTTATTGAATGACCCCCGTAATTATAGACTTTACCTTTCCTCGGGGCCATGTTGAAATTTGATTCGCGAATGCTTTACAGGCGTAAGGTTGGCGCACTGTCTGAAAATGGAAATATATTAATGAAATTTATTCTCGACATGCCACATGTTAAATTATGACAAATTGTCTTTTTAAATTACAAAATAATCATTATATATATTATATTATTATATCTATTCGTAAAATTATGCACATGCACAATCCAATATTAATAGCGTTACAAGAAAATGAGAAATGTATGATCGCCTAGAGTCTGGTGTACGAATTCATATTCGTGTTTTTAACCAACAACACACGTGAAAAGTGATAATCTTAGAATTGAACCCCAGTCCTCTAATTGGTGGTGCTCCGTTGTATCACCTATGCCATTTCACTTACAGTATCAAATCTGAGCATTATGTGGCAGAACATTGTATTACGTAGCCTATTGTACTGACCGAGAATTTGTGTTTGACTTATTATCCACATACTTTTGCATGACGGCGTATATGAAAATATGTAGCCCAGGCCTAACCGATATCTGCAAAATGTGATGTATTACTTGACAAGTTGGCTTATTTTTTTATGATAAAGCCTCAGAAGTTGTTTCGTTTTGCGAGTTATAATTGGGTATTCGTTCATTCATTCATTTCACGCATTCATATGAATATCGTATAAAGTAAAATGTATGACATTTTATTAGATTTCTTTTCTGATCTGACATTTGAATTAGAGGTTCTTAATGCCCCACACACTGATTTGACGCCGGATTAGATGGATTGATTTCATTTTAACAGCGTTGCTATGTTTAATCTGCAATGTAGTCTTTGTTTTTATGCTTTGAACGATGTCTGTAATTTGTTAAATTGCTTGATAATGTGATGTTATGGTATACTAAGATAAGGTTATGCGTGGTTCTTAAATGCCCAAAATATTTTTATGGTCGGTACATTTATGGTTGCTTTTACAATGATCATAATTATGGTTGATATTACATGTATGGGTTAACAGCAGCAACCGTGGTAGTGGGGACCATGGTAACGATACCTGTCAACTTGGCTGTGGCGGTAGAGGGTAATCGCGTGAGTTGATAGCGGGGTTGATAGAAACAGAAGTGACGTGTTTTCCTACGTAGCGCTACCCTGTAGCTGTCTTGCTCTTTTATAAACCTAGTGCATGGTTCAACTTATGCACCTCGTCTTCGGATTCGGAATATTATGTGTATATTAATGTCGAGACCAATTTTATTACTACGTCAATCTTACCTTGAAATCCCAATCTATATTGGTTTTCTGAAGCAGTGCCAGGTATCCAGGTACGTGTATTCTCGGTTCACTGTCATCCGATGGTCCCGCTTCAACCAGTAACACAGATGACCTAAGGTCTTCAGATAACCTGGCCGCTACTACGCAACCCGCACTTCCAGCACCGACGATGACATAGTCAAAGCTGGACAGATCAGGAAAGGATTTTCCATCTATTATGGGCATTTTGATTTGAAGTGTGCACGGAAATATACAGAACCAGTTTATAAGAAAGTACAGGTTTTACCCAAGTTGCTTATCTCCTTCACCAACCATGCCAACAGCGATAACAGTGTAATTATACGATATAGCAGATAATGAAAAAGGTCGTGTACCGTATGTGACCTTATACTATAGCATAGCATGACTATAGACAGGCGATTAAATAGTAGGCCTACATGTACAGTATATGGTCAACTCTCATGAAAATAGTGCAAATGAGATTTCAGAAGTTGAAGAAAAAAATTGTCTCCAATTTTATTTATTACACTATTTTTTAATAGTAGACATGTACTGGATACTAGATTTAAAATTTTGTGAACAACACTCATTGCATTTTTGTACAATATAACGTTGAATTTATATTATAATATCACTTGTTTGCAGCTTTTGCTCCATGTTTATTACGTTATATACTTCCTATCAGCTCTAAATCAGAACGAGTTTACAAACTGTGATGCCAAAAACACAAAATTATAGTTACGAAAGCATACTTCTAACAATTACAGCGAACAAAATGCAATGTAATTTTGTAAATTGCAAGTATTATGAATTGTTTTTGGTCTTCACATCACTGTTTGAACCTCAGCTTTAAAACTAAAAAAATGCACGGTTTTCCAAAATGAATATCTTTGTGCAAAGTATAAAATATATCTTTAACCGTATCTTTTTCCAAGCGTTATAATGTGTTTTTAAAAGTTAGCTCAGAAACATTAAATATTATGCTTTACCAAAAAACGCTGGCATTGGTATTCGGACTTTATGGGGTGGGTAACGTAATAAACATATACAAACACATGTAAACAAATATATTCAACATCGACCAAGTCAGTTTATTTTGTACACAGACATATCTTGTAAATGGTATTTTAGTAAAAGTTAGGTTGCCTAAAGTCCACTAAAAGACAGTTCTATATATTGTCGACTTGCTCTTTTGATGTAGGGTAAATATGGTGAATAACGTAATAAACATGGTCACTAAATCGACAGATGTAACATGGCACTTTACAGATATGTTGTTAGACCATGACATTATTACCTTTATGTAAATTTTAATAGCACTAAATATTGAATAGCCTTTTATCTCTTAAAATTAGTAAGATATTGATTTGTTTTATTTAAAATGATGGTAGTAGAATTGTTAATAAGATTGTACTCTGATGACCTTTTTGTCTCCACTGTTGCATTTGGTTCTGCCGGTATCGCTATTGGTTTTTTGCACTGTGTTGCATATATTTCTGTATAATAAAGATAACAAAAACAAAACAAAGTTAATGACATATATTGCAGCTGTTTCAGCTAGGTATACCGTATTTATTCACACAATTATACGAATTGGTTTATTACGTTATCCAATAGCCATAGAACTATGCATCATTGAAGCATGCAAACAAATGAGATTGTGTCAGTATGTGAGACAATATGTATGTACACTAAGTTAACATTCATGAACACATAATAAATGTTGAATCACTATGAACAGGGTGCAATTATATTTATCAAATGATGGAAAGTTTATTACGTTGTCCATTATAAGGTGGTTTCAGTCCTCACATAGAATAGTCCACATATTACAATTATAACATTGGATACAATGTATGATACTCAAGTACATCAATCATGAAAGTTACTGAATTGACGCCAACATTGACATGAGACTAGACAATGAGGTTGGTTACGTTATCCCGTTTATTACGTTATTGGCAACTGCAACAGTGCCTAATGCTGGCTTATAACGTATATACAAAGCAATCAATGAAGATGTTAACGATACCTACTGCATTTCTTCACATTATTAACCCCATTCTTATATCATAGGTCCATTTTCAATGTGCTTAAGAGATCTATAATGACTTCAACTGTCATTCAGCTTAATGTTCATATTACTTACAAGAAAAAATTAGGAATTCTTACCATTCGTCGTGGTTTTTTTGCATTGTACTTTCATCGAGTATCCCCCATGCATGCCTGCGAAAAGGGTCTGCCACGTATCTTTGTTTAATACAGTCGTAGAGAGCAGCTGTCTCTCTGTCGATTTATTCGACAACGTAATAAACGATAACGTAGTAAACGTTTTTCGTACTCAAAGTACCATGTAGACGATCTGGAAAGAGCTAGCGAGTGTTCCAAGTAACCACATAGTCTATGTATATGTATCAAATTGGTTTTTAACCAAAAAGTGTGTTTTGATACATAGTTCGGGAGAAATCTCAACAACGTAATAAACATCCTTAACAAGGTCGCATGCTTTGCAGCATTTTGATTTCTTCTCAAGGTCAGACATGCTGCTATAGATTTTTGATAATATTATTTTCCAACACCCATGTTCTTTTAGATTCAGAATATGTACATTTAAATGTTTAAATGTTAATTTTGAACAATGTTGATCCTCAATATGTCGCAGGTAACGTAATAAACATCAACATCTCGGACAACATATATGAAACTGAAACAGGTAAACATCGTAAAAGATGTGCATTTTTTTTCTATCCATGGAATATCGCTATATGTTCCCTACAAATTATGACATATCTTGTAGAAAATGGTGCCCTATTTGTATTGTAATTAATAAAGGCAAAATATACATTTATGCTGCGGACATGGAAATTTCGCTAATTTGGGGTATATGAGGGCATTTTTTTGAGTGAAAACACGTTCAGAAGTATATCAAAGTATATAGATCCAAGTAGAAAACATCAATATCTATCTAGAAAAGAAGTTTTTCAAGCAAGAAAACATTGCATAACACAGAAATGGACCAAAGACATCAAAAAGTTCATTTTGCACTGTTTTCATGAGAGTTAACCATATAGCTTTGCTGTATACCTGGCATATTGTCCACGTCCTACAAATGGTCAGTTATAATGGGTCAATGCCATTGACTCTATAGGGCAGCACGCACAAAGTGAAATAACTTTTGTCGCGAATACAATTACAATGAGCCTTTCCGTGTTTTGACCTAGAAAAAATAGACGAATCGAAAAAAATACAAATCATTTATTTATTTGTTAATTTATATATTTATTTAATAATTTGTTTATTAGTATATTTATTTATTTATTAGTATATTTATTTATTTATCCATTTATTTATTTATTTATTAGTTAATTTATTAGTATATTAGTGGGGTTTTTTTGTGTTTTTTATTTATTTATTTATTACTATTAGTATATGTATTTATTTATTTTATTTATTTATTTATTAGTATATTTATTTATTTATTCACCTATTTATTTATTTAGTTATTTATGTATCTATTTATCTATATTTCTATATTCATACATGTATTTATTCATAAATGTATTTATTCATAAATTAATGTATTTATTTATTTGACGATTGATTGATTGATTGATTGATTGATTGATTGATTGATTGATTGATTGATTGATTGATTGATTGATTGATTGATTGATTGATTGATTGATTGATTGATTGATTGATTGTTTGATTGATTGATTGATTGATTGATTGATTGATTACCATGCGAGTGTGATATCAAGACTATCACATTCTCAAACACTTGAACATTTCATTATGGCCATGTGTTTTGAACTCGCCGACCTTCCCGTTGCATGTCCCGTGTTTTTACATTTTACACCATCTGAGATTCGAATTAACATATCGCGATAACTACATGTACATCTTCTACCCCATAAAAAAAGAATTATTTTCTGCACGGTAATCTCGCAAGGAATCCAAATAAAATATGCTATTGGAATTTAGATAGGACCTAATGGTATTAGGGGAGGATGGGGCAACTGGACCGGTTAAGCATATTTCATGATATAAAAGCTTAAAGCTCGTGTAAATATTTATGGAATTGCTATGAAAATATCACCCATGTAACTGTTTACATATAATATATAATCAATGTTAAAAAATATCCAAACAAAAGGCCAATTACCACCAACTAAAAACTTTTCTTGGCACGGTCCAGTTACCCCTTCGTTTGGGGCAACTGTTCCTATATGTTCCAACGGTTAGAATACACAGAAATCATTGATTGACAACACGGTAACTAAGCAGTATTTTCTTTGCAAACTCATTTCCATATTATTTAACGTGTAAAAATGATACAGGTCTCATGAAACCCATGTTTTATACAGTTTTCGTGGTTAACGTTTAAAAAGCAGTAATACTAATGGTGTACAAAGCAAGCGCAATTTTCGACTGCACGTTTATTATAGATAAAACGGTATGAACCTAGTTAAATGGTTACATGGTTGTGATATTCAGACGCCCCATACATTTGTCTATATATACCCCTTTCTTTAATGATTTTATTTACTTCATATAATCATCATTTAGTACTTATAATAAACCATCTTGATATTTGGCCAACTTTTCATGTTACAGGGGAAGTTAGTCAATATGACAATGATGACCCAACGGTTGATATACGCAAAAAGCAGTGGATAAAATACATAAATCATGATATTTCGTCATAGCAAATACCTTTACAGACACCATTCAAAATATAATAAAGATGTAATTCATAATACCGAGGTTTTAAACCATTCTAAAGCAATTTCATGTCATATTGTAATCCTTCAATATCAGAAATAGTGGTATTAGACCCGAAATGCCCCCAAAATGTCTAAGAACTTGAAAGAATGTGAATTATTTCATATTCTATTCACATTTCAATACCGAGTCATGTTTTATTGACACTAACAACTCATTTTCAAAATGAATTTTACAATTTTGATTAAGTTTTTGCAGGCGGTCCAGTTGCCCCACACCTCTTCGGACCACTTACCCCAACAAATGACGTAGCACTTTGTCGAGATGAAACGTTATTAAAACACGCCTGTGACGTAATACATTTTACGCCAAAATGTTTTAAAACGTACCACCATTTGTCATAATAATCAATAACTCCAATACATTTCAGAAAAAAATGCAAAACTGCATTTTTGTTTTTAGCCATTACACAGATTTCTGTAGCCAGTGAGTATCTTTGAATTCGCAAATATTACGGCGTTCGGGTCCTACAAGTAGACGAGTGTCTTTAGATAAGTAAGAAATGGTGTACTTTGTTATTTGCAAATTCATGCACTAATAATTCTACCAAATGAATACCCGTGATAATGATTTAAGTTGAAGCATTCTTTAAATGATAATATTGATCGGAAATCCAAACCACCAATGTCCAAAATTAGCAATATGCGCCATTTTACGGTCATTTCAACCACAACCTATGGTTTTAATCATATTTCGGAAAGTCCCTAAGCACACTACAATATAGCACTCATCAAATGCAATATGCACCTAGTATCTTAAGACGACTGTACTGCATGTATATATTTACTGTTGCATATCTGTCAATCATATAAAGTACATTAAACATGATCTAAACCCATCTTCATATATCGCCCATACTATCTGTGAATTTTCAATCAGTCACTCAAGGAGTTAGCTTCAAAGATATGGAGAAAAATCACATGTGTAAATACCCTAAAGTTCCAAATGTTTTGGATTGTAGAAGGTAAAGATATATGTCAAGTATCAACAAAAGTCGTATTGTTCAAAAGAAAGCAGTATGCCCATACAATTACAAAATCCTTCATTTCGGACCACTTGCCCCACGGTCCAGTTGCCCCATATTCCCCTAACATGTTGTTATTAAAAATGTTGAAAAATTATAGATTTGTTTCATATTTTGATGAAAGCTCAATCATATTTTGATACCTAACCCAATCATAATTTTACTGTGCATATTAGTTCCTCATGCAATTATTCATCAGAACATAATGGTTGTCAAGGGTTACTTGTTGAAATATACTATCATGAAGTGAATGAGCACAAACGTTTAGATTTAAGATTTTTAGAGTTAACATATAAATTTGTTTAGGTATGCACCCTATCTTGATTTAAACGGCATTTTTGATTTCCCCTAGTTAAGAGCTTTCCAAAAATGGATAATTTTGCTATCATCGGTTGAATACTTTTTGGTTATAGTCATATATGTAAAACCGGTGAGTTAGGGCAAGTTCATTATGTAGTGAATAGGGAGAAAGCCAAAGACAATGCAATCGATTCATGATTACAATTGTTACATAAAAGTTGATACGTTTGCTGAAACAGAAACTTATGGAATATAATACAATCTATAAAATGAGAGCAAAATCATGTTTGTACCACACAGGGGTGAGGAGTTATTGTAAATTGAACGTAAAATTGGGAACATTTTCAAAATTCCCCATAGAGATTGTACACAGTGCCACCGCCTCCACCGCCGCCAAACGTACCACCTTAAGGCTCTCACTCCTATAATGGGTCCGCGCGTCCCTCTTATGGACGCCATCTTTAAAAATGGCGGACCAAAAAGAGGGACTGGGAAAAATAGTACGTCTAAAAAGTGTGCTGTTTTGTCGTGGAATTCCACGTGAACTTTGCATAATTTATGAATATGCATACCAATTAGCATGCGCATTTGTACACAGCAACAACAGAAATACCACCCGATTGGTCCAATTCAAATGCAGTGCATCGAACGATCGTCACGCTACGCCACAGGGAAGAAAATCGTGCGCCCTATCGCGACACGCGGTGTACAACGCCGCGTGAAACTATCAGCGCACAGTGGCGTGACTGGTGCGTGAACATGCTGATATATATTCATCAGTGTATCAGCGCACACTTTTGGAACTGTTTATTTTCCAGTCTTCACATTTGAGCACCTCTCAGGAGCCATGTGGAAATTAGGGAAGACATGAGGATCGAGTCTATGTCACACATACGGCGAACAGGCCTGGCACTGTAAAATATCAAATATCAAAAGCGCCAAGCCAATCGCATTAAGGTGTTTGGTGCACGCGCAATAATACGCGCTATCTCTCAGCCGATATTGTGTCAAAATCTTGACCACGCGAAAGATTGCTCGTGTATAAGCGCGTAACCTTAATTACATACGTGCGAAATTTTCAAAATTACGGAGTACCGTAAACTCATTGAAAATTACCCGTTTAAACGGACGATTTTGGTATCACTAGATGATGTTGGTTCCGGGCTTACCTTTCAGAACCTGCAATTAGCCTCCTCGAGAGGAAAGCGTGAAAGGCTCCGGCAATTACTTACAGAGAAAAACGATACGGGAAAACGATATGTGAAAACCAAGGGTTACACAAATAGTCGTGGCAAAAGTACAGCGTGTATCAAAAAGAACGCAACACTTTTTGTCGAGAACTGTACGGTCACATTATAAAAGACAAATCACTCTACAACATATATATGCTGTTAGGTCTACTTTTTGGCTATAACATAGTCAATTTATAACGTTATCGAATATTTATTCGCTGAGATATTAAAGGTATAAGTAAAGAAGTGCAAAACACGTTTTACATCGTTCGTTCTAAAAACTTGGATTTTCCTGTCCGATTAGTGTTATGGGTTAACAGTTTAATAACTATGTAACCTTAATGTCTGGAATGGTTTATCTTAATTTCCTTTGTTTCAGTAAGGTGGTACATAAAATCATTGAATCGTGTAATCTGATAATCATTCGACCATTTGAATACGTCATTCACCCTTTTTAAGTTCTGAACCACCGATTGCTATGATCGCCACATGTCTATGGTATACGTTCTTTCATAAATTAAAGTTCATAATCGATGCATCTTAAAACAAGGACAGCATTTTGAGGGTCGAGGAGCACCATAATGTCCCATTCCCATTCACAACAGACTAACAATGACTGATTCATACAAGACAATTACTACCTTCACTGGACTATTCCATTTGTTTATCTTTTGAATAATGTGCAATACAGTTTTATTTATGACATTAACGAGAGAAAAAGAGAGAGGATTTGCAAACAGACTTTGTAATCTGGATTTTCAAGTTGTGTCATTAACTATCAACTAATTTATTGCCAGATTTAATTAATATTGATATGATACTGTAATAGCCAGAAAATTGATACCTTTAACATGACATTTTCTTCTCAGAATGATGAGTTTGATTCCAATTATTTAAGTACAATGAGTTATTAAAGTGTCTTGCTAATATTCACCTGACAAGAAAATCAGGCATACAGGATAAACGATGTAAAACGTGTTTTGCACTTGTCTATGTGTATCGTTGATATCTCAGCGAATCAATTATCGATATCGCTGTAATTTGACTATGTGATAGCCAATAAGTAGACCTAACAGAATATATAAATTTCAGAGTGATTTGTAATTTGCCGTAATCGGAGAGCTCGCGACAAAAAGTGTTGCGTTTTTTTTGATACACCCTGTATATTGAAACACTTTTCGAAGTAACATGTTTCGCTAATCAGTGTGGTATTACATACAGAAAACTCCACCTTCATACATTTAGAGACATTTGAAAATCCCGTCGTCATTCATTTTTCTTAACTAAGGTTATTATTATATTCTATAATTAAATCTTGCGCCGAAATTCCATTTGTCTCTTTATAGTGCTATGAAGATGATTCATTTACATCCAATTTTGAAAACCAGATATAATTGGAATTTCATTTCCAGGTCTTTTAAAAAACTCATGGGACCGGCGCAGCACCTATGACATGAACATGATTGGATTTTAACATTATGTAAGTCACCGCCATCCACTTTTAGTGTGATGCTCATGCACTCAGTCTAGTTTATAATCTCTGGTTTAGGGGGCTGTCATACTTTGGTAGGGGGAGGGGTCCTTAATATCCGAGGGGTGGGGGTGTCATAGTTTTACATGGAAAATAGGGTGACGAAATGAATACCATTGTAATAGGGAGGGGTCAAAGAAAATGTTTGTTTCACATGTATGTTTCAACGTTGTAAAACAAAATGTGGGCTTGGCCACTGTAATTTTAGTTCAAATACTGACGGTTTTGTTTACGTCTACATGTCTCAACATTGATTGTAGAACAAAATTTGGTATTGGCCACCCTAATTTTTTTTTGCTAGATAGGCCTTAAGGTACAGGATTGTGTGTGTGGGGTGGGGGGGGGTCATAAAAATAAATAACATCCGAGTAGGGAGCCGTCATAAAAATTGACGACGATAAATGAGATGTGTGCCCCCTCCCCTACCAAAGTAAATTACCGCCATTTGATTATAACGAGGAAGTAAGATTCTTGTTTAAAGGTATATTATGTGATCTTTCCAGGGAACGCCCTCAACATCGAAAAATAAATTGAAAGCAGATTTTCTTGCAGATTTACATTTCTGATCATAAATCATGCATACATTCCAAGTTACAGGGCGATACGATTCTTAATTACTTCAAAATCATGGTTTTAGAGTGAAAATAAACTGTCGGAATTCCGACAGTTTATATTTTTCACTCTAAATTCACTCCAAAACCATGATTTTGAGGTAATTAGGAATCGTATCGCTCTGTAACTTGGAATGTATGTATGATTTATGATCGGAAATGTAAATCTGCAAGAAAATCTACTTTCTAAAAAAAAATCATGAATAGAGGGCGCTCTCTGGAAAAGATCACATAATATGCCTTTAAGCGCTCACTTGAATAATTGAGGTGCCCTCTTGCAATGTGAATTATCGGGGGTGAATTACAATAAGGGCTTGGAAGCTTGGCTTTGGCTAAGGAATCATCGGTTTCCTGTGTTGAGCTCTTACAGTATTAAGACTATCTATTTTTTATTTATTGATTAATTAAGTAATCGATTAACTGATTAATTAATTAAAGAATGAATTAAATTAATTTATATGATCAACTAAATAAATGAATGAACGATCCTGTCCTCAAAATGATGAATTTATTTAATTCTGATATAATATTCAATTAGTTAATTAATATAAATTAATCGATTCACCAATTCAATAGATAATTATTTAATTATTTGAATGAATTAATCTGTCGTCAAAATAATGAATCGAGATAATGTTTACGTCTACATGTTTACATGTCTACATGTTTACGTCTACATGTCTCAACATTAATTTGAGTAGTTAAATTGATATATTAGTCATTTAGTTTAATATTCATTAAAATCAAGTTAATTAATGGTTCAATTACATTAATGATTAATTAATTAAATGATTCAGTAATTAAGTGGATAAATAAATGAATGAAACTGTTATCAAAAATGATGATTTGAGCCATTAAATATTATTATTTACCATTCAATAAATCCCTGGTATACAAGTCCCCTATAATAAAAAGATATTTTAATAACGTACGCTGCCCTGTTCCACGCTCCCTGCAGATACCACACCACTAAATAGGCCCTGTACTTTTACATGTTAAAGGGATGTTACAAAACGACGATTTTCTCGCTTATGAAGCGATTGGATTTTTCAACTTTACATTTTTCTCGAAGTTCATGATATTGTGATCATTGAAGTACAACATTTATATATGGTAACCCTGAAAGTTCCGAGAAATAAGCACCCGACTTTGGACAGCTGGCGTATCGCACTCATAATATCATCCACAAGTTGAGCAGTGTTGACAAAACATTTTCAGTCAAAATCACACAAAAACTTGCAAAATGTACGGAAAAGATCTCTTTTTGAAATGTGGTAATAGGTTTAATTCCTAGAAATAGGATTATTTTTCAACTTTAATCATTTGAGGGCAATGAGTACCTTTCCGGATTACCTATGGTTATTATTGACGCACGGGATGATCAGATTGAGAGAAAAGCCGAATGTCGTCGGCAAGGACTACATTCATATAAACACAACACCAAAAGCAAGTCCCCCTCTCAACATTTCGTCATAACATCTTTCGCGTTAGGTTACAAAATTTACCAATAAAACTTAGTTAGAAATAATCCTATGACTGTTTCCTAAGTGGTGTTTAAAAATGAAAGTGGTCCATGACAAAAACTGCCCTTCTCAAAAGTCACAACTCACTGTGCTAATATCTGAGCCAAGAAGTGGATTTACATGGCTGAATGATCATGAATTGATTACACATTACAGTAATATTCGCTCAACCACGGGTGTTTTTCCATTAGTAAGAAGCAATTCATAAACTTTTGTGACTTTTGAGAAGGGCAGTTTTTGTCTTTCATTTGAGCTCATTCAGCCAATAAGAACATCTTTCATTTTCAAACACCACTTAGGAAACAGTCATAGGATTATTTCTAACTAAGTTCCATTGGTAAAATGTTTTACCTTACGATGTTATGACGAAATTTTGAGAGGGGGACTTACTTTTGGTGTTGTGTTTAGTATTGTGCAATCTGTAAAGATAACTTATCATGAAGCCTTTCTATTAAAGACCACTTGATAACGTACACTTTCCTATTCCAACGCTCCCTTAAAGGATCATTTAATATCGTACGTTTCCCTGTACCGGCAACCACCGTCAAATTGTTCACACCTCCAGGTGCTAATTTTGATTGTATGACACATTTAGGTGTTGTAAGTGTTCAAGGACTAAAAACTTGTGACGATAAGAATTCATTTCTTAGGGATCAATCGTATTTTAAAAAAAACTCACTTGGTATCGTGTTGGTTAAACAATTATCTGGTAGTCAAAGGCTAGTGTCAATATGCGATGTTACATAAATACCGTTTATTGAACAGTGTTTCTGGAGTGACCTAGATAATTGATGACCCAGTGTTTATGGTTAAAAATGTGATTGAAATATATTGAACCGCAATTCGCTTATATATACACCTAATTTAAAACGTTCTTGACTAGCTGATTTTATGTTAGCTAATTCAACATTAAAAAATTGGCACCAAAATATCTAAGATATACATTAAGTGAGCGAATCTCTTCTCCGTAATTTTTAAAGATTGAGTGGATACTTATTAAAGTTATGGTGGCTTTAAGATAAACAGACACTTTCTAGTACACTTTTCTATTCCAGCGCTCCCTTTAACGAACATTCAATGGCAGGCCTCCTTCAACAAACAATTATTTAATAACGTGCACTAACCAATTTCAGCGCTGCCTCTATATATAGAAGATAACATTCGAAGAAGCTGTTTTATTAAGGTCTCTAAGAACAGATTGGTGACGCAATGGACACGGGATAGGTCTGGAAAGGATCCCCGTGGTCGCCCTTGAGCACCAAACAGATCGCCCCGTTTGTTCTCACTCTGCTGTGATGTAACCTAGCTTAAGGCCCTGTCACACATACGGCGATCAGGCCAGCGATTGCACTGCACTATAAAAAGTGTATAACACGCAGTGATAGCGCGGAAAACTGTCCATTTTTAAATCAATATCACCAAAACCCTTTCACAACCTGCTGCGATCAGACCGGCGCTTGGATCACGCTGAAACATTATCAAAACGCCAAGCAAAACGCATCAAGATCTCCACATACCCCTCAATGACGCAGTGGGAACTGGCTGGGACTTCAGAGGGTCGTGAGAGGGTCTCCATGGTCTTCCTTGAGCGCCAGTGCACCACGCTTGTTTTGTGCATGCACAAAACAAGCGTGGAGGTTCAGCGTTCTGTTCAGAGCGCTATAATGACTCAGTAGCAGCGAAAAGTGAGCGTCCCGTCGACGTAGCAAGGACGCATACAAACTACTTGTCCTCTGCGACTGCAGTAAAGGTTCGTTCACACTAGGTGATGTTTGCCGTGCGATGCGATGCGGTAGCCGTACTTCCACCTCGTCGCGGGTCACGCCGGGTCAACGCAGGTCACCGCATGCGATGGCATTCAGTGCCGTTTGGCAAAATATGAGAGCGTCAGCGTCAACGCAATGCGTCGCAGACTGCCGCAATGGCAGTTAAATATGCTTTAACTCCATTGCAATAACGTACCGCACCGCACAGTAAATAACGTTTTAGTGTGAACGAACATTTGCTGTCAGGAGACAAACACATCTTGATATTATCACTATTATATCATGTTAATGTATTTAGATTAATCAAAAATGTTATTGATAGGCCTACACCTGTTTAAACTCCCGCCATGGCTATACAATACAATAGCATTATCGCATTACGCTAAGCTAGGATAATGCTCTCTAAATAGGATTTAAATAACAATCAATGTATCGGCAATGTGATTAGCTTTAAATATGGGTCATTGTTATTCCTTCTGTATCTACTACAAGGAGTATAATGTACAGTCCTCAAAATAAGTAACTGACCAGGTAATTATGCTTTCAACTCAAAACTATCGAGAGTGCACCAATGGCTAGTAGCTGAAGAATAGTGCTACCTCGCCAGTAACTGAGGCGTAACCAAAACATTTGAGAGCACCAAACCGGGGTAAGCTGCTAGGGTTGTAACTTGCGAGTCGCGATATTGGAGGCTGGTTTTGGTGAGATCATGAACAGTGAGGCAAAATCTTAAGGAAGAAAGACAATGACGGGTATATAAAGCCAATTTGAACTCATACACATCTTTTTCTTTACCATTGAATGTTATCAGCGAACCAAGGAAACGTTGGGTCCTGATCAACAGTTTGTTTACAATGTTTTCCCCAATATTAAAGTCAATTACAGTTGGTTTCCCGCTGCATAGGGAGAGTGAGCGGCACTTGCTTGGCTTTAGGGTGAAACCCATACTGGATGATTAGTTTAATCTTTTAGTGGACGATGCTGAATAATGTGGACATTTATCTTGCTAGTTACTATTCTGGTGTTACTCGCCAGTTTTGCTCTCAGAATTACATCGTTAGTAAGTTACGCTACAGTTAGTCGGGGATCTACGGAGGGTTAGTGTGCACCCCCTCCCCCCAGGACTCCCCCAAACCAACTTTTTTTACTTCCTATTATGATCCTAAGACATAATCAGGATGTTACCAAAAATATTTTCATATTGCTAAGGGGTTATGCAAGATGGCGTCCAAAATGGCCGCCATAACTGGTCAAATCTCATAAAATGACATATAGCAATCAAATTGTATGGTGAAAGTATAGTTTTAATAGTGGGATGTATGTATTAGACCACTAGACACTCATATCCAGAACTTTTGCTCTGTTAACACACCTAAATCCAAGATGGCCGCCAAAATGGCCGCCAAAATTGGTAAAATTCTATATATTGGCATATATAAACCAACATGTATGATCAGAGTATAGTTTTAATAATGGGATGTATGTGTTAGACCACTAGAAACTCAAATCTAGTATTTTTGCTTTGTAAACATACCTTAAAACCACATAAAACCACATTAATGGCCAAAAATGGTCAAAAGTGGTCAAAATTCCATAAAATAGCATAATATCAACCGAAATGTATGATAACAATATAATTGTAATGATGGGATGTATGTGTTAGACCACAAGTAACTCATATCCAGTATCTGTGCTCTGTTATCATAGTTCAAAATCCAAAATGGCTGCCAAAATGGCCCCCAAAATGGTTCCTAAAGTGGTTGCAAAATTGTCAAATTCCATGAAATGGGATAATATCAACCTAAATGTATGATGAAAATATAGTTTTAATGATGGGATGTATGTATTAGACCACTAGTAACTCATATCTAGTATTTTTGCTTTGTTAACATACTTAGAAATCCCAAATGGCCCCCAAAATGGGTCCCGAAATGACTGAACAAATTGTCGAAATTCCATAAAATGGTATAATATCAACCAAAATGTATGATGAAAGTATAGTTTTAACATTAGGATGTATGTATTAGACCACTAGTAACCCATATCCAGTATATTTGCATTGTAATAACATACTTTAAATCCAAGATGGCCACCAAAATGGCCGCTGTAAATATACAAATAGTCTACATGAGTGTATGATAATCCACAATAGATATTGTAAGAGTGTATATTACATCACATTCACCAAATAGTTGTATGTTTGAAACTGCTAAGCTATTGCTTTTAGATATAAGGCCCACCTCTGTGACAATTTTGACTCTGTATCACTTTCCAAAATGGCTTCCAGAGTGGTTAAGTTGATGTTAAATGACCTAAAACAATTGTTTTGTATTGTAAATGACCATACTATGTAATACCAATACCCCCAAATATAATAAGACAGCATTCAATATATGACTGTCTATGATAAAGCCTAGGGGCTGTAGATCTAGTTTGAGTATTTTGAAATATCCAAGATGGCTGCAAAAGGTTAAAATAACTGAAAAATAGTATTAGATTTATTGTTAGTGTTACATTAGATATGAACAATGTTGGGGTATTGCCCAACACTAATATTATATAGTAATAAAGTATCGCCCAAGACGAGGGGTCAAAATGGCGGGTACACAAGAAGATCTATGTGTCTTGACTGCTCATTAATGTCTATGAAGACACACTTTATACTATTGTAACAAACAACAGATTATATCTGTAGATTTTAATCCACCAGTAAACGTATCTGTATGTGACAAGGTATGATTGAACGGTATAGACTCCATATTTTGATCAATTGGTGGCTTCCTGTGGTAAATATTTAGACCATTTGGAGGTTATCATACACTCATGTAGACTATTTTTACATTTACAGCGGCCATTTTGGTGGCCATCTTGGTTTTAAAGTATGTTATTACAATGCAAATATACTGGATATGAGTTACTAGTGGTCTAATACATACACCCAAATGTTAATCTATACTTTCAACATACATTTTGTTTGATATTATCCCATTTTATGGAATTCCAACAATTTGTTCAGTCATTTTGGGACGCATTTTGGGGGCCATTTTGGATTTCTAAGTATGTTAACAAAGCACAAATACTAGATGAGAGTTACTAGTGGTCTAATACATACATCCCATCATTTAAACTATATTTTCATCATACATTTAGGTTGATATTATCCCATTTTATGGAATTTGACAATTTTTGCAGCCACTTCGGGAACCATTTTGGGGGCCATTTTGGCAACAATTTTGGATTTTGAACTATGTTAACAGAGCAAAAATACTGGATATGAGTTACTAATGGTCTAACACATACATTTCATCGTTAAAACTATATTTTTATCATACATTTCGGTTGATATTATGCTATTTTATGGAATTTTGACCGCTTTTGACCATTTTTGGCCATTAATTTGGCGGCCATTTTGGTTTTAAAGTATGTTAACAAAGCAAAAATACTAGATATGAGTTTCTAGTGTTCTAACACATACATCCCATTGTTAAAACTATACTCTGATCATACATGTTGGTTTATATATGCCAATATATAGAATTTTACACATTTTGGCGGCCATTTTGGATTTAGGTGTGTTAACAAAGCAAAAGTTCTGGATATGAGTGTCTAGTGGTCTAATACATACATCCCACTATTAAAACTATACTTTCACTATACAATTTGATTGCTATATGTCATTTTATGAGATTTGACCAGTTATGGCGGCCATTTTGGACGCCATCTTGCATAACCCCTTAGCAATATGAAAATATTTTTGGTAACATCCTGATTATGTCTTAGGATCATAATAGGAAGTAAAAAAAGTTGGTTGGGGGAGTCCTGGGGGGGTGCACACTAACCCTCCGTAGATCCCCGACTATTAGGGCTGATAGTGAAGTAGCTTACCTCCCTATAAAGTGGTGCACTCGGCCGATATGTGTTAATGTATGTGTTGTATATGTATAACCTAGGTAGTAACTTATTTTGATGACTGTATATAATTTGAAAACGTGTTGAGAAGGTACTAGTAACGCAGACAGCGACTTATAAGCGCAATTTGATCGCAGCAGAGCATAAATAAACGCGGCGCTTTGTATGGCCCCCAAGGGCGATCATGGAGACCCTACCCCGCTCTAGATGGTGTCCACTGCGTCCCCATTCGGTTCTTAGAGACCTTACTGTGTTTTGCATGGCTTTTTTCAGCGCAACGAGAGCGCAAAGCCTAATCGCCGTATGTGTGACAGGGGTATTACTGTGATCACGCCAGCGCTGACCTTTATGTTGCATTGATCTGAAAAAGTATCAGCATATGATACACGAAGAACCTGGAGAAAGGTCCACAATATTGTAAACAATGTAGTTCTTAGTATGTGCCTATTCCCCTTATCACGTTTTCATTTCGCTCTTCGTACGACTCCATTGCGTTCCTAGTTCCAAGTCTCACTTAGATAAATATCATTTAACAGGTGCTTGGTATTGTACATAAACTAATGACCCTGCAATCGACCTATTCGCCCTTTGCACGGTCCGCTATTTGCGAGGAGAGCTTCGAACAACATGTACATGTAGTTTGATTCTCTCTACACACTATGAGTGGTCATTGTGCAATGATGCAATCTGACAGCCTCCTGCGTTCTCAGACTTGTTTTTGGGGCTTGACTAGTAAACAACATTTAATAATATAAAAAAACATGGTAAAAGCAAAATGAAAGGATTCAGCACCTATCCTACGCAGAGAACGAGATTGAGTTCTTGCTGCGACCTCAAGTAGCTTGTATGCATCCTTGCCACGGGACGCTCACGTCGCTCGCTTTGCGCTTCCACGGCGACACTACTGAGTCATCACAGCGCTGGCCAGAACGCCGAACCTCCGCGTGCACAAAACAAGAGTGGTGCACTGGTGATTGGGGCGGTCACGGGGAGTCTCCGTCCTAGCCAGTGCCCACTGCGTCACCAATGCGTTCTTGGATACCTTGATGTGTTTCGCTTGGCGTTTTGCAAGCGTGGGTCCGATCGCAGCAGAACATTAAAGGGTTTTAGTGATTTAAAATTGACAATTTCGGACAGTTTCCGCGCTCTTTCTGCGTGTTATTCATATTGATACTTTTGGAAAACATCAGCAGATCGATGTTTCTTTATATCTATATGGCCATGTGTTTTGAACTCACCACCCAAAAAGGGTGGTGGCGTTGCATTTTTGGTGACGAATCATCCATCTCTCTCTATTAACTCACCAACTAAATGTGGTAGAGCTATGGTTGAGGTGTCACGTGAAAGCCTATTTATCCAGCTACATTGTGTTAATAAATCAGGTATTTCTATAAATGTTTGGCTGAGATATGATTGATTATGTTGTGAAAGTCAGGGGTGGTGGCGGTGGCGGCGGCGGCGGTGGCGGCGGCGCTGTGTGCAATCTCTATGGGGAATATAGAAAATGTTCCCAATTCTACGTTCAATTTACTATAGCTCCTCATCCCTGTATGGTACAAACATGATTTTGCTCTCATTTTATAGATTATTTTATATTCTATAAGATTCTGTTTCAACAAATGTGACAACTATTGTGCAACAATTGTAATCATGAATCGATTGCGTTGTCCTTGGCTTTGTCCCTATTCGCTACACAGTGAACTTGCCCTAATTCATCGGTTTTACATACATGACTATAACAAAAGAAATATTTAACCGATGATAGCAAAATTATACATTTTTGGAAAGCTCTCAAATAGGGGAATTCAAAAATGCCGTTTAAATCAGGATAGAGTGCATACCAAAAAAAATATACTTGTAAACTCTAATAAATATGAAATTTAAACGTTTGTGCTTATTTACTTCTCGATATAGTATATTTCAACATGTTTACCATTAACAACTATTATGTTCTGATGGGTAATTGCATGAGGAACTTAAATATGCGCAGTAAAATTATGATTGGGATAGGTATAAAATTATTATTGAGCTTAAATCAGAATATGAAAAAAATCGATAATGTTTTAACATTCTTAATCACAACATGTTACCATCAGGTCTTATCTAAATTCCAATACATTATGTTCCCAGTCCCTTAACACTTTTGGACCGGTGATTTTGACATTTCACCGGTAATAAATCATCTAAGATTTTGTCAACCGCTGACTATGTGGTCCATTTTCAGGGTTATGAAGGTAAGTTTATGCCCTTGGGGCATAATCATGTCCTTTGTGGTCTTTTAATTGAACCATATAGTGAGAAATAGAAACATCCTTTGATGATTTATTACCGGCGAAATGTCAAATCACCGGTTCAAAAGTGTTAAGGGACTGGGAACATAATGAGCATATTTGGATTCCTTGTGAGATTACCGTTCAGAAAATATATACTTTTTATGGGGTAGAACAAATAGTTATTGCGATATGCTAATTCGAATCTCAGATGGTGTAAAATGTAAAAATCTGGACATGCAACGGTAAGGGTGGCGAGTTCAAAACACACGGCCATATACCAGTATCCAATTATATTAGTCGAGAAACGACTATTATACTGTATTCGTCCTGTTTCTTTCTTTCTTTATATTAGTCGAGAAACGACTAATATACTGTATTCGTCCTGTTTATATTAGTCGAGAAACGACTAATATACTGTATTTGTCCTGTTTCTTCTTCTTTCTTTCTTTATATTAGTCGAGAAACGACTAATATACTGTATTTGTCCTGTTTCTTTCTTCTTTCTTTCTTCTGTCATGGGACCTATAGCTCCGTAACCATTGACCCGATTTTGACCATATTTGGTCATAAGAACCCTTGTGTGCACCACTACTCAGGTTGAAAAGCATAAGGGGTCAAAGGTCACACAGGGGTCACTAGGGGTCAAAACGTAGGATCGTCAAAATTGGTCCACATATTCCTTTTGACCGTACGCATGTACCAAAGAACGGTTTTTAAAATTAAAAATCATTTGGGGTCACTAGGGGTCAAAATGTAAATTTTACTCCATTCACTCAAAACCCTACTTGTCCGAGGGAAAATGACTGATGATACTCAGAATTAGTCAAAAGATTCCTTGAATCAATGTTCATATAGGGTCCTTCCACACTAAAAGTGACATGTAAAACAGGGTCACTAGGGGTCATTGAACTTTACAGGGGGAAAATATAACGCATGCTCCGATTTTGACCGGGTTTCTTTTATGTTGTGGGCATTGATGAGACAAGAACAAAAGTCAATCATATTGTTAAGATCAAAGGTCAAGAAAAGGTCACTAGGGGTCAAAATGTACATTTTCACTCCTCGCACTCAAAATACTACTTGTCCAAGAGATAATGACCTATGATTGTCAGAATTAGTCAAAAGATTCCTCTTATCCATGTCCATATAGGGTCCTTCTCCACTAAAAGTGACATGTCACACGAGGTCACTAGAGGTCATTGAACTATACAGGTGCAAATCTTAAGACATGCTCCGATTTTGACGGGACTACTTTTTTCTTGTGCGCATTGATTAGCCAAGCAAAAAAATCAATTACAAGTTTTGGGTCAGAGGTCAAGAAAAGGTCACTAGGGGTCAAAACGTGATTTTCACTAAAAACGCATTTGCAATTTAGTGAAATGACCTAGGATCGTCAGAATTGATCAACATATTCCTTTTGACCGTACGCATGTACTATAGTTAGGTTTTTAAAATAAAAAATATTTGGGGTCACTAGGGGTCAAAATGTAAATTTTCACTCCATTCACTCAAAATGCTACTTGTCCGAGAGGAAATGACCTATGATTGTCAGAATTAGTCAAAAGATTCCTCTTATCCATGTTCATATAGGGTCTTTCTCCACTAAAAGTGACATGTCACACGGGGTCACTAGAGGTCATTGAACTTTACAGGTGAAAATCTTAAAACATGCTCTGATTTTGACGGAACTACTTTTTTCTTGCGCGCATTGATAAGCCAAGAAAAAAAGTCAATCATAAGTTTGGGGTCAAAGGTCAAGAAAAGGTCACTAGGGGTCAAAAAGTGATTTTCACTTAAAACGCCGTTGCAATTTAGTGAAATTACCTAGGATCGTCAGAATTGGCCAACATATTCCTGTTGACCGTACGCATATACAATAGTTAGGTTTTTAAAATCAAAACTGAACGCTGATTGGTTCCAACAAATACGCACATCCCCGCTCTCTAACTACCAAATCCAAAGACTAATATCCGCGATCTCCGATCGCAGCTTATGTCTAGTTATATTAGTCGAGAAACGACTAATATACTGTATTTGTCCTGTTTCTTTCTTTCTTTCTTCTTTCTTTTTCTGTCATGGGACCTATAGCTCAGTAACCATTGAGCTGATTTTGACCATATTTGGTCATAAGAACCCTTATGTGCACCACTACTCAGGTTGAAAAGCATAAGGGGTCAAAGGTCACACAGGGGTCACTAGGGGTCAAAACGTGATTTTTACTAAAAACGCATTTGCAATTTAGTGAAATGACCTATGATCGTCAGAATTGGTCAACATATTCCTTTTGACCGTACGCATGTACAATAGTTCGGTTTTTAAAATCAAAAAATATTTGGGGTCACTAGGGGTCAAAATGTAAATTTTTCTCCATTCACTCAAAATGCTACTTGTCCGAGAGGAAATGACCTATGATTGTCAGAATTAGTCAAAAGATTTCTCTCATCCATGTTCATATAGGGTCCTTCTCCACTAAAAGTGACATGTCACACGGGGTCACTAGAGGTCATTGAACTATACAGGTGAAAATCTTAAGACATGCTCCGATTTTGACGGAACTACTTTTTTCTTGCGCGCATTGATAAGTCAAGAAAAAAAGTCAATCATAAGTTTGGGGTCAAAGGTCAAGAAAAGGTCACTAGGGGTCAAAAAGTGATTTTCACTTAAAACGCCTTTGCAATTTAGTGAAATTACCTAGGATCGTCAGAATTGGCCAACATATTCCTGTTGACCGTACGCATATACAATAGTTCGGTTTTTAAAATCAAAACTGAACGCTGATTGGTTCCAACAAATACGCACATCCCCGATCTCTAACTACCAAATCCGCTAGACTAATATCCGCGATCTCCGATCGCAGCTTATGTCTAGTTCTTTCTTTTTCTGTCATGGGACCTATAGCTCCGTAACCGTTGAGCCGATTTTGACCATATTTGGTCATAAGAACCCTTATGTGCACCACTACTCAGGTTGAAAAGCATAAGGGGTCAAAGGTCACACAGGGGTCACTAGGGGTCAAAACGTGATTTTTACTAAAAACGCATTTGCAATTTAGTGAAATGACCTAGGATCGTCAAAATTGGTCCACATATTCCTTTTGACCGTACGCATGTACAAAAGAACGGTTTTTAAAATTAAAAATCATTTGGGGTCACCAGGGGTCAAAATGTAAATTTTACTCCATTCACTCAAAACCCTACTTGTCCGAGGGAAAATGACTGATGATACTCAGAATTAGTCAAAAGATTCCTTGGATCAATGTTCATATAGGGTCCTTCCACACTAAAAGTGACATGTCAAACGAGGTCACTAGAGGTCATTGAACTTTACAGAGGGAAAATATAAGGCATGCTCCGATTTTGACCGGGTTTCTTTTATTTTGTGGGCATTGATGAGACAAGAACAAAAGTCAATCATATTGTTAAGATCAAAGGTCAAGAAAAGGTCACTAGGGGTCAAAATGTACATTTTCACTCCTCGCACTCAAAATACTACTTGTCCGAGAGATAATGACCTATGATTGTCAGAATTGGTCAAAAGATTCCTCTTATCCATGTCCATATAGGGTCCTTCTCCACAAAAAGTGACATGTCACACGAGGTCACTAGAGGTCATTGAACTATACAGGTGAAAATCTTAAGACATGCTCCGATTTTGACAAGACTACTTTTTTCTTGTGCGCATTGATCAGCCAAGCAAAAAAGTCAATTACAAGTTTTGGGTCAGAGGTCAAGAAAAGGTCACTAGGGGTCAAAACGTGATTTTCACTAAAAACGCATTTGCAATTTAGTGAAATGACCTAGGATCGTCAGAATTGGTCAACATATTCCTTTTGACCGTACGCATGTACAATAGTTCGGTTTTTAAAATCAAAAAATATTTGGGGTCACTAGGGGTCAAAATGTAAATTTTCACTCCATTCACTCAAAATGCTACTTGTCCGAGAGGAAATGACCTAT
Organism: Ophiura sarsii; assembly: GCA_035610835.1. Lineage (NCBI taxonomy): Eukaryota > Metazoa > Echinodermata > Ophiuroidea > Amphilepidida > Ophiuridae > Ophiura > Ophiura sarsii. The sequence continues at coordinate 83,376,985 of CM069443.1, forward strand.
GATTGTCAGAATTTGTCAAAAGGTTCCTCTCATCCATGTTCATATAGGGTCCTTCTCCACTAAAAGTGACATGTCACACGGGGTCACTAGAGGTCATTGAACTTTACAGGTGAAAATCTTAAAACATGCTCCGATTTTGACGGGACTACCTTTTTCATGTGCGCATTGATCAGCCAAGCAAAAAAGTCAATTACAAGTTTTGGGTCAGAGGTCAAGAAAAGGTCACTAGGGGTTCAACTGTATTTATTTACTCCATTTACCACTCGAAGGGGTTAACATGTAACACACCCGACTAATATTCGTGATCTCCGATCACAGGTCATGTCTAGTTCTTCTTCTTTATATTAGTCGAGAAACGACTAATATACTGTATTCGTCCTGTTTCTTTCTTTCTTTCTTTCTTTATATTAGTCGAGAAACGACTAATATACTGTATTCGTCCTGTTTCTTTCTTTCTTTCTTTCTTTCTTCCGTCATGGGACCTATAGCTCCGTAACCATTGAGCCGATTTTGACCATATTTAGTCATAAGTACCCTTATGTGCACCACTACTTAGGTTGTAAAGCATAAGGGGTCAAAGGTCACACAAAAATAACTAGGGGTCAAAACGTGATTTTCACTTAAAACGCATTTGCAATTTATTGAAATGACCTAGGATCTTGAGAATTGGCCAACATATTCCTTTTGACCGTACGCATATATAATAGTTCGGTTTTTTAAATCGAAAAATGTTTGGGGTTACTAGGGGTCAAAATGTAAATGTTACTCCATTCACTCAAAACCCTACTTGTCCGAGGGAAAATGACTGATGATACTCAGAATTGGTCAAAAGATTCCTTCGATCCATGTACATATAGGGTGCTTCTCCACTAAAAGTGAAATGTCAAACGGGGTCACTAGGGGTCATTGAACTTTACAAGGGGGAAATATAAAGCATGCTCCGATTTTGACTGGGTTTCTTTTATTATGTGGGCATTGATGAGATAAGAACAAAAGTCAATCATACCGTTAAGGTCAAAGGTCAAAAAATGGTCCCTAGGGGTCAAAATGTACATTTTCACTCCGCGCACTCAAAATACTACTCGTCTGAGACGAAATGACCGATGATTGTCAGAATTTGTCAAAAGATTCCTCTTATCCATGTTCATATAGGGTGTTTCTCCATTAAAAGTGACATGTCAAACGGGGTCACTAGGGGTCATTGAACTATACAGGTGTAAAAATGAAGACATGCTCTGATTTTGACCGGACTACTTTTCTCTTGTGCGCGTTGATAAGCCAAGAAAAAAAGTCAATTATAAGTTTGGGGTCAAAGGTCAAGAAAAGGTCATTAGGGTTCAAAATGTATTTTTTTAACTACTTCAGGGCTGAAATTTATAAAAACAATTGTCAAATATAGTACAACTTAAGGTTATTGCCCTTTGACAACATATAGCAAGGTCAAAGGTCAAAGCCCTCGACTAATATCCGTGATCTAAGATCACAATTATCTCTAGTTATATTAGTCGAGAAACGACTAATATACTGTATTCTAGCTGTTTCTTTCTTCTTCTTTCTTTCTTACGTCATGGGACCTATAGCTCCGTAACCATTCAGCCGATTTTGACCATATTTGGTCATAAGAACCCTTATGTGCACCACTACTCAGGTTGTAAAGCATAAGGGGTCAAAGGTCACGCAAGGGTAACTAGGGGTCAAAACGTGATTTTCACTTAAAACGCATTTGCAATTTATTGAAATGACCTAGGATCTTGAGAATTGGTCAACATATTCCTTTTGACCGTACGCATATAAAATAGTTCGGTTTTTTAAATCGAAAAATGTTTGGGGTTACTAGGGGTCAAAATGTAAATTTTACTCCATTCACTCAAAACCCTACTTGTCCGAGGGAAAATGACTGATGATACTCAGAATTAGTCAAAAGATTCCTTGGATCTATGTTCATATAGGGTGCTTCTCCACTAAAAATGAAATGTCAAACATGGTCACTAGGGGTCATTGAACTTTACAGAGGGAAAATATAAGGCATGCTCCGATTTTGACCGGGTTTCTTTTATTTTGTGGGCATTGATGAGACAAGAACAAAAGTCAATCATACCGTTAAGGTCAAAGGTCAAAAAAGGTCCCTAGGGGTCAAAATGTACATTTTCACTCCGCGCACTCAAAATACTACTTGTCCGAGACGAAATAACCGATGATTGTCAGAATTTGTCAAAAGATTCCTATTATCCATGTTCATATAGGGTGCTTCTCCATTAAAAGTGACATGTCAAACGGGGTCACTAGGGGTCATTGAACTATACAGGTGTAAAACTGAAGACATGCTCTGATTTTGACCGGACTACTTTTTTCTTGTGCGCATTAATAAGCCAAGAAAAAAAGTCAACTATAAGTTTGGGGTCAAAGGTCAAGAAAAGGCCATTAGGGTTCAAAATGTATTTTTTTAACTACTTCAGGGCTGAAATTTATAAAATAAATTATCAAATATAGTACAACTTAAGGTTATTGCCCTTTGACAACATATAGCAAGGTCAAAGGTCAAAGCCCTCGACTAATATCCGTGATCTAAGATCACAATTATCTCTAGTATGTTTTTGTATTTGTACGACAAAAACAAGAAATCTTCTTTCTTCCGTCATGGGACCTATAGCTCCGCAACCAATGAGCCGATTTTGACCATATTTGGTCATAAGTACCCTTATGTGCACCACTACTCAGGTTGTAAAGCATAAGGGGTCAAAGGTCACACAAGGGTAACTAGGGGTCAAAACGTGATTTTTACTTAAAACGCATTTGCAATCTAGTGAAATGACCTAGGATCTTGAGAATTGGCCAACATATTCCTTTTGACCGTACGCATATATAATAGTTCGGTTTTTTAAATCGAAAAATGTTTGGGGTTACTAGGGGTCAAAATGTAAATTTTACTCCATTTACTCAAAACCCTACTTGTCCGAGGGAAAATGACTGATGATACTCAGAGTTGGTCAAAAGATTCCTTTGATCCATGTACATATAGGGTGCTTCTCCACTAAAAGTGAAATGTCAAACGGGGTCACTAGGGGTCATTGAACTTTACAAAGGGGAAAATATAAGGCATGCTCCGATTTTGACCGGATTTCTTTTATTTTGTGGGCATTGATGAGACAAGAACAAAAGTCAATCATACCGCTAAGGTCAAAGGTAACGAAAAGGTCCCTAGGGGTCAAAATGTACATTTTCACTCCGCGCACTCAAAATACTACTTGTCCGAGACGAAATGACCGATGATTGTCAGAATTTGTCAACAGATTCCTATTATCCATGTTCATATAGGGTGCTTCTCCATTAAAAGTGACATGTCAAACGGGGTCACTAGGGGTCATTGAACTATACAGGTGTAAAACTGAAGACATGCTCTGATTTTGACCGGACTACTTTTTTCTGGTGCGCATTGATAAGCCAAGAAAAAAAGTCTATCATAAGTTTGGGGTTAAAGGTCAAGAAAAGGTCATTAGGGTTCAAAATGTATTTTTTTAACTACTTCAGGGCTGATATTTATAAAAACAATTATCAAATATAGTACAACTTAAGGTTATTGCCCTTTGACAACATATAGCAAGGTCAAAGGTCAAAGCCCTCGACTAATATCCGTGATCTAAGATCACAATTATCTCTAGTTCTTTCTTTCTTCCGTCATGGGACCTATAGCTCCGTAACCATTAGGCCGATTTTGACCATATTTGGTCATAAGAACCCTTATGTGCACCACTACTCAGGTTGTAAAGCATAAGGGGTCAAAGGTCACACACAAATAACTAGGGGTCAAAACGTGATTTTCACTTAAAACGCATTTGCAATTTAGTGAAATGACCTAGGATCTTCAGAATTGGCGAACATATTCCTTTTGACCGTACGCATATATAATAGTTCGGTTTTTTAAATCGAAAAATGTTTGGGGTTACTAGGGGTCAAAATGTAAATTTTAACTCATTCACTCAAAACCCTACTTGTCCAAGGGAAAATGACTGATGATACTCAGAATTGGTCAAAAGATTCCTTGGATCCATGTACATATAGGGTGCTTCTCCACTAAAAGTGAAATGTCAAACGGGGTCACAAGGGGTCATTGAACTTTACAGGGGGAAAATATAAGGCATGCTCCAATTTTGACCGGGTTTCTCTTATGTTGTGAGCATTGATGAGACAAGAACAAAAGTCAATCATACCGTTAAGGTCAAAGGTCAAGAAAAGGTCCCTAGGGGTCAAAATGTACATTTTTACTCCGCGCACTCAAAATACTACTTGTCCGAGACGAAATGACCGATGATTGTCAGAATTTGTCAAAAGATTCCTCTTATGCATGTTCATATAGGGTGCTTCTCCATTAAAAGTGACATGTCAAACGGGGTCACTAGGGGTCATTGAACTATACAGGTGTAAAACTGAAGACATGCTCTGATTTTGACCGGACTACGTTTTTCTTGTGCGCATTGATAAGCCAAGAAAAAAAGTCAATTATAAGTTTGGGGTCAAAGGTCAAGAAAAGGTCATTAGGGTTCAAAATGTATTTTTTTAACTACTTCAGGGCTGAAATTTATAAAAACAATTATCAAATATAGTACAACTTAAGGTTATTGCCCTTTGACAACATATAGCAAGGTCAAAGGTCAAAGCCCTCGACTAATATCCGTGATCTAAGATCACAATTATCTCTAGTTCTTTCTTTCTTTCTTTCTTTCTTCCGTCATGGGACCTATAGCTCCGTAACCATTGAGCCGATTTTGACCATATTTGGTCATAAGTACCCTTATGTGCACCACTACTCAGGTTGTAAAGCATAAGGGGTCAAAGGTCACACAAGGGTAACTAGGGGTCAAAACGTGATTTTCACTTAAAACGCATTTGCAATTTATTGAAATGACCTAGGATCTTGAGAATTGGCCAACATATTCCTTTTGACCCTACGCATATATAATAGTTCGGTTTTTTAAATCGAAAAATGTTTGGGGTTACTAGGGGTCAAAATGTAAATTTTAACTCCATTCACTCAAAACCCTACTTATCCGAGGGAAAATGACTGATGATACTCAGAATTGGTCAAAAGATTCCTTCGATCCATGTACATATAGGGTGCTTCTCCACTAAAAGTGAAATGTCAAACGGGGTTACTAGGGGTCATTGAACTTTACAGGGGGAAAATATAAGGCATGCTCCGATTTTGACCGGGTTTCTTTTATTATGTGGGCATTGATGAGACAAGAACAAAAGTCAATCATACCGTTAAGGTCAAAGGTCAACAAAAGGTCCCATGGGGTCAAAATGTACATTTTCACTCCGCGCACTCAAAATACTACTTGTCCGAGACGGAATGACCGATGATTGTCAGAATTTGTCAAAAGATTCCTCTCATCCATGTTCATATAGGGTGCTTCTCCATTAAAAGTGACATGTCAAACGGGGTCACTAGGGGTCATTGAACTATACAAGTGTAAAACTGAAGACATGCTCTGATTTTGACCGGACTACTTTTGTCTTGTGCGCATTGATAAGCCAAGAAAAAAAGTCAATTATAAGTTTGGGGTCAAAGGTCAAGAAAAGGTAATTAGGGTTCAAAATGTATTTTGTTAACTACTTCAGGGCTGAAATTTTTAAAAACAATTATCAAATATAGTACAACTTAAGGTTATTGCCCTTTGACAACATATAGCAAGGTCAAAGGTCAAAGCCCTCGACTAATATCCGTGATCTAAGATCACAATTATCTCTAGTTATATTAGTCGAGAAACGACTAATATACTGTATTCGTCCTGTTTCTTTATATTAGTCGAGAAACGACTAATATACTGTATTCGTCCTGTTTCTTTCTTTCTTTCTTTCTTTCTTTCTTTCTTTCTTTCTTCCGTCATGGGACCTATAGCTCCGTAACCATTAGGCCGATTTTGACCATATTTGGTCATAAGAACCCTTATGTGCACCACTACTCAGGTTGTAAAGCATAAGGGGTCAAAGGTCACACACAAATAACTAGGGGTCAAAACGTGATTTTCACTTAAAACGCATTTGCAATTTAGTGAAATGACCTAGGATCTTCAGAATTGGCGAACATATTCCTTTTGACCGTACGCATATATAATAGTTCGGTTTTTTAAATCGAAAAATGTTTGGGGTTACTAGGGGTCAAAATGTAAATTTTAACTCATTCACTCAAAACCCTACTTGTCCGAGGGAAAATGACTGATGATACTCAGAATTGGTCAAAAGATTCCTTGGATCCTTGTACATATAGGGTGCTTCTCCACTAAAAGTGAAATGTCAAACGGGGTCACTAGGGGTCATTGAACTTTACAGGGGGAAAATATAAGGCATGCTCCGATTTTGACCGGGTTTCTCTTATGTTGTGAGCATTGATGAGACAAGAACAAAAGTCAATCATACCGTTAAGGTCAAAGGTCAAGAAAAGGTCCCTAGGGGTCAAATTGTACATTTTTACTCCGCGCACTCAAAATACTACTTGTCCGAGACGAAATGACCGATGATTGTCAGAATTTGTCAAAAGATTCCTCTTATGCATGTTCATATAGGGTGCTTCTCCATTAAAAGTGACATGTCAAACGAGGTCACTAGGGGTCATTGAACTATACAGGTGTAAAACTGAAGACATGCTCTGATTTTGACCGGACTACTTTTTTCTTGTGCGCATTGATAAGCCAAGAAAAAAGGTCAATCATAAGTTTGGGGTCAAAGGTCAAGAAAAGGTCATTAGAGTTCAAAATGTATTTTTTTAACTACTTCAGGGCTGAAATTTATAAAAACAATTATCAAATACAGTACAATTTAAGGTTATTGCCCTTTGACAACATATAGCAAGGTCAAAGGTCAAAGCCCTCGACTAATATCCGTGATCTAAGATCACAATTATCTCTAGTATGTTTTTGTATTTGTACGACAAAAACAAGAAATCTTCTTTCTTCCGTCATGGGACCTATAGCTCCGCAACCATTGAGCCGATTTTAACCATATTTGGTCATAAGTACCCTTATGTGCACCACTACTCAGGTTGTAAAGCATAAGGGGTCAAACGTCACACAGGGGTCACTAGGATCAAAACGTGATTTTCACTTAAAACGCATTTGCAATTTAGTGAAATGACCTAGGATCTTCAGAATTGGTCAACATGTTCCTTTTGACCGTACGCATGTACTATAGTTAGGTTTTTTAAATCAAAAAATATTTGGGGTCACTAGGGGTCAAAATGTAAATTTTGCTCCATTCACTCAAAACCCTACTTGTCCGAGGGGAAATGACTGATGATACTCAGAATTGGTCAAAAGATTCCTTGGATCAATGTTCATATAGGGTGCTTCTACACTAAAAGTGACATATCAAACGGGGTCACTAGGGGTCATTGAACTTTACAGGGGGAAAATATAAGGCATGCTCCGATTTTGACCGGGTTTCTTTTATTATGTGGGCATTGATGAGACAAGAACAAAAGTCAATCATACCGTTAAGGTCAAAGGTCAACAAAAGGTCCCTAGGGGTCAAAATGTACATTTTAACTCCGCGCACTCAAAATACTACTTGTCCGAGACGAAATGACCGATGATTGTCAGAATTTGTTAAAAGATTCCTATTATCCATGTTCATATAGGGTGCTTCTCCATTAAAAGTGACATGTCAAACGGGGTCACTAGGGGTCATTGAACTATACAAGTGAAAATCTTAAGACATGCTCCGATTTTGACGGAACTACTTTTTTCTTGCGCGCATTGATAAGCCAAGAAAAAAAGTCAATCATAAGTTTGGGGTCAACGGTCAAGAAAAGGTCAATAGGGGTCGAAACGTACATTTTTACTCCATTAGGACTCCTAGTGACCTTTTCTTGACCTTTGACCCCAAACAAATGATTGACTTTTTTTCTTGTCTCTTCAATGCCTACAAAATGAGCCATGACCGGTGAAAATCGGAGCAAGTCTTAAATTTTACCCTGTATAAACCTTTTTAAAAAATCTGCGGTCTTAATAATTATTCAATTTAAAAAAAAAGTTATACAAGGTAAAATGTAAGACTTGCTCCGATTTTGACAAGTCATGGCTCATTTTGTAGGTATTGATGAGACAAGCAAAAAAGTCAACGATTTTTTTTGGGTCAAAGGTCAAGAAAAGGTCACTAGGGGTCGAAATGTACTTTTTTACTACATTAGGACCCCTAGTGACCTTTTCTTGACCTTTGACTCCCATAAAATGATTGACTTTTTTTCTTGTCTCATCAATGTCTACAAAATGAGTCATGACCGGTGAAAATCGGAGCAAGTCTTAAATTTTACCTTGTATAAACCTTTTAAAAAAATCTGCGGTCTTAATAATTATTCAATTTAAAAAAAAGTTATACAAGGTAAAATGTAAGACTTGCTCCGATTTTGACTGGTCATGGCTCATTTTGTAGGCATTGATGAGACAAGCAAAAAAGTCAATCATTTCTTTGGGGTCAAAGGTCAAGAAAAGGTCACTAGGGGTCGAAATGTACATTTTTACTACATTAAATAAAACGTGAAATAAAAATAATAAAACATCTGGACCTGGATTCGAACCCGCAACCTTTCGTTACCAAAGCGAGATTTTATCCAATTACGCCATGGAGAGATTCCTAGCATAATGATTGTGTTTTTAAAACTCTATACTATTCAGGTAGCACACCTCTAAATCACGTCTACACGCGTTTCTATGCAATATGCGTCATTTTCCGGCGATCAGAACTCGAGTTAGCCACATACGATATTTATGAATATGGTATGAAAATTTAGCCCTGATTCAACTCTTTCAAATAAGATTGTAAAAACTATACGGATAACAGTTAGATTTTTCACAATTTCGTGTCGAACCAGTGCATGCGAGATTCACGCATTGTCATCCACATGGGACGGGGTAACAAGATACGAAATAGTGCCTCTATATTATCAACAAAAACTGATCAAATCGATTCCTCACGCGCATTTTTCAATTCTACATATTCTCAGCTTTATTTTGGTACCACATTCAGATAGTCAATCTTAATACTTTTACAAATATCAATGTTTCATGCAGCGTAGCGTTTTATACTATTGCGCAAGAAGAGTTGCAAGTTTTCGCCTGGAACTATTTAGAGGCGTGCTAAAGGGTGTCGGAACCGATGCAAATTAGATTTAGGCAAAATGTAAATTTTTACTCCATTCACTCAAAACCCTACTTGTCCGAGGGAAAATGACTGATGATACTCAGAATAGGTCAAAAGATTCCTTGGATCCATGTACATATAGGGTGCTTCTCCACTAAAAGTGAAATGTCAAACAAGGACACTAGGGGTCATTGAACTTTACAGGGGGAAAATATAAGGCATGCTCCGATTTTGACCGGGTTTCTTTTATTTTGTGGGCATTGATGAGACAAGAACAAAAGTCAATCATATTGTTAAGGTCAAAGGTCAAAAAAAGGTCCCTAGGGGTCAAAATGTACATTTTCACTCCGCGCACTCAAAATCCTACTTGTCCGAGACGAAATGACCGATGATTGTCAGAATTTGTCAAAAGATTCCTCTTATCCATGTTCAAATAGGGTGCTTCTCCATTAAAAGTGACATGTCAAACGGGGTCACTAGGGGTCATTGAACTATACAGGTGTAAAACTGAAGACATGCTCTGATTTTGACCGGATTACTTTTTTCTTGTGCGCATTGATAAGCCAAGAAAAAAAGTCAATCATAAGTTTGGGGTCAAAGGTCAAGAAAAGGTCATTAGGGTTCAAAATGTATTTTTTTAACTACTTCAGGGCTGAAATTTATAAAAACAATTATCAAATATAGTACAACTTAGGGTTATTGCCCTTTGACAACATATAGCAAGGTCAAAGGTCAAAGCCCTCGACTAATATCCGTGATCTAAGATCACAATTATCTCTAGTATGTTTTTGTATTTGTACGACAAAAACAAGAAATCTTCTTTCTTCCGTCATGGGACCTATAGCTCCGCAACCATTGAGCCGATTTTAACCATATTTGGTCATAAGTACCCTTATGTGCACCACTACTCAGGTTGTAAAGCATAAGGGGTCAAACGTCACACAGGGGTCACTAGGATCAAAACGTGATTTTCACTTAAAACGCATTTGCAATTTAGTGAAATGACCTAGGATCTTCAGAATTGGTCAACATGTTCCTTTTGACCGTACGCATGTACTATAGTTCGGTTTTTTAAATCAAAAAATATTTGGGGTCACTAGGGGTCAAAATGTAAATTTTGCTCCATTCACTCAAAACCCTACTTGTCCGAGGGGAAATGACTGATGATACTCAGAATTGGTCAAAAGATTCCTTGGATCAATGTTCATATAGGGTGCTTCTACACTAAAAGTGACATATCAAACGGGGTCACTAGGGGTCATTGAACTTTACAGGGGGAAAATATAAGGCATGCTCCGATTTTGACCGGGTTTCTTTTATTATGTGGGCATTGATGAGACAAGAACAAAAGTCAATCATACCGTTAAGGTCAAAGGTCAACAAAAGGTCCCTAGGGGTCAAAATGTACATTTTAACTCCGCGCACTCAAAATACTACTTGTCCGAGACGAAATGACCGATGATTGTCAGAATTTGTTAAAAGATTCCTATTATCCATGTTCATATAGGGTGCTTCTCCATTAAAAGTGACATGTCAAACGGGGTCACTAGGGGTCATTGAACTATACAAGTGAAAATCTTAAGACATGCTCCGATTTTGACGGAACTACTTTTTTCTTGCGCGCATTGATAAGCCAAGAAAAAAAGTCAATCATAAGTTTGGGGTCAACGGTCAAGAAAAGGTCAATAGGGGTCGAAACGTACATTTTTACTCCATTAGGACTCCTAGTGACCTTTTTTTGACCTTTGACCCCAAACAAATGATTGACTTTTTTTCTTGTCTCTTCAATGCCTACAAAATGAGCCATGACCGGTGAAAATCGGAGCAAGTCTTAAATTTTACCCTGTATAAACCTTTTTAAAAAATCTGCGGTCTTAATAATTATTCAATTTAAAAAAAAAGTTATACAAGGTAAAATGTAAGACTTGCTCCGATTTTGACAAGTCATGGCTCATTTTGTAGGTATTGATGAGACAAGCAAAAAAGTCAATGATTTTTTTTGGGTCAAAGGTCAAGAAAAGGTCACTAGGGGTCGAAATGTACTTTTTTACTACATTAGGACCCCTAGTGACCTTTTCTTGACCTTTGACTCCCATAAAATGATTGACTTTTTTTCTTGTCTCATCAATGTCTACAAAATGAGTCATGACCGGTGAAAATCGGAGCAAGTCTTAAATTTTACCTTGTATAAACCTTTTAAAAAAATCTGCGGTCTTAATAATTATTCAATTTAAAAAAAAGTTATACAAGGTAAAATGTAAGACTTGCTCCGATTTTGACTGGTCATGGCTCATTTTGTAGGCATTGATGAGACAAGCAAAAAAGTCAATCATTTCTTTGGGGTCAAAGGTCAAGAAAAGGTCACTAGGGGTCGAAATGTACATTTTTACTACATTAAATAAAACGTGAAATAAAAATAATAAAACATCTGGACCTGGATTCGAACCCGCAACCTTTCGTTACCAAAGCGAGATTTTATCCAATTACGCCATGGAGAGATTCCTAGCATAATGATTGTGTTTTTAAAACTCTATACTATTCAGGTAGCACACCTCTAAATCACGTCTACACGCGTTTCTATGCAATATGCGTCATTTTCCGGCGATCAGAACTCGAGTTAGCCACATACGATATTTATGAATATGGTATGAAAATTTAGCCCTGATTCAACTCTTTCAAATAAGATTGTAAAAACTATACGGATAACAGTTAGATTTTTCACAATTTCGTGTCGAACCAGTGCATGCGAGATTCACGCATTGTCATCCACATGGGACGGGGTAACAAGATACGAAATAGTGCCTCTATATTATCAACAAAAACTGATCAAATCGATTCCTCACGCGCATTTTTCAATTCTACATATTCTCAGCTTTATTTTGGTACCACATTCAGATAGTCAATCTTAATACTTTTACAAATATCAATGTTTCATGCAGCGTAGCGTTTTATACTATTGCGCAAGAAGAGTTGCAAGTTTTCGCCTGGAACTATTTAGAGGCGTGCTAAAGGGTGTCGGAACCGATGCAAATTAGATTTAGGCAAAATGTAAATTTTTACTCCATTCACTCAAAACCCTACTTGTCCGAGGGAAAATGACTGATGATACTCAGAATAGGTCAAAAGATTCCTTGGATCCATGTACATATAGGGTGCTTCTCCACTAAAAGTGAAATGTCAAACAAGGACACTAGGGGTCATTGAACTTTACAGGGGGAAAATATAAGGCATGCTCCGATTTTGACCGGGTTTCTTTTATTTTGTGGGCATTGATGAGACAAGAACAAAAGTCAATCATATTGTTAAGGTCAAAGGTCAAAAAAAGGTCCCTAGGGGTCAAAATGTACATTTTCACTCCGCGCACTCAAAATCCTACTTGTCCGAGACGAAATGACCGATGATTGTCAGAATTTGTCAAAAGATTCCTCTTATCCATGTTCAAATAGGGTGCTTCTCCATTAAAAGTGACATGTCAAACGGGGTCACTAGGGGTCATTGAACTATACAGGTGTAAAACTGAAGACATGCTCTGATTTTGACCGGATTACTTTTTTCTTGTGCGCATTGATAAGCCAAGAAAAAAAGTCAATCATAAGTTTGGGGTCAAAGGTCAAGAAAAGGTCATTAGGGTTCAAAATGTATTTTTTTAACTACTTCAGGGCTGAAATTTATAAAAACAATTATCAAATATAGTACAACTTAGGGTTATTGCCCTTTGACAACATATAGCAAGGTCAAAGGTCAAAGCCCTCGACTAATATCCGTGATCTAAGATCACAATTATCTCTAGTATGTTTTTGTATTTGTACGACAAAAACAAGAAATCTTCTTTCTTCCGTCATGGGACCTATAGCTCCGCAACCATTGAGCCGATTTTAACCATATTTGGTCATAAGTACCCTTATGTGCACCACTACTCAGGTTGTAAAGCATAAGGGGTCAAACGTCACACAGGGGTCACTAGGATCAAAACGTGATTTTCACTTAAAACGCATTTGCAATTTAGTGAAATGACCTAGGATCTTCAGAATTGGTCAACATGTTCCTTTTGACCGTACGCATGTACTATAGTTCGGTTTTTTAAATCAAAAAATATTTGGGGTCACTAGGGGTCAAAATGTAAATTTTGCTCCATTCACTCAAAACCCTACTTGTCCGAGGGGAAATGACTGATGATACTCAGAATTGGTCAAAAGATTCCTTGGATCAATGTTCATATAGGGTGCTTCTACACTAAAAGTGACATATCAAACGGGGTCACTAGGGGTCATTGAACTTTACAGGGGGAAAATATAAGGCATGCTCCGATTTTGACCGGGTTTCTTTTATTATGTGGGCATTGATGAGACAAGAACAAAAGTCAATCATACCGTTAAGGTCAAAGGTCAACAAAAGGTCCCTAGGGGTCAAAATGTACATTTTAACTCCGCGCACTCAAAATACTACTTGTCCGAGACGAAATGACCGATGATTGTCAGAATTTGTTAAAAGATTCCTATTATCCATTTTCATATAGGGTGCTTCTCCATTAAAAGTGACATGTCAAACGGGGTCACTAGGGGTCATTGAACTATACAAGTGAAAATCTTAAGACATGCTCCGATTTTGACGGAACTACTTTTTTCTTGCGCGCATTGATAAGCCAAGAAAAAAAGTCAATCATAAGTTTGGGGTCAACGGTCAAGAAAAGGTCAATAGGGGTCGAAACGTACATTTTTACTCCATTAGGACTCCTAGTGACCTTTTTTTGACCTTTGACCCCAAACAAATGATTGACTTTTTTTCTTGTCTCTTCAATGCCTACAAAATGAGCCATGACCGGTGAAAATCGGAGCAAGTCTTAAATTTTACCCTGTATAAACCTTTTTAAAAAATCTGCGGTCTTAATAATTATTCAATTTAAAAAAAAAGTTATACAAGGTAAAATGTAAGACTTGCTCCGATTTTGACAAGTCATGGCTCATTTTGTAGGTATTGATGAGACAAGCAAAAAAGTCAATGATTTTTTTTGGGTCAAAGGTCAAGAAAAGGTCACTAGGGGTCGAAATGTACTTTTTTACTACATTAGGACCCCTAGTGACCTTTTCTTGACCTTTGACTCCCATAAAATGATTGACTTTTTTTCTTGTCTCATCAATGTCTACAAAATGAGTCATGACCGGTGAAAATCGGAGCAAGTCTTAAATTTTACCTTGTATAAACCTTTTAAAAAAATCTGCGGTCTTAATAATTATTCAATTTAAAAAAAAGTTATACAAGGTAAAATGTAAGACTTGCTCCGATTTTGACTGGTCATGGCTCATTTTGTAGGCATTGATGAGACAAGCAAAAAAGTCAATCATTTCTTTGGGGTCAAAGGTCAAGAAAAGGTCACTAGGGGTCGAAATGTACATTTTTACTACATTAAATAAAACGTGAAATAAAAATAATAAAACATCTGGACCTGGATTCGAACCCGCAACCTTTCGTTACCAAAGCGAGATTTTATCCAATTACGCCATGGAGAGATTCCTAGCATAATGATTGTGTTTTTAAAACTCTATACTATTCAGGTAGCACACCTCTAAATCACGTCTACACGCGTTTCTATGCAATATGCGTCATTTTCCGGCGATCAGAACTCGAGTTAGCCACATACGATATTTATGAATATGGTATGAAAATTTAGCCCTGATTCAACTCTTTCAAATAAGATTGTAAAAACTATACGGATAACAGTTAGATTTTTCACAATTTCGTGTCGAACCAGTGCATGCGAGATTCACGCATTGTCATCCACATGGGACGGGGTAACAAGATACGAAATAGTGCCTCTATATTATCAACAAAAACTGATCAAATCGATTCCTCACGCGCATTTTTCAATTCTACATATTCTCAGCTTTATTTTGGTACCACATTCAGATAGTCAATCTTAATACTTTTACAAATATCAATGTTTCATGCAGCGTAGCGTTTTATACTATTGCGCAAGAAGAGTTGCAAGTTTTCGCCTGGAACTATTTAGAGGCGTGCTAAAGGGTGTCGGAACCGATGCAAATTAGATTTAGGCAAAATGTAAATTTGTACTCCATTCACTCAAAACCCTACTTGTCCGAGGGAAAATGACTGATGATACTCAGAATAGGTCAAAAGATTCCTTGGATCCATGTACATATAGGGTGCTTCTCCACTAAAAGTGAAATGTCAAACAAGGACACTAGGGGTCATTGAACTTTACAGGGGGAAAATATAAGGCATGCTCCGATTTTGACCGGGTTTCTTTTATTTTGTGGGCATTGATGAGACAAGAACAAAAGTCAATCATATCGTTAAGGTCAAAGGTCAAGAAAAGGTCCCTAGGGGTCAAAATGTACATTTTCACTCCGCGCACTCAAAATCCTACTTGTCCGAGACGAAATGACCGATGATTGTCAGAATTTGTCAAAAGATTCCTCTTATCCATGTTCAAATAGGGTGCTTCTCCATTAAAAGTGACATGTCAAACGGGGTCACTAGGGGTCATTGAACTATACAGGTGTAAAACTGAAGACATGCTCTGATTTTGACCGGATTACTTTTTTCTTGTGCGCATTGATAAGCCAAGAAAAAAAGTCAATCATAAGTTTGGGGTCAAAGGTCAAGAAAAGGTCATTAGGGTTCAAAATGTATTTTTTTAACTACTTCAGGGCTGAAATTTATAAAAACAATTATCAAATATAGTACAACTTAGGGTTATTGCCCTTTGACAACATATAGCAAGGTCAAAGGTCAAAGCCCTCGACTAATATCCGTGATCTAAGATCACAATTATCTCTAGTTCTTTCTTTCTTTCTTTCTTCCGTCATGGGACCTATAGCTCCGTAACCATTAGGCCGATTTTGACCACATTTGGTCATAAGAACCCTTATGTGCACCACTACTTAGGTTGTAAAGCATAAGGGGTCAAAGGTCACACAAGGGTAACTAGGGGTCAAAACGTGATTTTCACTTAAAACGCATTTGCAATTTATTGAAATGACCTAGGATCGTCAGAATTAGCCAACATATTCCTTTTGACCGTACGCATATATAATAGTTCGGTTTTTTAAATCGAAAAATGTTTGGGGTTACTAGGGGTCAAAATGTAAATGTTTACTCCATTCACTCAAAACCCTACTTGTCCGAGGGAAAATGACTGATGATACTCATAATTGGTCAAAAGATTCCTTCGATCCATGTACATATAGGGTGCTTCTCCACTAAAAGTGAAATGTCAAACGGGGTCACTAGGGGTCATTGAACTTTACAAGGGGAAAATATAAGGCATGCTCCGATTTTGACCGGGTTTCTTTTATTTTGTGGGCATTAATGAGACAAGAACAAAAGTCAATCATACCGTTAAGGTCAAAGGTCAAGAAAAGGTCCCTAGGGGTCAAAATGTACATTTTCACTCCGCGCACTCAAAATACTACTTGTCCGAGACGAAATGACCGATGATTGTCAGAATTTGTCAAAAGATTCCTCTTATCGATGTTCATATAGGGTGCTTCTCCATTAAAAGTGACATCTCAAACGGGGTCACTAGGGGTCATTGAACTATACAGGTGTCAAACTGAAGACATGCTCTGATTTTGACCGGACTACTTTTTTCTTGTGCGCATTGATAAGCCAAGAAAAAAAGTCAATCATATATTTGGGGTCAAAGGTCAAGAAAAGGTCATTAGGGTTCAAAATGTATTTTTTTAACTACTTCAGGGCTGAAATTTTTAAAAACAATTATCAAATATAGTACAACTTAAGGTTATTGCCCTTTGACAACATATAGCAAGGTCAAAGGTCAAAGCCCTCGACTAATATCCGTGATCTAAGATCACAATTATCTCTAGTATGTTTTTGTATTTGTACGACAAAAACAAGAAATCTTTCTTTCTTCCGTCATGGGACCAATAGCTTCGTAACCATTGAGCCGATTTTGACCATATTTGGTCATAAGTACCCTTATGTGCACCACTACTCAGGTTGTAAAGCATAAGGGGTCAAAGGTCACACAATGGTAACTAGGGGTCAAAACGTGATTTTCACTTAAAACGCATTTGCAATTTAGTGAAATGACCTAGGATCCTCAGAATTGGTCCACATATTCCTTTTGACCGTATGCATATATAATAGTTCGGTTTTTTCAATCGAAAAATGTTTGGGGTTACTAGGGGTCAAAATGTAAATTTTACTCCATTCACTCAAAACCCTACTTGTCCGAGGGAAAATGACTGATGATACTCAGAATTAGTCAAAAGATTCCTTGGATCCATGTACATATAGGGTGCTTCTCCACTAAAAGTGAAATGTCAAACGGGGTCACTAGGGGTCATTGAACTTTACAAGGGGAAAATATAAGGCATGCTCCGATTTTGACCGGGTTTCTTTTATTTTGTGGGCATTGATGAGATAAGAACAAAAGTCAAGGATACCGTTAAGGTCAAAGGTCAAGAAAAGGTCCCTAGGGGTCAAAAAGCGATTTTAACTTAAAACGCCATTGCAATTTAGTGAAATGACTTAGGATCGTCAGAATTGCCATTTGACAACATATACCAAGGTCAAAGGTCAAAGCCCTCGACTAATATCCGTGATCTAAGATCACAATTATCTCTAGTATGTTTTTGTATTTGTACGACAAAAACAAGAAATCTTTCTTTCTTCCGTCATGGGACCTAGCTCCGTAACCATTGAGCCGATTTTGACCATATTTAGTCATAAGTACCCTTATGTGCACCACTACTCAGGTTGTAAAGCATAAGGGGTCAAAGGTCACACAAGAGTAACTAGGGGTCAAAACGTGATTTTCACTTAAAACGCATTTGCAATTTATTGAAATGACCTAGGATCGTGAGAATTGGCCAACATATTCCTTTTGACCGTACGCATATATAATAGTTCGGTTTTTTAAATCGAAAAATGTTTGGGGGTCGCTAGAGGTCAAAATGTACATTTTGCTCCATTCACTCAAAACCCTACTTGTCCGAGGGAAAATGACTGATGATACTCATAATTAGTCAAAAGATTCCTTGGATCCATGTACATATAGGGTGTTTCTCCACTAAAAGTGAAATGTCAAACGGGGTCACTAGGGGTCATTGAACTTTACAAAAGAAAAATATAAGGCATACTCCGATTTTGACCCGGTTTCTTTTATTTTGTGAGCATTGATGAGACAAGAACAAAAGTCTATCATACCGTTAAGGTCAAAGGTCAAAAAAGGTCCCTAGGGTCAAAATGTACATTTTCACTCCGCGCACTCAAAATACTACTTGTCCGAGACGAAATGACCGATGATTGTCAGAATTTGTCAAAAGATTTCTCTTATCCATGTTCATATAGGGTGCTTCTCCATTAAAAGTGACATTTCAAACGGGGTCACTAGGGGTCATTGAACTATACAGGTGTAAAACTGAAGACATGCTCTGATTTTGACCGGACTACTTTTGTCTTGTGCGCATCGATAAGCCAAGAAAAAAAGTCAATTATAAGTTTGGGGTCAAAGGTCAAGAAAAGGTCATTATGGTTCAAAATGGTTTTTTTAACTACTTCAGGGCTGAAATTTATAAAAACAATTATCAAATATAGTACAACTTAAGGTTATTGCCCTTTGACAACATATAGCAAGGTCAAAGGTCAAAGCCCTCGACTAATATCTCTGATCTAAGATCACAATTATCTCTAGTTATATTAGTCGAGAAACGACTAATATACTGTATTCTAGCTGTTTCTTTCTTATATTAGTCGAGAAACGACTAATATACTGTATTCTAGCTGTTTCTTATATTAGTCGAGAAACGACTAATATACTGTATTATATTAGTCGAGAAACGACTAATATACTGTATTTGTCCTGTTTCTTCTTTCTTTCTTTCTTTCTTCCGTCATGGGACCTATAGCTCCGTAACCATTAAGCCGATTTTGACCATATTTGGTCATAAGAACCCTTATGTGCACCACTACTCAGGTTGAAAAGCATAAGGGGTCAAAGGTCACACAGGGGTCACTAGGGGTCAAAACGTGATTTTTACTAAAAACGCATTTGCAATTTAGTGAAATGACCTATGATCGTCAGAATTGGTCAACATATTCCTTTTGACCTTACGCATGTACAAAAGAACGGTTTTTTTAATCAAAAAATATTTGGGGTCACTAGGGGTCAAAATGTAAATTTTACTCCATTCACTCAAAACCCTACTTGTCCGAGGGAAAATGACTGATGATACTCAGAATTGGTCAAAAGATTCCTTGGATCAATGTTCATATAGGGTGTTCAGCGATTAAAAGTGACATGTCAAATGGGGTCACTAGAGGTCATTGACCTAAACAGGGATAAAATGTAAGACATGCTCCGATTTTGACCGGGCATATCTCATTTTGTAGGTATTGATGAGACAAGAACAAAAGTCAATTATATTGTTAAGGTCAAAGGTCAAGAAAAGGTCACTAGGGGTCAAAACGTGATTTTCACTAAAAACGCATTTGCAATTTAGTAAAAATGACCTATGATCGTCAGAATTGGTCAACATATTCCTTTTGACCGTACACATGTACAATAGTTCGGTTTTTAAAATCAAAAAATATTTGGGGTCACTAGGGGTCAAAATGTAAATTTTTCTCCATTCACTCAAAATGCTACTTGTCCGAGAGGAAATGACCTATGATTGTCAGAATTAGTCAAAAGATTCCTCTTATCTATGTTCATATAGGGTCCTTCTCCACTAAAAGTGACATGTCACACGGGGTCACTAGAGGTCATTGAACTATACAGGTGAAAATCTTAAGACATGCTCCGATTTTGACGGAACTACTTTTTTCTTCCGCGCATTGATAAGCCAAGAAAAAAGTCAATCATAAGTTTGGGGTCAAAGGTCAAGAAAAGGTCACTAGGGGTCAAAAAGTGATTTTCACTTAAAACGCCGTTGCAATTTAGTGAAATTACCATAGGATCGTCAGAATTGGCCAACATATTCCTGTTGACCGTACGCATATACAATAGTTCGGTTTTTAAAATCAAAACTGAACGCTGATTGGTTCCAACAAATACGCACATCCCCGCTCTCTAACTACCAAATCCGCTAGACTAATATCCGCGATCTCCGATCGCAGCTTATGTCTAGTTATATTAGTCGTGTCAACGACTAATATACTGTATTCGTCCTGTTTCTTCTTCTTCTTATATTAGTCGTGTCAACGACTAATATACTGTATTCGTCCTGTTTCTTCTTCTTCTGTCATGGGACCTATAGCTCCGTCACCATTGAGCCGATGTTGACCATGTTTGGTCAGAAGTACCCTTATGTGCACCACTACTCAGGTTTTAAAGCACAAGGTGTCACATGTCACACAGGGGTCACAAGGGGTCATTGAACTTTACAGGGGGGAAATGTAAGACATGCTCCGATTTTGACCGGGTTTGTTTTATTTTGTGGACATTGATGAGACCAGAACAAAATTCAATCATAACGTTAAGGTCAAAGGTCAAGAAAAGGTCACTAGGGGTCAAAATGTACATGTTCACCCCATTCACTCAAAATGCTACTTGTCCGAGAGGAAATGATCTATGAATGTCAGAATTAGTCAAATGATTTCTCCCATCCATGTCCATATAGGTTGCTTCTCCAGTAAAAGTGACATGTCACATGGGGTCACTAGGGGTCATTGAACTTTACAGAGGGAAAATGTAAGACATGCTCCGATTTTGACCGGGTTTGTTTTACTTTGTGGGCATTGATAAGACAAGAACAAAAGTCAATCATAACGTTAAGGTCAAATGTCAAGAAAAGGTCACTAGGGGTCAAAATGTACATGTTCACCCCCATTCACTCAAAATGCTACTTGTCCGAGAGGAAATAATCTATGATTGTCAGAATTAGTCAAAAGATTCCTCCCATCCATGTTCATATAGGTTGCTTCTCCACTAAAAGTGACATGTCACATGGGGTCACTAGGGGTCATTGAACTTTACAAGCATAAAAGTTAAGACATTGTCCGATTTGGACGAAACTTTGACATCTTGTTTGATTTGATGAGCCAAGAAAATAAGTCAATCATTTGAATTAGGTCAAAGGTCAACAAGGGTCACTAGAGGTCAAAACGTGAATATCCTTAAAAACGCTACTTCTCCTACTATTTACATGTTACAATCACCGTACTTGGTCAAATGATTCCTTATGACCATGTGCATATAGGGTCTCCTGCGATTAAAATTCACATGTCATATGGGGTCACTAGGGGTCATTGAACTTTACAGGCATAAAAGTTAAGACATTGTCCGATTTGGACCAAACTTTGACATCTTGTTTGGTTTGATGAGCCAAGAAAATAAGTCAATCATATTGACCAGGTCAAAGGTCAAGAAGGGGTCACTAGGGGTCAAAATGTAAATGTTTACTACATTAGGACCCCTAGTGACCTTTTCTTGACCTTTGACCCCAAAAAAATGATTGACTTTTTTTCTTGTCTCATCAATGCCTACAAAATGAGCCATCACCGGTCAAAATCGGAGCAAGTCTTACATTTTACCCTGTGTGTCTTTATATTAGTCGTGTCAACGACTAATTATATTAGTCGTGTCAACGACTAATATACTGTATTCGTCCTGTTTCTTCTTCTTCTGTCATGGGACCTATAGCTCCGTCACCATTGAGCCGATGTTGACCATGTTTGGTCAGAAGTACCCTTATGTGCACCACTACTCAGGTTTTAAAGCACAAGGTGTCACATGTCACACAGGGGTCACAAGGGGTCATTGAACTTTACAGGGGGGAAATGTAAGACATGCTCCGATTTTGACCGGGTTTGTTTTATTTTGTGGACATTGATGAGACCAGAACAAAATTCAATCATAACGTTAAGGTCAAAGGTCAAGAAAAGGTCACTAGGGGTCAAAATGTACATGTTCACCCCATTCACTCAAAATGCTACTTGTCCGAGAGGAAATGATCTATGAATGTCAGAATTAGTCAAATGATTTCTCCCATCCATGTCCATATAGGTTGCTTCTCCAGTAAAAGTGACATGTCACATGGGGTCACTAGGGGTCATTGAACTTTACAGAGGGAAAATGTAAGACATGCTCCGATTTTGACCGGGTTTGTTTTACTTTGTGGGCATTGATAAGACAAGAACAAAAGTCAATCATAACGTTAAGGTCAAATGTCAAGAAAAGGTCACTAGGGGTCAAAATGTACATGTTCACCCCCATTCACTCAAAATGCTACTTGTCCGAGAGGAAATAATCTATGATTGTCAGAATTAGTCAAAAGATTCCTCCCATCCATGTTCATATAGGTTGCTTCTCCACTAAAAGTGACATGTCACATGGGGTCACTAGGGGTCATTGAACTTTACAAGCATAAAAGTTAAGACATTGTCCGATTTGGACGAAACTTTGACATCTTGTTTGATTTGATGAGCCAAGAAAATAAGTCAATCATTTGAATTAGGTCAAAGGTCAACAAGGGTCACTAGAGGTCAAAACGTGAATATCCTTAAAAACGCTACTTCTCCTACAGTTTACATGTTACAATCACCGTACTTGGTCAAATGATTCCTTATGACCATGTGCATATAGGGTCTCCTGCGATTAAAATTCACATGTCATATGGGGTCACTAGGGGTCATTGAACTTTACAGGCATAAAAGTTAAGACATTGTCCGATTTGGACCAAACTTTGACATCTTGTTTGGTTTGATGAGCCAAGAAAATAAGTCAATCATATTGACCAGGTCAAAGGTCAAGAAGGGGTCACTAGGGGTCAAAATGTAAATGTTTACTACATTAGGACCCCTAGTGACCTTTTCTTGACCTTTGACCCCAAAAAAATGATTGACTTTTTTTCTTGTCTCATCAATGCCTACAAAATGAGCCATCACCGGTCAAAATCGGAGCAAGTCTTACATTTTACCCTGTGTGTCTTTATATTAGTCGTGTCAACGACTAATATACTGTATTCGTCCTGTTTCTTCTTCTTCTGTCATGGGACCTATAGCTCCGTCACCATTGAGCCGATGTTGACCATGTTTAGTCAGAAGTACCCTTATGTGCACCACTACTCAGGTTTTAAAGCACAAGGTGTCACATGTCACACAGGGGTCACAAGGGGTCATTGAACTTTACAGGGGGGAAATGTAAGACATGCTCCGGTTTTGACCGGGTTTGTTTTATTTTGTGGACATTGATGAGACCAGAACAAAATTCAATCATAACGTTAAGGTCAAAGGTCAAGAAAAGGTCACTAGGGGTCAAAATGTACATGTTCACCCCATTCACTCAAAATGCTACTTGTCCGAGAGGAAATGATCTATGAATGTCAGAATTAGTCAAATGATTTCTCCCATCCATGTCCATATAGGTTGCTTCTCCAGTAAAAGTGACATGTCACATGGGGTCACTAGGGGTCATTGAACTTTACAGAGGGAAAATGTAAGACATGCTCCGATTTTGACCGGGTTTGTTTTACTTTGTGGGCATTGATAAGACAAGAACAAAAGTCAATCATAACGTTAAGGTCAAATGTCAAGAAAAGGTCACTAGGGGTCAAAATGTACATGTTCACCCCCATTCACTCAAAATGCTACTTGTCCGAGAGGAAATAATCTATGATTGTCAGAATTAGTCAAAAGATTCCTCCCATCCATGTTCATATAGGTTGCTTCTCCACTAAAAGTGACATGTCACATGGGGTCACTAGGGGTCATTGAACTTTACAAGCATAAAAGTTAAGACATTGTCCGATTTGGACGAAACTTTGACATCTTGTTTGATTTGATGAGCCAAGAAAATAAGTCAATCATTTGAATTAGGTCAAAGGTCAACAAGGGTCACTAGAGGTCAAAACGTGAATATCCTTAAAAACGCTACTTCTCCTACAGTTTACATGTTACAATCACCGTACTTGGTCAAATGATTCCTTATGACCATGTGCATATAGGGTCTCCTGCGATTAAAATTCACATGTCATATGGGGTCACTAGGGGTCATTGAACTTTACAGGCATAAAAGTTAAGACATTGTCCGATTTGGACCAAACTTTGACATCTTGTTTGGTTTGATGAGCCAAGAAAATAAGTCAATCATATTGACCAGGTCAAAGGTCAAGAAGGGGTCACTAGGGGTCAAAATGTAAATGTTTACTACATTAGGACCCCTAGTGACCTTTTCTTGACCTTTGACCCCCAAAAAATGATTGACTTTTTTTCTTGTCTCATCAATGCCTACAAAATGAGCCATCACCGGTCAAAATCGGAGCAAGTCTTACATTTTACCCTGTGTGTCTTTATATTAGTCGTGTCAACGACTAATTATATTAGTCGTGTCAACGACTAATATACTGTATTCGTCCTGTTTCTTCTTCTTCTGTCATGGGACCTATAGCTCCGTCACCATTGAGCCGATGTTGACCATGTTTGGTCAGAAGTACCCTTATGTGCACCACTACTCAGGTTTTAAAGCACAAGGTGTCACATGTCACACAGGGGTCACAAGGGGTCATTGAACTTTACAGGGGGGAAATGTAAGACATGCTCCGATTTTGACCGGGTTTGTTTTATTTTGTGGACATTGATGAGACCAGAACAAAATTCAATCATAACGTTAAGGTCAAAGGTCAAGAAAAGGTCACTAGGGGTCAAAATGTACATGTTCACCCCATTCACTCAAAATGCTACTTGTCCGAGAGGAAATGATCTATGAATGTCAGAATTAGTCAAATGATTTCTCCCATCCATGTCCATATAGGTTGCTTCTCCAGTAAAAGTGACATGTCACATGGGGTCACTAGGGGTCATTGAACTTTACAGAGGGAAAATGTAAGACATGCTCCGATTTTGACCGGGTTTGTTTTACTTTGTGGGCATTGATAAGACAAGAACAAAAGTCAATCATAACGTTAAGGTCAAATGTCAAGAAAAGGTCACTAGGGGTCAAAATGTAAATTTTACTCCATTCACTCAAAACCCTACTTGTCCGAGGGAAAATGACTGATGATACTCAGAATTGGTCAAAATATTGCTCCCATCCATGTTCATATTAATTGCTTCTCAACTATTTTCTGTCATGGGACCTATAGCTCCGTCACCATTGAGCCGATGTTGACCATGTTTGGTCAGAAGTACTCTTATGTGCACCACTACTCAGGTTTTAAAGCACAAGGTGTCACATGTCGCACAGGGGTCACAAGGGGTCATTGAACTTTACAGGGGGAAAATGTAAGACATGCTCCGATTTTAACCGGGTTTGTTTTATTTTGTGGGCATTGATGAGACAAGAACAAAAGTCAATCATACCGTTAAGGTCAAAGGTCAAGAAAAGGTCACTAGGGGTCAAAATGTACATGTTCACCCCATTCACTCAAAATGCTACTTGTCCAAGAGGAAATGATCTATGATTGTCAGAATTGGTCAAAAAATTCCTCCTATCCATGTTCATATAGGTTGCTTCTCCACTAAAAGTGACATGTCACATGGGGTCACTAGGGGTCATTGAACTTTACAGAGGGAAAATGTAAGACATGCTCCGATTTTGACCGGGTTTGTTTTATTTTGTAGGCATTGATGAGAGAAGAACAAAAGTCAATCATACTGTTAAGGTCAAAGGTCAAAAAAAGGTCACTAGGGGTCAAAATGTACATGTTCACCCCCATTCACTCAAAATGCTACTTGTCCGAGAGGAAATGACCTATGATTGTCAGAATTGGTCAAAAGATTCCTTGGATCCATGTTCATATAGGCTGTTCAGCGATTAAAAGTGACATGTCAAATGGGATCACTAGAGGTCATTGACCTAAACAGGGATATAATGTAAGACATGCTCCGATATTGACCAATCATGGCTCATTTTGTAGGCATTGATAAGACAAGCAAAAAAGTCAATCATTTCTTTGGGGTCAAAGGTCAAAAAAAGGTCACTAGGGGTCGAAATGTACATTTTTACTACATTAGGACCCCTAGTGACCTTTTCTTGACCTTTGACCCAAAAAAAATTATTGACTTTTTTTCTTGTCTCATCAATGCCTACAAAATGAGCCATGAATGACCGGTCAAAATCGGAGCAAGTCTTAAATTTTACCCTGTGTGTCTTTATATTAATGATTGCCGTGTCCAGTAACTGGCATGTCGTGTTGATATCCGTATAATGTCATATACGGCATTCCATCAACACATTTGTAATAGAAAGTATGAATTAATGCAAAAAAATTAATATCACAAAGCGGAAATGGAGTTAGATTTCCTTTCAAACATTTTCGGACTCAGTACTACAAAAGACATAAATAGTGACAGAATCAGCAAATCATATAAAGGATTAACAAATTATTTGAGAAAAACGGGATGCACATATAATCTTTTCTTATCATAAAATCGCGCCAAACTATGGCACGCCCCAGAGGACAAAAACGTGTTGAGACTAATATATATATCTTTCTTTCTCCTGTCATAAGACCTATAGCTCCGTAACCATTGAGCCGATTTTGACCATATTTGGTCATAAGTACCCTTATGTGCACCACTGCTGAGGTTGTAAAGCATAAGGGGTCAAATGTCACACAGGGGTCACTAGGGGTCAAAACGTGATTTTCACTTAAAACGCATTTGCAATTTAGTGAAATGACCTATAATCGTCAGAATTGGTCAACATATTCCTTTTGACCGTACGCATGTACAATAGTTCGGTTTTTTAAATCAAAACATATTTAGGGTCACTAGGGGTCAAAATGTAAATTTTACTCCATTCACTCAAAACCCTACTTGTCCGAGGGAAAATGACTGATGATACTCAGAATTGGTCAAAATATTGCTCCCATCCATGTTCATATTAATTGCTTCTCAACTAAAAGTGACATGTCACATGGGGTCACTAGGGGTCATTGAACTTTACAGAAGGAAAATGTAAGACATGCTCCGATTTTGACCGGGTTTGTTTTATTTTGTGGGCATTGATGAGACAAGAACAAAAGCGAGAGGAAATGATCTATGATTGTCAGAATTGGTCAAAAGATTCCTCCCATCCATGTTCATATAGGTTGCTTCTCCACTAAAAGTGACATGTCACATGGGGTCACTAGGGTCATTGAACTGTACAGGTGTAAAACTTAAGACTTGTTCTGATTTTGACCAGATTACTTTTGTTATGTGCGCATCGATGAGCCTAGAAAAATAAGTCAATCATAAGTTTGGGGTCAAAGGTCAAGAAAAGGTCACTTGGGGTCAAAATGTGATTTTCACTTAAAACGGTCTTGCATTTTAATGCTGATACTTGTGTCTTCGCTGGTATTGCCAGATAAGGTAAACCTACGTTGTGATACAGTGGTAAAAGGTCTTTCTTCCGTCATGAAACTAATAGCTCCGTAACCATTTGGCCGATTTTGACCATATTTAGTCATAAATACCCTCATAGTCATGGCCACCACTACCCAGAGTGTCAAGCATAACAGGCCAAAAATGTCACACAGAGTTCAACATAACAAATAACTTCAATGCGCGACTAATATTCGTCGTCTGAGACGACACTCAATTCTAGTTTGTCCTGTTTCTTCTTCTTCTTCTTCTTTCTTCCATCATGGGACCTATAGCTCCGTAACTATTGACCCGATTTTGACCATATTTGGTCATAAGAACCCTTATGTGCACCACTACTAAGGTTGTAAAGCATAAGGGGTCAAAGGTCACACAGGGGTCACTAGGGGTCAAAACGTGATATTCACTTAAAACGCATTTCCAATTTAGTGAAATGACCTAGGATCGTCAAAATTAGTCCACATATTCCTTTTGACCGTACGCATGTACAAAAGAACGGTTTTTAAAATTAAAAATCATTTGGGGTCACAAGGGGTCAAAATGTAAATTTTACTCCATTCACTCAAAACCCTACTTGTCCGAGGGAAAATGACTGATGATACTCAGAATTGGTCAAAAGAGTCCTTGGATCAATGTTCATATAGGGTCCTTCCACACTAAAAGTGACATGTCAAACAGGGTCACTAGGGGTCATTGAACTTTACAGTGGGAAAATATAACGCATGCTCCAATTTTGACCGGGTTTCTTTTATTTTGTGGGCATTGATGAGACAAGAACAAAAGTCAATCACATTGTTAAGATCAAAGGTCAAGAAAAGGTCACTAGGGGTCAAAATGTACATTTTCACTCCTCGCACTCAAAATACTACTTGTCCAAGAGATAATGACCTATGATTGTCAGAATTATTCAAAAGATTCCTCTTATCCATGTCCATATAGGGTCCTTCTCCACTAAAAGTGACATGTCACACGAGGTCACACGAGGTCATTGAACTATACAAGTGAAAATCTTAAGACATGCTCCGATTTTGACGGGATTACTTTTTTCTTGTGCGCATTGATCAGCCAAGCAAAAAAGTCAATAACAAGTTTTGGGTCAGAGGTCAAGAAAAGGTCACTAGGGGTCAAAACGTGATTTTCACTAAAAACGCATTTGCAATTTAGTGAAATGACCTATGATCGTCAGAATTGGTCAACATATTCCTTTTGACCGTACGCATGTACAATAGTTCGGTTTTTAAAATCAAAAAATATTTGGGGTCACTAGGGGTCAAAATGTAAATTTTTCTCCATTCACTCAAAATGCTACTTGTCCGAGAGGAAATGACCTATGATTGTCAGAATTAGTCAAAAGATTTCTCTCTACCATGTTCATATAGGGTCCTTCTCCACTAAAAGTGACATGTCACACGGGGTCACTAGAGGTCATTGAACTATACAGGTGAAAATCTTAAGACATGCTCCGATTTTGACGGAACTACTTTTTTCTTGCGCGCATTGATAAGCCAAGAAAAAAAGTCAACATAAGTTTGGGGTCAAAGGTCAAGAAAAGGTCACTAGGGGTCAAAAAGTGTTTTTCACTTAAAACGCCTTTGCAATTTAGTGAAATTACCTAGGATCGTCAGAATTGGCCAACATATTCCTGTTGACCGTACGCATATACAATAGTTCGGTTTTTAAAATCAAAACTGAACGCTGGTTGGTTCCAACAAATACGCACATCCCCGATCTCTAACTACCAAATCCGCTAGACTAATATCCGCGATCTCCGATCGCAGCTTATGTCTAGTTCTTCTTCTTTCTTTCTTTCTCCTGTCATAAGGCCTATAGCTCCGTAACCATTGAGCCGATTTTGACCATATTTGGTCATAAGTACCCTTATGTGCACCACTACTCAGGTTGTAAAGCATAAGGGGTCAAAGGTCACACAAGGGTAACTACGGGTCAAAACGTGATTTTCACTTAAAACGCATTTGCAATTTATTGAAATGACCTAGGATCTTGAGAATTGGCCAACATATTCCTTTTGACCGTACGCATGTATAATAGTTCGGTTTTTTAAATCGAAAAATGTTTGGGGTTACTAGGGGTCAAAATGTAAATTTTACTCCATTCACTCAAAACCCTACTTGTCCGAGGGAAAATGACTGATGATACTCAGAATTGGTCAAAAGATTCCTTCGATCCATGTACATATAGGGTGCTTCTCCACTAAAAATGAAATGTCAAACGGGGTCACTAGGGGTCATTGAACTTTACAAGGGGAAAATATAAGGCATGCTCCGATTTTGACCGGGTTTCTTTTATTATGTGGGCATTGATGAGACAAGAACAAAAGTCAATCATACCGTTAAGGTCAAAGGTCAAGAAAAGGTCCCTAAGGGTCAAAATGTACATTTTCACTCCGCGCACTCAAAATACTACTTGTCCGAGACGAAATGACCGATGATTGTCAGAATTTGTCAAAAGATTCCTCTTATCCATGTTCAAATAGGGTGCTTCTCCATTAAAAGTGACATGTCAAACGGGGTCACTAGGGGTCATTGAACTATACAAGTGTAAAACTGAAGACATGCTCTGATTTTGACCGGACTACTTTTTTCTTGTGCGCATTGATAAGCCAAGAAAAAAAGTCAATTATAAGTTTGGGGTCAAAGGTCAAGAAAAGGTCATTAGGGTTCAAAATGTATTTTTTTAACTACTTCAGGGCTGAAATTGATAAAAACAATTATCACATATAGTACAACTTAAGGTTATTGCCCTTTGACAACATATAGCAAGGTCAAAGGTCAAAGCCCTCGACTAATATCCGTGATCTAAGATCACAATTATCTCTAGTTCTTCTTTCTTTCTTACGTCATGGGAGCTATAGCTCCGTAACCAGTGAGCCGATTTTGACCATATTTGGTCATAAGTACCCTTATGTGCACCACTACTCAGGTTGTAAAGCATAAGGGGTCAAAGGTCACACAAGGGTAACTAGGGGTCAAAACGTGATTTTCACTTAAAACGCATTTGCAATTTAGTGAAATGACCTAGGATCGTGAGAATTGGCCAACATATTCCTTTTGATCGTACGCATATATAATAGTTCGGTTTTTTAAATCGAATTTTTTTTGGGGGTTACTAGGGGTCAAAATGTAAATTTGACTCCATTCACTCAAAACCCTACTTGTCCGAGGGAAAATGACTGATGATACTCAGAATTGGTCAAAAGATTCCTTGGATCCATGTACATATAGGGTGCTACTCCACTTAAAGTGAACAGTCAAACGGGGTCACTAGGGGTCATTGAACTTTACAGTGGGAAAATATAAGGCATGCTCCGATTTTGACCGGGTTTCTTTTATTTTGTGGGCATTGATGAGACAAGAACAAAAGTCAATCATACTGTTAAGGTTAAAGGTCAAAAAAAGGTCCTTTGGGGTCAAAATGTACATTTTCACTCCGCGCACTCAAAATACTACTCGTCCGAGATGAAATGACCGATGATTGTCAGAATTTGTCAAAATATTCCTCTTATCCATGTTCATATAGGGTGTTTCTCCATTAAAAGTGACATGTCAAACGGGTCACTAGGGGTCATTGAACTATACAGGTGTAAAACTGAAGACATGCTCTGATTTTGACCGGACTACTTTTTTCTTGTGCGCATTGATAAGCCAAGAAAAAAAGGCAATTATAAGTTTGGGGTCAAAGGTCAAGAAAAGGTCATTAGGGTTCAACATGTATTTTTTTTAACTACTTCAGGGCTGAAATTTATAAAAACAATTATCAAATATAGTACAACTTAAGGTTATTGCCCTTTGACAACATATAGCAAGGTCAAAGCCCTCGACTAATATCCGTGATCTAAGATCACAATTATCTCTAGTATGTTTTTGTATTTGTACGACAAAAACAAGAAATCTTCTTTCTTCCGTCATGGGACCTATAGCTCCGCAACCATTGAGCCGATTTTAACCATATTTGGTCATAAGTACCCTTATGTGCACCACTACTTAGGTTGTAAAGCATAAGGGGTCAAAGGTCACACAGGGGTCACTAGGGTCAAAACGTGATTTTCACTTAAAACGCATTTGCAATTTAGTGAAATGACCTAGGATCTTCAGAATTGGTCAACATGTTCCTTTTGACCGTACGCATGTACTATAGTTCGGTTTTTTAAATCAAAAAATATTTGGGGTCACTAGGGGTCAAAATGTAAATTTTGCTCCATTCACTCAAAACCCTACTTGTCCGAGGGGAAATGACTGATGATACTCAAAATTGGTCAAAAGATTCCTTGGATCAATGTTCATATAGGATGCTTCTACACTAAAAGTGACATGTCAAACGGGGTCACTAGGGGTCATTGAACTTTACAAAGGGAAAATATAAGGCATGCTCTGATTTTGACCGGGTTTCTTTTATTATGTGGGCATTGATGAGACAAGAACAAAAGTCAATCATACCGTTAAGGTCAAAGGTCAACAAAAGGTCCCTAGGGGTCAAAATGTACATTTTCACTCCGCGCACTCAAAATACTACTTGTCCGAGACGAAATGACCGATGATTGTCAGAATTTGTCAAAAGATTCCTCTTATGCATGTTCATATAGGGTGCTTCTCCATTAAAAGTGACATGTCAGACAAGGTCACTAGGGGTCATTGAACTATACAAATGTAAAACTGAAGACATGCTCTGATTTTGACCGGACTACGTTTTTCTTGTGCGCATTTATAAGCCAAGAAAAAAGTCAATTATAAGTTTGGGGTCAAAGGTCAAGAAAAGGTCATTAGGGTTCAAAATGTATTTTTTTAACTACTTCAGGGCTGAAATTTATAAAAACAATTATCAAATATAGTACAACTTAAGGTTATTGCCCTTTGACAACATATAGCGAGGTCAAAGGTCAAAGCCCTCGACTAATATCCGTGATCTAAGATCACAATTATCTCTAGTTATTATTATTTTTCTATCCTTCTTTTTGCGTGCATGGCTGACTATTCCAAATTTATATAAGGTCACGTTTTTTAACCTGGGGTACATTTGTGTTACATGGGTATATTTCATGAAATTTCCTCCTTTTGCAGTTTCAGTAGAATATATCAAAATGTTTACATCTAAAGGGTATGAAACCATATATCTTTAGAATGCTTATAACCTAAGGATTGTAAATATGCGAACTAGAAATCAAATATACAGGGTGACCTAACATTATACAGGGTGTAACAATTGAAGTTTTATACAAAATGATGATTTACTTTTTTTCTTCCACTGTCTATATGCAGGAGCTATATGAAGGCTAGGGATGTTTTTATTGTGTTTGAATAAATTACCCATCCAGCCATATGCAACATTAATTGGCCAGCTTATTAGGAAATATATATACAGGGTGGTCAAAATACGCAATTTCAAATACTGAAAACCCCCACTAAATTAGACAAGTGATCAAATATATTGCAATGAGCCTAAAAGAGATACAGTTGTGATCAGGTTTGAGTGTTAGCATTAAGGTAAATCATCACCATGACATTAAAAAGTACTGTTTCGCGTGATAATTTAATATACAGGGTGGTTCATCCACAGATTTCAAAATTAATTAATTAGCTTAATTAATACTTTAAGTAAATGGTGTAAAGCATGCTTATATCATTTAGAACCAAGATGACATCAAGACTAAGTATAAGAAAGCTATAAATTACAGGACAGCACTCCATTTTCACCCATATATTACACAGCAATTCCTTCCTCCTCCTCAACCACCCCCGACTAATCATACTTAACGAGCTATATTAATCAAATCGAAAGTGATAACAAGAAATCCTCTTCAGATTATTAAAGGGTATTAAATTATCTTTAAAATAAGCCCAAACATAAGTCAATCTGAAAGAGGGTTACAAAAATACAAAAGCCTAAAGACAAAAATTCCATTTGCACCTAATATTACACAGCTATCCCTACTCCTCCTCCACTTCCTCCTCCTCCACTTCCTCAACCACCCCCGACTAATTATGCTTAATGAGCCGTATTAATTAAATCATA
Organism: Ophiura sarsii; assembly: GCA_035610835.1. NCBI lineage: Eukaryota > Metazoa > Echinodermata > Ophiuroidea > Amphilepidida > Ophiuridae > Ophiura > Ophiura sarsii. The sequence goes on from CM069443.1 coordinate 83,410,438, forward strand.
AGAGATAGGTTTTTTTTCTTTTCAGATTATTTAAGGGTGTTAAATTGCCTTTAAAACAAGCCGAAACACAAGTCAATCTGATAGAGGGTTACATAAATACAAAAGATTAAAGACCAAAAACAAATTAAAATGTAACAAAACCACCTTTTATGGGTGCCCAGGTTAAAAAACGTGACCATAAAGGCTGTGGAGGGGAAGAGGGAATAACCCCACAAGAGGGGGTTATTTTAAAAGACAATATCGTTTTGTGAACCATCATTTTCTTAAACAAGAAGTATTTTAAAATTCGTGCTTTTTCGAAAATACGTTATAATTATGGCATGCAATTTTGAATTGTCACCATTAATTCACCAGGTGAATATGACTCGTTTTAACCTAGAATTATTGATTTTTCGGAAAGCATTATCTAAACCACTGTGTAGTTTATTCTTTACATTTCGATATCTACGGTTAGATTTTGATTCTTTCACAATACTGCAACGTTTGTAATTTCAAGACACACACATTAAAATGATTAAATGTTGTATGCAGATAATGCAGTGATTTTCCATCGCATATTTCTGTTCTGTGACCCCAGTGAAGGACACTTTCATACACCCATTTTATCACAGCTTTGGAGTGATGTGTTCAAGCTCTTTAGCACTTATGACCACACACCAAGTCGTCTCTGTACTGTGTATTATCACTACAGTTATTAGGAGTGGGCTATACAGGGGTCAAAGGTGTTATTCTTTATTTTTCTTAGGTAACAGGTGTATTTGATTCCATTTGACCTATATCAACATGAAAATAAGAAAACGTTCAGTCAAGGGTCCGAGAAAAATGTGCACAGCGCCCTCTTGTGTCACCATACCTTATTTTTGTGGTGGGAGTTGTAAGGTCCAGCGATGACATAATTTTGATTTTTGTGGACCAAAGCTGTATCCTGACATAAAGTAAAAAGAAAAAACTTTTTATTTGCTCTATTTTCATAAATAACTAATAGGTCTAACTCAATTTGACCGAAAAAGTCATTTGCGACGTTTTGGCATTCCCACGATTTTTTTACCTGGTATCAAAAAAGTTACCTTTTTTTGAGGATTGTATATTGAATTTGATTTCATTTGATTTTGTATCAAATAATACAGTATTGCAAATGAACTCTCGAGTGTCATTATTTATTTATTTTAAACATCACCAATCCGGGTAAACTTCTTTTTGACTCACCCTGTATTTGACTGTAAATTTTACAGTAATTTCTAACAGTGAAGGTCAATTACCGCGAGCAGGGAACAAATTTCACATAAAAAGGTACTATTTCCCTCGCAGCTCCTCATCACAGGAAAATAGTACTTTTGTATGGGAACTTTTTTCCCTCCAGTGAAATAGTAGGGAAATAGTCCAAATATTTCCTGTCACATGATGTATTATCTACCAATAAAATTACAGGTATATCTTTATGGGTTATATAATAACATTTGTGGGTTAGCAAATAGTATAATATCAACTCGAACGTATTGCTACGTCTTTAGCATACTGGAATACTGTTATTCAGTCACATTTTCGTTGTTAAAAGTCAAGCCACAGTGATGCCTCGAATGTTAAATCTTAACATGATAGTTACTTTATGAGTTTTTCTTATATGCAACCGCTACAATAGTCAATCAGGTAGTCAGTGATAGAAAATTGTCTCTTCGAGTGACTTCAAATCTATCCATTTAGTCCTGTATATTGAAGTAGTCTTGGTTTTTATGAAAAGCAAATATGACTTTTGCATCGGTTCTCTAGTAGAGTTTTAATTGACCGATAGATACGTTTGGTCTCTTAGAATTTGGCCAAATGAATAACATTTAGGAGACATTTAGCTGTTTTTATCCGTTTCCGTCGCACTAATAAATGGACGTTTGGTTTTCACTTCATCTCCAGAAAAGCAGTGTACTCAGACCATTTTAATATGACTTTGTAGCTGGGATTTAAAGCTACAATTGTGAACTCTTTTATACGACTGGCTTATTATATAATCAAAGTTATGAGGTAGGAGGTAGAACTTATTGAATGACCCTCGTATATGGTAAGTACATGCCCATACGTGGAATGAATTGCTCTAGGAAAAAGCCATTTTATAGGTGTGTTTATGAGAAATAAGATGGGTGATGTATGTGCGCGAGCACTCAATGGTAGATTTTACGCGCTGTATTAAAACCACTGAAATACATTATTTGATTTAGAATATTTCTGTATAGGAGGGTTATTGAATTGACACTTCCCAACAATATCAAGAACATCACCAAATTATATAAAGTGAAAACGTCGCATTTTTATATGCCTTCGTTTGTTTATAAATTAGATTTTAGTTTACCTAAAAACAATGGACATTTGTAAATTGTGCACGAAATATGTGTACGTGGCAGGTTTGTACACCCCGACTTGTGCTATGCCTACTAATACTGCAACTCTACGGAATTCTGAATTTGAATCGGAATATAACTTATTTTAGATTGATTTGAAAATATATACGAGGGTCATTCAATGAGTTCTACCTCCTCACTCATAACATCGCTAATATGAATGTCCGCCTCATGACATTTGTCATGATTATAGATCTGAATCATAGCTACACATTTATAGTAAATGTTAATTGATACCTATTTCACTTTTGTCATGATGCAATCAAAGCCAGAGAGATATTTTGGACAACGGAAACGGTAAATTACCCCAAAGATAAATACATATTTTTTCGTTTATTCTCCGTATTGTATGATAACCGCCCGATTTAAATACTGAAAATTGAAAACAATGGATGATTTCTGAATATAATGCTATACTATCATGTATAAATCAGATAGTAGGCAATAATAACTTTTGTAGCACGCAAATAATATAATATCAACTCGAATGTATTGACACGCCTTGAGCATACTGGAATACTGATATTCAGTCAAATGTTCATTGTTACAAGTCAAGCCACAGTGATGCCTCGAATGTTGAATCTTAACATGATAGTCACTTTATCATTTTTCCTTATATGCAACATTTAGAATAGTTAATCAGGTAGTCAGTGATAGAGAAATATATCTTCGAGAGACTTGAAATATATCCATTTAGTCCTGTATAATAAAGATCTCTTAGTTCCTAGAAAAGCAAATAATAACTTTTCAGCGGTTCTCTAGGGTAGGGTTAAAATTGATGGCTGTCCTGGTCTGGTTCTAGCTAATTAGAGGGTATTTTCCGCCAAAAAATCAGTCACTTGTATTGCTTAAAGTCTGTTCAAGAGATATTTGTAACTTAGAACGATTTTAATTGACCGATAGGTACATTTTGTCTCTTAGAATTGGCTAAATGAATAGCACTTAGGAGACATTTGGCTGTTTTTTACCCGTTTCCGTCGCGCGAAATGGATGTTTGATATTGACTGCATACCCAGAAAAGTACAATAATTATTCAGAACAATATACTATGATTTTGTAGCTGAGATTCAAAGTTTCAATTGTGGAATATTTCATACATCTGGCTTGTATAATAGCAAAGATATGAGGTAGGAGGTAGAACTTATTGAATGACCCTCGTATAACATTTTGGGCTAATTATTGACAACCGTTTCTGGTTAGACTAGCCATTGTCGTATGGGATTGTCCATGAAACTCCAGAGTAGCGATATATTCCGGAAGGTCTATACCTCTGAATTTTTAACATTTTGCCTCAACTTTAAGACGATTGTCTCTGCACCTCAGTTTTCAAAATGAATTAATAATCTAGTAGGTTGGACCCGGTAATGGCAAATTAACGTTACATTACACCCACTGCGATTGCTTATCATCAGCTAAATTATACACACAAACATACAACCACAAACGCATCTATAAGGTCATGAATCATTTTAAGATCATTATTTTTGTCATTTTCAAAACAAAAAAAGAATTAAAACAAATATTGAAATATTGATTGGGTAATTGATAATTGATACGCCACTTGGTTAATTAGTTAATCCTTTTGCTTTAAAATAAATAAAATTTCACAGTCAGAACGAAAACCGGAAATGGCAGATTTTCACAAACATTGATTTTTGGGCTTTAAAACGTAGCGTGTGATGAAAGTTTCATGACCATGTCACTAGGATATTTTCACGGGATCTGCAAAACAAACCTTGGAGTTTCACCAAACCTCTCTTCTCCCAAATGTTGACTACCGACTCCAACTTCCGTGAAAGGTAGTAGGCCTACTATAGTAAAGTCACATTTTGTCTTCTAAATTGAGCACAATTTGTTTTCCCACAATTGCCTAGAGTCGTTAGGCGAGATATTTAAGAACATTTGGGGGTTTTGGAGGACGAGGTTTACTGTTCCTTCCGACCATAACGTATACAATAAACATTAATTTTTAGAACAAGGGTCATATGTTTCAATTGGTTTGCGATGCAGATATATCAGGACTCGTAGCAAACCACCTCTTTAAACCCAAAAATTTGATAAAGTTATGACGAAAGTGCAAGTTCATTGCGGCGTACAGAAACGGGTTAATGGTACTGTTACACCACAGCAAATTACTGGTGATTTCCCAGGAAAGTTCTGGAATGCATTCTTCACATACGGCTCCTATCAGAGATGTTATATAGAAAGGCAGCCAACATAATATAAAAACACTGACAAGAACGGCGAGGGTTATCGCTGCTTTACGATGTCTGTTGAACTCGTTCTGCTTTTTGTTCGCTGCGGATTGCTTAGGCTTTGCTGAATCACTACCTGTAGCGGAATTATCCAAGGGTACTGAGACTATTAATGTATTAGACGTTCCTTTGACAATCGCGTTGTTTCCACCTGTAGTTTCAGCGAGCGCGCCTGTTGTATCGAGATTGGAAACAGAAACGGGCTCCTTTCTTGTAAGAATGACGGATGGGGCCGGGGTCGGATGAACCCGAACGAATCCCTTGGAACGTTGCCGGATATTGCGGTACACGATGAAGTTGAAAAACGCTATGGTCAGAAGCGGGAAAACGAAGAATAACACTGTCATGAATATCTGGAATTTGACGTTATACGTTGCTTCTAATTCACAATTCCAATCATACTCGATCTGTTCGGGAAACCCAGTGACGGGTATCCAAGCGAATGTAGTAACGATGAAGAATATGATACAAAATGCCCAACTGAAAGTGATGAATGCCGTTGCCTTGGTTTTGGTTTGGTATTTTGGGTAATCGAGTTTCTTCGTCAGCAACCAATATCGATCTAAGCTGATGAATATAATCGTACACACGGGTACATTTGTAACGACATAATCAATTACGAGATAAATCTTACACGGTATTTCTCCCAACGGCCAATCGTCCGTCAAAAGCCAGGCCAAATTGATGCTCATACTCACCAAACCGACAGTAAAATCGGCCGCACTTAAATTCAATATGTACCAATTGGCTATTTTCCTGCTGATCTGATGATCTCGACGAAATGCCAACATTACCAAGAGATTACCGACAATAGTGATGAGAGTAATAGATCCATACACGATAATGACGCAGACGTTTCGCAACAATGTGTATCCGGTGTCATCTTGAAACGTGGAATTATCGGCAGAATTCCAAGATTCGGACATTGAGAAGTCGTTTTCCATCGTAGATATTTGATGAAACGGGTGATGTTTTATATTTGATATTTCTCTGATCAAATACGGTATGTCCCACTTGCTTAATTAGAGCAGTTAATGGTCGACTACTGCAGGGGGTAGACAAAGATAAGCTTTGAAGATTTGGAAACAAGGTAACTTGGTGCGTGTTTAAGATTACTACAGCATTGACAGGATCCGAGAGAGGAAACAACAAGGATTAGTCTTTTGACTGCCACAGTAGAATCGGTTATCACGTAATGATGCAAAAAGCACTCAATAATATATCAAGAACATCACAAACCACAATGGCAGAATTGTATCTGTTGTATGAAGAGCTGCTAAAAAACAATGTTTGACAGGCTGCGATGCCGCTCAATTGCCTGGGCACTAAACACGAAACGAGGGCAAAGCTTACGAAAATAACTGCTACAGCAGCCCAATTAGCGCAGCATACCATAAGTCCGCCTCGCAAGAACCATGTCAAGCGTTTTCATACGAAGATATAAGCTGACTAATGAAGACTAAAGTATGTTGAATAGAACAATATTAGGAGATACCTCCACATGAGCAAGTAAGCAATAACTATTCACGTTATGAAGATTCTAATAAAAATGTGAACGTTGTACAATATTCTGCGCGCGCATGTAAGTGCTATACATCTAACATGTCTAATGCGATACAGCCGTTGATCACGTGATCTGTGATGCAAGTTTGTATGATAGGCATCAAAGGCTCAACATATTGCAAACTTTCCACACGATTCTTGAGTGACTAGTAGCCTATCTGTTTTTCGCGTAAATGTTGATTGGTTGTGTGTCGGCTTCAACTGAAAATACTCCGCCGCATGTCAAAACCAGGCACAATTGGGCAGGAGCTCAAAATTGAGTTATTGATGTATTATAAAAATATAGGCTTTGCGCTTTACAACACCACTTGTTTTATTGAAATCGGACATTCCTAACTCGAGTTGTAATATTTTGAATTTGGACTGCCTGAAATGTTAAAAAATAGAAAACGTCCATTAAAATTTGCATAAAACAAAGTAAATAATAAGAAATGAATAAGAATAAACAATTAAAAATATTATTTCCTGGTCAAATTTCAGTTTGAAATTTGTACAGCTCTTTTTTGACATGACTAGCATTTTGAAATCCTGAGAATCTCAAAATTGACAAAAATAACCCTCAAAACATTTTTGGCATTTTTCTCCATTCATCACTCTGCCCAATTCCGCCTGGTTTTGATATGCAGTGTCACCATAATGTAAAAACAATCAAATATGCCCTTTTCCAACGTGTCGCTAAAGTCAAGGCGAAACTGCGTAATGCAACATACATCCTAGACTAGATACAAATCTTGCTTAAATAGTGTTGTTACGCTTAATTCCGTCATGGACTTGATTAAAGTCTAGCATCATTTCCATGAATGTATGTTGGATTCAACAGTCGCCCCAAAGTTAATATGACGACTGTGTCATGTCTAACCGTAATGCTTAATCGCATAGCGTGTGTACCGTCGTTGAGGTTCATCTAACATTTTCTATCCTCATCATGCGTAGCCCTGGATTGTATCAGTGACAGTTAAAGGCATATTATGTGATCTTTTCCAGAGAGCGCCCTCTATTCATTATTTTTTTTTAGAAAGTAGATTTTCTTGCAGATTTACATTTCTGATCATAAATCATACATACATTCCAAGTTACAGAGCGATACGATTCCTAATTACCTCAAAATCATGCATGGTTTTAGAGTGAATTTAGAGTGAAAAATATAAACTGTCGGAATTCCGACAGTTTATTTTCACTCTAAAACCATGATTTTGAAGTAATTAAGAATCGTATCACCCTGTAACTTGGAATGTATGCATGATTTATGATTAGAAATGTAAATCTGCAAGAAAATCTGCTTTCTATTTTTTTTTCGATGTTGATGGCGTTCCCTGGAAAGATCACATAATATACCTTTAACTGTCACTGATTCTATATGCTACGGCGATAGTGTCCCATATTCTAACGCACAATATCTATGCAAATTGAACGGTTACTATTTGTAAGGCCAACTACCAATGGCAAAATTCACTGTACACTTGATAGTATCGCTTTCATAGGTATTTGTACGATCGATGACCACACCTGTGGCACCATTTTAAAATACTGCACTGTAAAAAGAAGCGTTTATATTTCTGATAACACTTAATAAACACTTCAACACGTTTATTTTTATGTTTTACGTGTAAAGGTATAGGAGGCATTGCATACGATAAACGTTTGCATAAACTGCACTACAACACGTTTATAGAGGTATTTGTTGTATAATTATTAACACCCCAACATGTTTCTTATTGCTGATATAAACATGTTGGTGTGTTAATAAATATTAAAAAATTACCTCTATAAACGTGTTGTAGTGTAATAAACACTGCACAAAAAGAAAGTATCCACTTGTTTCGAGGCGCCCTGTGTGTAATTCTTAGGACCCTTAATAATTTCACCATGTGGGAAAGAACAGCCATTTCCTCCCGCGCATTTTGACATCTCATGTGTCACAATAGCACCAATATATTAATGAAGCAGTAGCCATTTGAATAACAAATGATGAAGTTTTCATGAAAAGAGCGTAAACAAAACAGTATCTCTAAAGTGTACCTCTTCTTTCTCACTCGCCATTAAAAGACAATCATAATCCGAATATCTCAGATCGTCAATTGTTTTCAACACCTCACTGTATCTATTAGTGTGAGACTCATCCTTCACAATGTCCAGGATTATTCATAATCTTTGTAAGCCAAACCTGTCTCTCCATTTCGGTAAGCGTTGTATATCAGCCGCCGGGAGTCGTTTCACGGAATAAACCGTGTATGGAGTATGCGGTTTATTCCGTTGAAGTACGTTGAAACGACTCCCGGCGGCTGACATACAACGCTTACCCTCCATTTCCGTGCAACCTTCTAATTCCTTCTAACTCCGAATCGACGAGCAACTTCTGTTACAGAAAGTCAAACTCCAGACACTTTTCATTGAGAGAAAGAAGCGCTTCATTTACTGTTTTGTTTATGCACTTTTCACGTGTATAGGGTTAAGTGCAACGAGGGAAATTTCAACCTTTTTTTATTCAAATGCACTTATAACCATATACCCATGAAATGAGCGAAAACAAAACAGTAAATCTAAAGTGTACCACTTCTTTCTCTACATAAAAAGTTTCTGGAGTTTCTGTACTGAAGTTTTTCTTCGATTTGGAGTTAGAAGGAAGGTTGCACGGAAATGGAGAGACAGGTGTGTTGGCTTACAAACATCATGAATAATAGTATGTCATTGTAAAGCATGAGTCTCACATCTGTAGATACAGTGAGGTGTTGGAAACAATTGATAATGTGAGATGTTCGGATTATGATTGTCTTTTTATGGAGAGAAAGAAGAGGTACACTGTACTTTAGATTTACTGTGTTGTTACTGTTTTGTTAACGCTCTTTTCATGGGTATAGGGTTAAGAGCAACAATGGAAACTGCTATTGTGACAAATGATGTGTCAAAATGTGCGGGATGAAATGCCTGTTCTTTCCCTCTTGTTGAATTTAATTAGGGTCCAAAATTGGAAAAAGTGGATACTGTCTTTTTGTGCAGTGTTTATTTATCTGCTTGAGCGTAAAATCAAAGTAGTGCATCCTTAAGGGCATTGGCTATTCTAGCTGAAATCTAAACAACTCTTATGGAAAACATGACCTTGATAAATAGGAGACGAGCATTAGAGCATTCATATGCGCTCTAGGGGAGGAAAATTGGGATTGTGAAGGGACCGAACAAACACATTAAAGGGGCATTGAGAGATTGCCGAAAAAATGAAATTTAGGGAAAATAAATTGTTTCAATTAATACGTAGGATCCCTGTAAAGTGTAATGACTTTAGGGAAAACGGTTGAATAATGGCGCTAGAATATTGACATTTGGTTGAAGCAAGTTATGTGTTGAGTGATGCTAATAATTTACTAAATCCTGAAGTTTTACATAATAGACGGCGAATTAAGGTATTATGGTTTCAAATGGTAGTTATAGTATAAGTATTACGTAGGTGCAAAAACCTCCCATACGTATCTCTCAGTGCCCCTTTAAGGAGTGCCCGTAATTTTAAAAAATGGTGTCAAAGTCCGAGGTTTAAAGTTAGAACTTGTCTTATACACCCATTAAGCGTGTTGGACCCTCAGGTATAGCCTCCGTAAAACTGCCGTAACTTCTTCATTATTCATTAAATCTATATAAAAGTATAAATTTTCTTGAAGAAAAGGGTTCAATGAATCTAACCATGAACATGAAATTGACCATTTTAGGTTTTGCAAAGATAACTCAAATATATTTTGTCAAATGTTGTCGTTCTAGTTTATTATAATCCTAATAAAATTCTATAGGAATGTTTTTTAATTATTTTATATCTGATTTATTTCTTGAATTATCGACCAAAAAGTGCCAAAAATGTGATTTTGTTCCTCCAAAATCATGAAAATCACATTGTTGGCCCTTTTTTGTCAATAATTCAAAAAATAAATCAGATATTAAAAATCACAAATATCATCCCTAGAGAATTTTAGTAGGATTATAATAAAACTAGAACGACAAAATTTGACAAAATATATTTTGAGTTATCTTTGGAAAACCTAAAATGGGTCAAAAGCGTGTTTTTTATAATTTTTTCCAAAATGGTCAATTTCATATTCATGGTTGGATTCATTGAACCCTTTTCTTCAAGACAATGTATACTTTTATTTAGATTAAATGAATATTGAAGGAGTTACCGCATATGGCCATTATAATCGTGTCTCTTTACAGCCTTTTGGCCATTATAATCGCGTCTCTTTACAGCCTTTTGGCCATTATATTCGTGTCTCTTTACAGCTTTTTGGCCATTATAATCGCGTCTCTTTACAGCCTTTTGGCCATTATATTCGTGTCTCTTTACAGCCTTTTGGCCATTATAATCGCGTCTCTTTACAGCCTTTTGGCCATTATATTCGTGTCTCTTTACAGCCTTTTGGCCATTATAATCGCGTCTCTTTACAGCCTTTTGGCCATTATATTCGTGTCTTTTTACAGCCTTTTGGCCATTATATTCGCGTCTCTTTACAGCCTTTTGGCCATTATATTCGTGTCTCTTTACAGCCTTTTGGCCATTATATTCGCGTCTCTTTACAGCCTTTTGGCCATTATATTCGTGTCTCTTTACAGCCTTTTGGCCATTATAATCGCGTCTCTTTACAGCCTTTTGGCCATTATATTCGTGTCTCTTTACAGCCTTTTGGCCATTATAATCGCGTCTCTTTACAGCCTTTTGGCCATTATATTCGTGTCTTTTTACAGCCTTTTGGCCATTATATTCGCGTCTCTTTACAGCCTTTTGGCCATTATATTCGTGTCTCTTTACAGCCTTTTGGCCATTATAATCGCGTCTCTTTACAGCCTTTTGGCCATTATATTCGTGTCTCTTTACAGCCTTTTGGCCATTATATTCGTGTCTCTTTACAGCCTTTTTGGCCATTATAATCGTGTCTCTTTACAGCCTTTTGGCCATTATAATCGCGTCTCTTTACAGCCTTTTATAACAGCATCTGATTTCACTTTGCCCTGTACCATTAGTTCTTGTCCGGACACCTCACAAACTTACGCCACCAATCAGCAACTACCTCGCCATTTGAGACAACCCCCATAAATCTGCGATATAATCTAGGTCAAACAAGATTAATGTCTCTCTGTTGGGTACCCTAGTTTCTTTACGCAGTCTGTTTTACCCAACAAAGACGGTCACGTTTGCCTCACTCAGCTGCAGCTGCAGTGGAGGAGACTATTTCTCAGAGTTGTTTTTGTTTTTCTCTTTTTGGGGGGATATCTCAATGAAATTAACATATAAATTATAGGAAACATGTTCACCTTTATATTGCAGGTGTTCAAATTTAAAACAATAATCATTTTGTATTTTTGATGTATTTAGAAACACGGTACCGTTCTTTCTGATACACCCTGTACGTCGTATGATTTGTCGATTCGCGAGTTCAAGTCTGAAATGTACACAGGTGGAAAGTACAAGACTGTATATGACCGACCGCCTGGGCTTTTCTGTTTACTGCTGATTAAGATCTTGCCTTCTAATAATAGTTCATTATAAAAGAAGATATTGCTTTTTTAATATTTTTAGGAAAGATATTGCTTTTTAATATGATTTCGAGCGCTATTATGTCCTGCCTCAACTTTAACGACGTATATATTGAGTTATTATTAATATTATATTGCCAGGGTTCAACTTCGTTAGCCTCTACTGAGTGCTGCAGTGGAAATGTTCAGTTATTAAATAGATAATATGTGGACGAGAACACATGTTAAAACTTTCAATAGTGTTGATCGGTCGGAACATTTTGCATTTTGATTTGTCACTTTTTGAATAGTTTTCAAAGGTTCCTTTAAGTAAAACCCAGTCCCGAATGATAGCCAAAAAGTGTGGACCGCCCCTTTCTTTTGGACACGCTATTCATCGGCCGTGGCTCGCTTCTTCTCGGCAAAACTTGACCATGGCATATTAATTTAATAAAATAACCATACAACTACTGTAGGCTATGATGTTTATCTGGTCAGTAAAATGCCTCTCAATTTCTATCCTCATTGAGCGTAAAACAACAATTTACGAAGACAAAATAAAGGATAGTATAAAGGAATTCAATTTATATGCTGCGTACGGCGACAGATGGATTTTAATATAATTTCTTTTTGAGAGAGGCAAAGCGTAATGAAATGTCAGTTTAATAGCAAAACATCCAATGTCTCTACAACCAATAACTATAGTGAGCTTAAATACGTTAATTCTTTCTATACATATTGCCATTATAATCGTGTCTCTTTACAGCCTTTTGGCCATTATAATCGTGTCTCTTTACAGCCTTTTGCCATTATATAATCGTGTCTCTTTACAGCCTTTTGGCCATTATAATCGTGTCTCTTTACAGCCTTTTGCCATTATAATCGTGTCTCTTTACAGCCTTTTGGCCATTATAATCGTGTCTCTTTACAGCCTTTGGGCCATTTTGCCATTAGAATCGTGTCTCTTTACAGCCTTTTGGCCATTATAATCGTGTCTCTTTACAGCCTTTTGCCATTATAATCGTGTCTCTTTACATCCTTTTGGCCATTATAATCGTGTCTCTTTACATCCTTTTGCCATTATAATCGTGTCTCTTTACAGCCTTTTGTCATTATAATCGTGTCTCTTTACAGCCTTTTGGCCATTATAATCGTGTCTCTTTACAGCCTTTTAGCCATTATAATCGTGTCTCTTTACAGCCTTTTGGCCATTATTATCGTGTCTCTTTACAGCCTTTTGGCCATTATAATCGTGTCTCTTTACAGCCTTTTGGCCATTATAATCGTGTCTCTTTACAGCCTTTTATAACAGCATCTGATTTCACTTTGCCCTGTACCCTTATAGTTCTTGTCCGGGTATCTTTTAAAGTTTTTAAAAACACCTCACAAACTCAACCATCTACCTCGCCATTTGAGACAACCCCCATAATCTGCGATATAATCTAAGTCAAATAAGATTAATGTCTCTCTGTTGGGTACCCTCTGTTGGGCTAGTTTTTTGACGTAGTCTGTTTTACCCAACAAAGACGGTCACGTTTGCCTCACTCAGCTGCAGCTGCAGTGAAGGAGACCATGTCTCAGTGATGTTTTTGTTTTTCTCGGTGTTTTTGTTTTTTTCTCGATAGAATTTTTTTTCTCGATGAAGATTTTTTTGTTTTCGATATCATTTTTTTTTCTCAGTGAAGGTTTTATTTTTCGGTGAAGTTTTTTTTCTCGGTGAGGGTTTTTTCGGTAAAAGGTTTTTTTATTCTCGGTGAAGTTTTTTTTTTCTCGGTGAAGTTTTTTTTCTCGTTGAAGTTTTTTTTCCTCGGTGAAGTTTTTTTCTCAATTACTAAAGTCCCACGTGGCGTGCCATGAGTCTGTGCAACGTAAACACACATTAGCATGATTAGTGCAATTGCACTAAAGTGCTCAACAAAAGAAAGTCATGCACTTTGTTTAGGTCCTTTAGAGTAACTTCCGATTATTTTTGACCAAACCGACTAAATAGACATTTGGATGAATTTTTCCGGCACAATTTGATACCAAAAATGCTACCTAATAACAAAGATAAACCATGATTAGCACCATTTAAAGAAAATTAGTCACTTTTCAAAAGTCACATTTTCAACGCACGCAAGCCGCGAGAAAATGCTGTGCGTGGCACTTGAATGGCACTTGAATGCACAGACTCATGGCACGCCACGTGGGACTTTAGTAATTGAGAAAAAAACTTCACCGAGGAAAAAAAACTTCAACGAGATACCGTAGTGCTTGAGCGAGCGTGGTATTTGATTATGAACAGGTAACATGTGGTGTTTTCTTCCCGCGTAGTGTATTAAAAATGTGACTTTTGAAGAGTGACTTACTTTCTTTAAATGGTGCAAATCATGGTTCATCTTTGTTGTTAGCTGGCAACTTTGGTATCAATTGTGCCGGAAAAATCATCCAAATGTCTGTTTGGTCAAAAAATAATCGAAAGTTACTCTAAAATACCTAAACAAAGTGTATGACTTTCTTTTGTTGAGCACTTTATGACGTTATGCAAGCATATCAATGTCAAACAATTTAAAACATCCTTGGTGTAATTGCAGTGAAAAATGCAGAAAAAATAATTATAAACACAATCGGCCGAGTGCACCAATGGCGAATAGCTGAAGAATTATAGCGCTACCTCGCTAGCAAGTGAGAGGTAATTCACAATTTTGAGAGCGCCAAACCGGAGTAAAGGCTGGCTCACATAGTAGCGGTAGGTAACCCGCGGAGGGCGACGGACGTGAAAATCACAAAATGTTAGCGACAAAACGACAGCAAAAGGGTAAAAGCAAGATTCGCTGACGGGTGGGAACGACCTTCAGCGACAACACGACGGCAAAGGACGAATGGCTGCGGCAGGGAACGGAGTCTAGCGACCAAAATCGGACGTTGTCTGGGCGGCGAGTGACGATGTCTCGACGGAGCTCGGCAACAAGGAACGAGGTCAGACGGCTGGCAGCGGAAAGGCTGGCGGCTGACGGTGGGTTGCGGCGACGATGACGTGACCATGGCCAATGCATATTGTAGCCTGACCCTAGCCCCGTCCTCCATGATGAAACAGCTTTGATAAAGAACAGAAGGGTATATTCTTTTTATATGAACTTCAAAATTGCATCGTGCCGGACAGTCTATTGAAATCGAACTGACGTCAAAAAACGTTAAAAATCGGACAAAAAGTTTAAAATCGTGGACCATCGTTTCAAAATCGTAACCCATCGCAGACCACCGTTGCACTGCCGCAGGTACTCGCAAACGACCCGCCATCAACAGTCATCACCCGTCACCCTCCGGACAAAATTAGCAAGCCATTGTCGCACCAAGGTCGTTACAATTTCGTTACTTGCCGCAATGTGTCGTCAGGGTTCGAGATGTGACGTCACTTGCCGTTGTTTTGTTGTCAATGGTCGTTGACAACGATTACCAACGAAATTGTGACGACCTCAAAACGACTAGATACGGCCTCGGACGGCATGGAAACGTCAAGGAAATGAGAGTTGCGGTCTCCAATGAAATATGAACGGAATCACAACGATTTTTTTTGCCGCCACAAAATTTTCAACATGCTGAAAATTAAAGGCTTAAAGGCTGGCTCACACTATGACGAAAAGGGGTCAACGGCAAGCTACGTTAAGCTGCGAATTGCAATTTTGAATTTCCCGCCAATCATCGTGTGTTGCCGTCAGTTGTCGCTGACGAATCCGCGGAGTAATTCTGTTATACCCTTTCACAGGGGTATTCATAGTGCGTGATTAAGAACGTCGCATACAACTGATGTTGGTGTGTAGGGTATAACAGAATTATGCCGAATCCGCTAGCGACCGCATACGGCCGAAATTATCAGTCGCGTCCATGGGCAAATTTTCAGCATGTTGAAAATGTTGTGGCGTAAAAAAAATCGATGCAAAAAACTTATTTCAAGTTAAATTGTGGGCGCACTTCCATACGCATCTCTCAGTGCCCCTTTAAGGAGTGCCCCGTAATTTAAAAAAAAAGTTTCAAAGTCCGAGGTTACACGAGTTCAAACTTGTCTTACATTTCACTCACCTATAACATCAAGAGAACTTTTAAACGTGTTAAGTGCGGATGAATTCATTGAGACAGATCAATTTGGTTAGATTTGACACTTTCCACGCGCGCGCGGCTATTGTTTTACCATTAATATAATTTATTATAGTTTGTGGTATAAATAATAGCCAGCTTTTGTTTAGCAAGAATCGCCATCGAGGTCAATATCTATTATTTATACAAAATAGATTTTTCCAGCAACCTTTCCCAACTGTCACGGCTTATATCAGAGATTACTGAACCAATACTAGAGGCACTAGACTTATTTCAATGCATTTCTCATGGTGATTCCAAATATGGTAATAAAATTCAATAATTGACATTTTATGAAATTTTGGAATGTCGTCTTCAGACGCCGGCCGCGTGGAAAATGTATTTGCCTTTAAGACTAAGAGTGTACCATGGAGTGAATCAGGGGTCCTCAGATCAAGTTTTAAAATAAAACTAGTGATACATATACCATAACGTTAAAATAAAGCCAAATTTTAACATTCCTAAAATTTGGCTATAGTATAATGATATGGTACTGTTAAGTCATTTATAAATATAATATTATATGATTTGTCGATTCGCGAGTTCAAGTCTGGAAATGTAGGGGGAAAGTACAAAACTCTATGCACGCCTGGGCTTTTCTGTTTCTGCCGATTTATTAAGATCTTGCCTACACAGGGTGTATCAGACAGAACTGTTCCGAGGCAATATGATTTATTACGGTATGAATTCGATTGATATTGTTCAAACCGTTTTCACATATATCTTGCGCAAACGCCCAACTTTCATAAGAATTTTAAATTTTGAAAATCGGACATTTCTGATGGAAAATACAGACTTTCTGGTAAAGATGGTAAATTTCAATTTTGATCGAAATGATCAATTTAAAATCTATGAACTTACTAACCCTACCTGAGATATCCATCTGTCCATATAGACAGGGTTTATTTTTGGTGGCCATATCTCAACTTGTCACATCACTTGTATAACTATTTATTATTTGCATACTTTTGTGGGTGAAATTTTGAGATAAATTCTGATATTTAATCCGCAAATAAACCAGGATTTGTTCTGATTGAGTGGTTTTAACTTTCCTTTCTTTGGCGGGAGCTTTGAATATTACTTATGGCCATGTGTTTTGAACTCACCACCCAAAAAGGGTGGTGGCGTTGCATTTTTGGTGACAAATCATCCATCTCTCTCTATTAACTCAAAAACTAAATTTGGTAGAGCTATGGTTGAGGTGTCATGTGAAAGCCTATTTATCTAGCTACATTGTGTTAATAAATCAGGTATTTCTATAAATGTTTGGCTGAGATATGATTGATTATGTTGTGAAAGTCAGGGGTGGTGGCGGTGGCGGCGGCGGCGGTGGCGGCGGCGGCGGTGGCGGCGGCGCTGTGTGCAATCTCTATGGGGAATATAGAAAATGTTTCCAATTCTACGTTCAATTTACTATAACTCCTCATCCCTGTATGGTACAAACATGATTTTGCTCTCATTTTATAGATTATTTTATATTCTATAAGATTCTGTTTCAACAAATGTGACAACTATTGTGCAACAATTGTAATCATGAATCGATTGCGTTGTCCTTGGCTTTTTCCCTACACAGTGAACTTGCCCTAATTCATCGGTTTTACATACATGACTATAACAAAAGAAATATTTAACCGATGATAGCAAAATTATACATTTTTGGAAAGCTCTCAAATAGGGGAATCCAAAAATGCCGTTTAAATCAGGATAGGGTGCATACCAAAAAAAATATACTTGTAAACTCTAATAAATATGAAATTTAAACGTTTGTGCTCATTTACTTCTCGATATAGTATATTTCAACATGTTTACCATTAACAACTATTATGTTCTGGTGGGTAATTGCATGAGGAACTTAAATATGCACAGTAAAATTATGATTGGGATAGGTATAAAATTATTATTGAGCTTAAATCAAAATATGAAAAAAAATCGATATTTGTTGAACATTCTTAATCACAACATGTTACCATTAGGTCTTATTTAAATTCTAATAGCATATTTGGATTCCTTGTGAGATTACCGTTCAGAAAATATGTACTTTTTATGGGGTAGAACAAATAGTTATTGCGATATGCTAATTCGAATCTCAGATGTTGTAAAATGTAAAAATCTGGACATGCAACGGTAAGGGTGGCGAGTTCAAGACACACGGCCTTATGTGGTGTGAGCTACATTGTTTGAAATGTTGGGTAAGTGGTAGAGAAGATTGATTGAAATTGAAAAATACGTTTTTCATCGATTTTCGAATATGTCTTGTCACACGAGAACAAAAAGAGATATCTTAATGAAATATATAGAAAACATGTTGACCTTTATATTGCAGGTGTTTAAATTTAAAGCAATAATCAGCTTGTATTTTTCTATGTATTTTAGAAACACGGTACGGTTCTTTCTGATACACCATGTACTAATAATAGTTCATTATAAAAGAAGATATTGCTTTTTCAATAGTTTTAGGAAAGATATTGCTTTTTAATATGATTTCGAGCGCTATTATGTCCTGACTCGGCTTCAACGACGTATATATTGAGTTATTATTAATATTATATTGTCAGGGTCATAGGCGTAAATACCGGGGATAGGGGTTATATCCCCCCATTATTTGACCATGGGGGATGGCCTATGCAATCATCACCCCCCCCCCCCCCCCCCCCCATATTATGCATGATAAATGCTCACCGTAATAGAAATGTCAAATTCAGAACAAATTAAGCTATCGTCCACTAAAATGTTGATGCAACTGGTCAACCACAACCAATGCCAACAACAAATTTACGCCACTGATCAGGGTTCAACTTCGTTAATGTGAGCCTCTTAAGCGAGTGCTGGAGTGGAAATGTTCCAGTATTAAATAGATATGTGGACCAACAAAATGTTAAATAGTGTGGAATACATTTTAAAGGTTCCTATAAGTAAAACCTCTTTACTTCCCCGAATGATTGATAGCCTAAATTGTGGACCCCCCCCCCCCCTTTTTTTTTTGTTGACATGTCACTGATCGGCCGTGACTCGCATCTTTTATAGGCAAAACTTGATCATGGCATTTTAATTTAATAAAATAACCATACAACTACCGAAGATTATGTTTATCTGGTCAGTAAACTGCCTCTCAATTTATATCCTCATTGTGCGTAGAACAATTAACGAAGACAAGATAAACAAGGTAAGGATAATACAAAAGAATTCAATTTACACGCTGCACGGCGACAGATGGATTTTAATTTAATTTCTTTTGAGAAAGACAAAGCGTAACGAAAGGTAAGTTTAATAAAACATCCAACATTGATAGAAGATCCTTCCTTTAGGGTAAATGGAACGCTTAAGCATAAATACGTTCAAAACCCAAGGCATGTTATTCAGAGAAAAATGTTGTGTTTTTGATTGGAAAAATCATGATTTTCATGAATTCACGCTGAAAGAGCATTAGAATTATCATTTTTTAACAGACATTTTCGAAATAAACAAAAGAATAACACGCTCTTTTGTCAATATCATGTTTCAATCATGGACATGATTTAATACCACGTAAATATCATACCATAATTTAGAAGAATCTTTATATCGCGGGTAATCTAACCAAGGAGTTATTATATTAAGTATGACTCCTTGATCTAACAATAAAATTGTGTCTTATGCTAGGTCTTTCAAATGATGTTCTTACTGCAAGTGATGATTTTCACTTACTTTATACATTTGATGTGTTTTGTAAATCATATTTAAAACGTGCATGGACCGCACGTAGCATTAACCTTGCATGAATCTATGTTACCATGTTACCATTTTGTATATAATATTTCCTTTTTGTATTTTAAAACATTGTGTAATGTTTTTGGACGCATTAGTCGAGAAGATTTTTGCCACTGTTCCAAAATTGTATGTCCGAATAAATGAATAAATAAAAATAAATAATACAGAGAACCGTGACACCGCTTTACGACAATTAGTGTCCACTGGTGTGTGTTCCTACCTTCCACAATAACAAATGAGCCCATTTTAGACCCGAATTTTGGATGGCGAAACTAACGAGAAACGTAATACGTTGGGGTTATTTGGACCACTCGGTACAATGTTGCCAGATTTTGTTCTTGATATTGAGGAAATTATATTGCCGGTGTTCCATTTACCCCACTGTTCCATTTACCCCCAGTTACCCTACATGGCCATTATTATAATCGTGTCTCTTTACTGCCTTTTATACTAACAACATCTGTTTTAACATTGCCATGGACCCTATATTCAGTCAACTGTAGAACGGGGCACCGTTTCAATTGAGGGCGCTCTAAAACGACGGGTGTACGTAACCTAGGTAACGCACACCCGTCAATTTGCGCGGTGATTGAATTTTCGCCTTTTACCCCCCCCCCCCCCCCCCCCCAATTATCTGCATAAAAAGTAACTATCCATCGAGTTGAGGGCAGCATAAGGTACCAGAACTCCTTGCCAGACGACGCTGGACATAGGCGTATTCAGGTTAAAATATGCGAACGAGGTTACCTGATCAAGTGAATGGGACGACCGCTTAACAACGGTTTAAATTCAAAAAATAGCATTTACAATTGGGATGATTAGCCATCCCGAACGGTTTTGGATTGGAAAAATTTTCTTCTAACCTATGATGAATTTTATGGGGTCATATAATCAAAATCCATTGTTACATTGAAACCAACGGAAATTCAAAATTAACGGCCGTTCGTAGCCACCGTCGTCTGCCTTGCGACATCTGGTTCGATGATTTAATTTAACCTTTGACCCCAACATCACACGACACAAGCTAAAATTATGTATTTTGTGACTGGTTTGCTGCTATGAGACCACCATTTTCTAGACGAGATTACATCCTTTTATAGAATTTTTATGGGCAAGTGTGATAATTTTTACATTAAATATAAGCC